>JAOYMR010000006.1:28491545-28518426 GCA_025802075.1 Tenebrosternarchus preto | reverse complement strand
CACACCCCCCCCCCCCCCCCCCACCACTCCCCACCCCCCCCCCCGCAACACACCCCACACTCACTCCCTGAACACACCCCACACCCCCGCCCTGAACACACCCCACACACCCGCCCTGAACACACCCCACACACCCGTCCTGAACACACCGCACACACCCGTCCTGAACACACCGCACACACCCGTCCTGAACACACCCCACACACCCACCCTGAACACACCCCACACACACCCGCCCTGAACACACCCCACACACCCATCTTGAACACACCCCACACACCCATCCTGAACACACCCCACACACCTGGTGAATGTGGCGGAGTGCTGAGCTTTGCTGTACTGTTTTCCTGGACTCGTCTGGCAGGCTCTAGACTGGATCCAGGAGGCAGGGGAGTTCTTCCTCACCACTCACACCTGCCCAGGCCCCGGAGACTCCATGGACAAAACTGGTGAACTACTGAAGGAGTACGAGGAGTTCTGCATCTCTGCTAAGGTTGGGATTACACACACACGTGCATGGACACACACATACACACACATAGATGCACACAAACATAGATAGATTCATACATAACACTTTCAATCCTATATTCTCTCTCTGTCTCTCTCTCTTTCTCTCTTTCTCTCTCTCTCTCTCTCTCTCCCACTTTTCTCTCTCTTGTTCTGAGTCTCTTGCTGTCTCCATTAGTGCAGAGCTCGAAGTGTTTTCATGGTCTCCCTCAGCAGGTCAGATTACCTCTCTGTCCTGAGAGCTGTTAGTGAGTGCTGACATAGAGACTGCAGTCTGTTTAAAACCCACCCTCACACTGCTGCTGACACAACCCACAAACATGTAAACAAGTGCACACCAAAAATCACCCCCCAAAAAAACACAAACACTGCAACTAGAACTGAAATGAGTAATACTACTCTTCTAAATGTAGAAAGCATCCTTGCTTTTAAAACCCAAAGGAGACAGATACACACACACACACACACACACACACACACACACACACACACACGCATACACACACACATGCACACACACACACACATACACATGCAGACAAAGACTCCACTCACACACGCTTCCACACACCGGTCGCTGCCTGTTTTGCCTTCCAGCAAACCAAGGAGAAGGTGAAGCTGTTAATCCAGCTGGCCGACAGCTTTGTGGAGAAAGGCCATGCACACGTGGCCGAGCTGAAGAGATGGGTGAGCGCCGTGGACAAGCGTTACCGTGACTTCTCTCAGCGTATGGGACACTACCGCGGCAGCCTGGAGGGGGCGCTGGGTGTCAGCTCAGAGGTGAGTCCCGCCCCTGACCCCGCCCACAACCCCGTCCCATCTGCGCCCATGCCCCGCCCACACCCCCAACGGGAGATCTCCCCCTGTAGCTCAGGACAGTAGTTCCTGTTCTTAGGGATCCCTGAGACAGCCATGTTTCACTCCATCCCAGCACCCAGCGCAGCTGCTAACAGCTCGTCAGTGTGGTTCAGTGTTCAGGTTGGACACAAAGATGGAGAAATGCTGTGGACTGTCTGGAGTCTCTGAGGCATGGACTGGGAAAGACTGCTCAAGACAATTCTTGCAGTGTTTTGTCTCAGAGAATAAAGACATTTGTATAGGTCACGTGTGAACCACAGAGAAGTTGGCCAGCCACGCGCAGTTAGTTCAGAATAATGACTATTCAATTTCCCCTTTTTCAAATGCCTTTTTAATGGATGTTGCTCAGCCTGAGACTGTAATTAAAGTCATTAAACCATTAAAGCTCTTAAATAGCCTTCATGACAGTGAACTACATTGACTGAGAAAGCCCACATTGACTGTCATGGCCCTAAAGAAGATTTCTCAGGCAGTTTGTCTCCAGCGCATCTCCTGTTGGGCAGGCTGCAGGCCACCTGGAGGGCTTTGGGTCTGACCTAAAACCAGGCAAAAGACTTTATTCAGACCAATCACTGTACAGCTGGAAGAATTAGCCTTGAATTTCAGCAAAGAAATGTCAATGGGGGCTAATTTTCAAAGGAATTATTATCATATTCAGTAGTAGCTCTGATTGTGTGAGTGTGTGTGTGTGTGTGTGTGTGCATGTCTCTATCAGGATAATAAGGACTTGGAGTTGGATATTATTCCAGCCAGCCTCACAGACTCACAGGTCAAACTCCGTGACCCTAACCATGAGGTCAATGAAGAGAAGAGGAAGTCAGCCAGGAAGAAAGAGTGAGTGGGTCAGGGTTATCTGCTGGACACCCAATGCCAGTGAGATGAGCCAATGCTTCTGGAGTGATTGTTCCATGTAATGAAACTAGCAAGGTTGCAATGGTAAAATCAATCTAACACAAAAATGAAATCCACTGAAATAAATCTTAGAATATGCAGTATAATGAAATTAAAGTAAAATCATTCAAAAGTATAAAATAGTGAAATAGTGAAAGTTCTTTTAGGAATTAAGCATCTGATATATGAAGCATAAAATCTGTAAATCAATCAAATTCTGATGAAAAGTTAAAGTTGAGGCCCACAAGAGATGTTGCATCGTGTACCATTTAAATCATGTACATATTGCAATAAATTATATATTGCTATTGCAAACTGTTTTAATATTTTTAGCATGATACTGTGTTAATTCTGTGTGTGTGTGTGTGTGTGTGTGTGTGTGTGTGTGTGTGTGTGTGTGTGTGTGTGCAGATTTATCATGGCAGAGTTATTGCAAACAGAAAAAGCCTATGTCAGAGATCTTCACGAATGTTTAGAGGTAAGAAGCAACGTCTTTCCCACATTTTGCTGTTCTATGAAAAGCTACTAAATGTGCTAATCAGAAAAAAACACAATTCAACACGATTATGTTGAAATATGCATACACACGTGTGTGTGTGTGTGTGTGTGTGTGTGTGTGTGTGTGTGTGTGTGTGTGTGTGGTAGACATACCTGTGGGAGATGACCAGTGGTGTGGAGGAGATTCCACCAGGAATTGCCAACAAAGAACATGTCATTTTCGGAAACATTCAGGAGATTTATGACTTCCACAATAAGTAAGGGCTGGTACAAAACAGTAAAGAGTATTAAATCACTTTCCCCACCATCATACACACACTGTGTTGCTAAAGCAACCTTTAATCTTGTGTTGTTAAACACATGGGAATATAAATTTCCTGTTAAATTAATCTTTAAAAATGTAAATTGCATGCAAATGTAATTTTGTACGATTAATTGGGCCTATGATTAAGCATCCTTTTCATCTTTGTTGTTGTTTAGTATCTTCCTAAAAGAATTGATCAATTATGAACAGTTACCAGAAGATGTGGGTCACTGTTTTGTCACATGGGTAAGTGCCATGTTATAAACCTGGGTAAGTGTTGTGTTATAAACATGTTATAAACATGGGTAAGTGCCATGTTATAAACCTGGGTAAGTGTTGTGTTATAAACATGTTATAAACATGGGTAAGTGCCACTGTGAATGAAGAACTATTCCAAAATGGTAGTGCCTTACCTGGATCATGTCACATTTTAATTCCTCATGTCTGCCCTTATTGTACAGTGGAGCTGAAATCTTTTACATATACTCTGATCTGACGACTGAGTGTGTGTGGAAAATCTCTGTCCTTTTGAGATAATGTAAAAATTTGTAAGTTTAAAAATTTGTAAATTTACACAATTCCTTTTTGTTATGCATTTTCCAGGCGGATAAATTCCAAATTTATGTGTCTTACTGTAAAAACAAGCCGGATTCCAGCCAGCTGATCCTGGAGCATGCTGGGAGTTTTTTTGATGTAAGAGTTCTGTAATATATACCACGTTGCCAGTAATTTAAAAAATTCTTTATTAATTGATATAGACAGTTCCAGTCAGTGAGAACTTGAAAATGCAGATCCTGAGGCAGAAGCAAACAAATAAAAAAACAAGGCTAAGCACCTGGTAACATTTGCAATTTTAATTGGGACTTTGAGAAACTGTTTGACTAGCCAGCTAGGTGGCGCCAGTTAGCCACTGAACCTGAATTACAAGACACAACACTATTTGTTCAATAGAAGTAAACACTAAGCAAAGTCAGGACATAAAAAGCCAGAATTTTGAATGCTGCATACTGAATTATGAGTAGGGAATGCTGAGTAAGAAATGCTAAGTACTGAGTGCTGAATATATTGCATGCAGGAAATTCAGCAGAGGCACGGCCTGGCAAACTCCATCTCCTCCTACCTTATCAAGCCTGTGCAGAGGATCACCAAGTATCAGCTCCTTCTCAAGGTGTTGTGTGTGTGTGTGTGTGTGTGTTTTGGTTTTCAATTGGTAAGTCTTGTTTTAAGGCTGATTTAGTTTTTTAGTCACAAGTTGGGAGAACAAGTCAAACAAGAAATTCAATCATACTGGTCACTTTGCTTGTCCCACTTCACTTTCTCTTCCCATCAGTAATTTTAAGACAGTCAAAAGTCAGCTGGAAAATCCCATTCAAAATACAGGTTCTGAAACAGTGTTGTTGGTCCTGATGAAACGGTGGTAACCCTAGTGTGTGTGTGCAGTTGTACGAGGGAGGAAAGAGATATCACAGCTCAGCTCTTCGCTAAACTGAAATCAGACGTAATCCAAAGAGTGCTGATTATCCATTTCCCCAAGGAACAGCTGTAGCATCAAAGCCTTTTACCGCTTTCCTCCCTCTCTCTCTCTCTCTCTCTCTCTCTCTCTCTCTCTCTCCCCCTCTTTCTCTTTCCTCTCTGTCTGTTTATGTGACTGTCTGAGGAGATTAGCAGATTGTTGAGCTCTAGTGAGCTCTCTGCTTCTCTTTTCTCTGCACAAGGCACTTTAGCCATTGATTCCCCCTTATATCTGACTGCCCTGGAGCAACTCTGTCCTGATTCAATTTCCCCTCTGGCCAACAACCATATCAGACATCTCAAATTCTCTTCTTATTTTCTCTTTTAAAAAAGAGAAAATTCTCTTATGAACACAAACATTTCAGAATTTTCAGAAAAGCCAAATGAAAATAAATGGTGGAACCAATTTTGCAAAGCAGACATTTACTTTGTCCTCCAGAAGCAACCTGGTGATGGTAATGACGGCGTGGAAGATCTGGGTTCTGATCTGGTGAGTCAGCTTGTCTCCTGTCCTCCTTTAGGAGCTGCTGAGCTGTTGTGAGGAGGGCAAAGGGGAGATGAAGGACGGGCTGGAGGTGATGCTGGGGGTTCCGAAGAGAGCCAATGACGCCATGCACCTCAGCATGCTAGAGGGTACGCGTGACCTCAGCCGACCTTTCCCCTCTCATCCGTACGCTGGCGGCAGAAGCCGTAGATCCCAGCACGGTTTGCGTTTAATCGTTCCAGTCAGTTCAGCATGAACCTGCTTTGGAGTCTTTCCTCTGAATCTGCAGCAGATGGCACTCATGACTCCTGACCTCTCATGACCCTCCTATCAGCTCTTGTGACCCCTGACCTCTACCCTCTCCGGCCTTGCCGCAGGTTTCGATGAGAACCTGGACGTGCAGGGCGAGTTGATCCTGCAGGACACGTTCCAGGTGTGGGACCCCAAATCGCTGATCCGGAAGGGCCGCGACCGACACCTCTTCCTCTTTGAGATCTCCCTCGTCTTCAGCAAGGAGATCAAAGATTCAGCCGGACGCACCAAATACGTCTACAAGAACAAGCTACTGGTACGCTGGGTCATGTAGTCTTTTTACATTACATGTAAAAGTGTAACGATTTGCAATTACGGAATCCGCCGCTGTTGTAAATACAAGCTAACGTTTTTAGCGTGACAGCTGGAAGGGTCTTGCCTTGTCAGCTAATTCCAAACAATCACATTTGTTATTATTTAATGTAAAGTATTTTAAAGGCGCATAACTCAAAATTCATGAAACATTACCTCTAGTGGTTGTCAGTGAACTCAAAACTGGAATAATTCATTTATTTCACTGTTTAGATTTACGGTGGACAATGGAGTTCAGTTTGTTTCCTAGCTGTGACGGTGGCAAGGAGGGAGTGGAAGGCGTGGTGAGAGAAGGAGTAGCTTTACTCTCCATCTTGAACACAAATGTAGCAGGCAAGCAACCGAACAAAGGCAGTTAGTTAGCGTCTCTGACCAGGCCTCTCGACGAATGCGCAGGATTGGCTGGACCTGCGGTTTTAAATAGAGCTGGAAAACCAAGCAAG
This sequence comes from Tenebrosternarchus preto, assembly GCA_025802075.1. Classification (NCBI taxonomy): domain Eukaryota; kingdom Metazoa; phylum Chordata; class Actinopteri; order Gymnotiformes; family Apteronotidae; genus Tenebrosternarchus; species Tenebrosternarchus preto. The sequence goes on along the minus strand of JAOYMR010000006.1, from coordinate 28,512,302 downwards.
CCAATAAGGGCAAGGTGAAATGAATAAGTGGGGGAGGGGAAACTGACAAGGGGTGTGTGCATCTCTGGAGTGGGCGTGTCCCTGGCGCTGGGTGCATGGTAACAGTAGCATTACCAAAGTTGTCATGACTTCACTTATGAACCGTTGATTAATAATAGTTCATTATTTAACAAGTTGTCAACAAAAGAGAACCGCGTGGGTTATTCCAGCGTGGGAGTGTCTGTGTGCAGTATGGTAGATACCCAGATTAGGATTATTCCAGCGTGGGAGTGTCTGTGTGCAGTATGATAGATACCCAGATTAGGATTATTCCAGCGTGGGAGTGTCTGCGTGCAGTATGGTAGATACCCAGATTAGGATTATTCCAGCGTGGGAGTGTCTGTGTGCAGTATGATAGATACCCAGATTAGGATTATTCCAGCGTGGGAGTGTCTGCGTGTAGTATGCTAGATACCCATATTAGGATTATTCCAGCGTGGGAGTGTTTGCGTGCAGTATGCTAGATACCCAGATTAGGATTATTCCAGCGTGGGAGTGTCTGCGTGCAGTATGCTGATTACAGCACAAAAAACTGATTCATTCTACTTAGCAAATTATGATAACATGCCATTACATTTCCTTTAGCCACAGAGGCGTGATCTAATCACGTTATCCTAGACAGTAGTCCACAAATTCTTCTTGGCATCGCACTGCCGCTCGAGCAGAACTCCTGTGGCTGGGGGCATGATGTTAACTGCCATTTTACCTTCATATGTGGTGCTGTTCACTGCGAAATTGTCCTTGATAATTAAAACGATAAACAGCACAAGCAACTGTTGAAGCAGAACGCATTTTATTACCCAAACAGAAGCAGATGGGGGCGGAGCAACGGGGTGTGGAGGCGTGTCTCATAAAGTGACTGATGAGGTCAATGGAAAACAAGATTCACTCAAAACAAGATTCAGTCCAGAATCTATCAAACAGCAGTTTCCTCCACCACCTAATACACATATGTTGATGGTGAAAAGAATCGTTCTTTAATTATGTTCTACATATTTCAGTTCATTTGAACGAAAAAGAAAATCAAATAATGCACCTTTAAATAACTATCTTTATTTAGAAATTTAGACAATATATAACTCTGCTTAAAGGATGTTAGTTTGAGTGTTCAGTGTCTGAAGTGAAGCAAATCGAATTTTTTAATAAACATTTTACAGCAAAGCTTAGAAGTGGTTTAGATCTTTGTATCAAATTTACACCTGTAAGTTTATCAGAGAGCTTAGAGACAAGAAAGACAGGTGTGTGTGTGTGTGTGTGTGTGTGTGTGCATTACGTGTATGTGAGTGTGTAGTTAGAGCAGTGTGAGAGGAGCGTTACCAGGGGTTACCTGAGCTCTTCTGCTGTCTCCCATGTCCTCCCTTTACTTCCAGACGTCTGAACTGGGGGTTACTGAGCACATCGAGGGAGACGCCTGTAAATTTGCACTGTGGGCAGGACGGACGCCCTCGTCTGACAACAAGATCGTCCTCAAGGTCTGTTTTACCTGTGTTTAAACAAACCTATGCGCATACATTAGAACTCCAAGGTTAATAATACCCTACACTCTATATATGTGTGACGAAAACCACAGAGATACGATTTAAAGATCCACACAGTGCTTTGGAACTTGTCAGAGTTACAGGTTATTATCACAGTCACAAGGAGGATGCAAAACAGACAGGATGGAGACTGATGGTAAAGGTGGATGAGATGTAACTGGACGGGTGTGGTGTCCGTAGGTAGATGGATGTGGATGCAGATAAATGGCCTGCAAACAATACAGCAGAGAGGAACCAGCACTACAAGTGCATCGGTCCTCATGTCTAGGATGACTAGCCTTTAACATATCAACATATTGCAACTCTTGGGTTAGGGTTAGATGGGTTAAATTCAACTCTTGGGTTAACACATCCAAACATTACGGATGGGTCGCTCAACACTCCTCCAAGCATGTCCTGAGTGTTCAAAGCAGTATTGTTTCGCTTCAAACATAGTATTGCATCAAAAACCTACTTCCCCATCCAAAACACAGAACTATCTTTTTAATTGTGCTATACAACAACTGCATAGCAGAAGGTCAGGAAAATGGCTGCATGTTCCTTATAAGCCCTAGTATCTGGCTTACTTACTTCCAGAGGGACTATGGGTAATGTAGTTTTGGCTTTGAATTAGGGATTCCAAGCATTTCTTTCTATCTGGTGTTACTACACTGGGTACATTTGTGCCTGTATCATAAGGCCGCAGGAGGGCTGGATTATACTGAAGGCCCGTCTCTGGTGTTCCGCAGGCATCCAGCATCGAGGCAAAGCAGGACTGGATCAAGAATATTCGGGAGGTAATCCAGGAGAGGATGATTCATCTGAAGGGGGCACTGAAGGAGCCAATCCCCATACCCAAAACCCCGGCCAAGCCTCGCAACAACAGCAAGAGGTCAGACGCAGTGCAGACTCCACAAGGGCCGTCCTGGCCTTCAGAGCTCTGTTTGCCACAGGGATCCTAGAGACTTTCAAAACCATGTATGTATGTAAATGAGATTTGTTCTGCAAGCCTTCATTTTGTGGGTGTTTCTGTGTGTGTGTGTGTGTGTGTGTGTGTCTGATTGCAGGGAAGCTGGAGAGGATGTAGACAGTCAGGGAGATGGCAGCAGTCAGCCAGACACCATCTCCATCGCGTCTCGGACATCTCAGAACACAGTGGACAGTGACAAGGTATCATAGCATAGCTCTCATCCTGTCTCTTCTCTCGTCCTGTCTCTTCTCTCACCCTGTCTCTTCTCTCGTCCTGTCTCTTCTCTCGTCCTGTCTCTTCTCTCATCCTGTCTCTTCTCTCACCCTGTCTCTTCTCTCATCCTGTCTCTTCTCTCGTCCTGTCCCTTCTCTCACCCTGTCTCTTCTCTCGTCCTGTCTCTTCTCTCCATCACTCCTGTTTACAGTAGTCAAGCTCATTCTACAGTCAGGACTTCAATGAGTGCATCATTCTTTTTAAAATAATTTAGCTCAACACATCCTTTCTCATTCACTTTATCATTCATAGAACGATTTAAAAGCTCAACTAAATATTTGGGTTGCATCTACAAAAACTTACTACATTCTACAATTGTAGTACAACACATGAAGGGTAACATTTGTGAGGTTAAATGGTGTAAACAGAAAAGATATCAAAATGACATACTATTGAACATTGTTTACTATGGCACTGTTCATTCATGTAGACTTGGTTCTGTGACATATACTCCACCCCTAAAATAGTCATGTGACTATTGATTGACAGGTGGATGTGAAACAGGGTTTCCTGCCCTGTTTAGCAAGGGCCTTGTCATAGTGGAGTAGGTATGGTAGTCGTGATGGGAATCTTTCTTAGCGTGCCAGATAACCATGTGAAATTATGAAAAGTCTGTTTAGGATGTGTGCTGGTGTGTGTCCTTATAGGAACTATGAGAAGCCCTATGACATCAAAGTAAGATGCATTTATAGCATATGTTTGCATGTATTTGATATTTGGCAGTGTTTACGTGAGGGGTGTGTGTGTGTGTGTGTGTGTGTGTGTGTGTGTGTGTGTGTGTGTGTGTGTGTGTGTGTGTGTGCACGTGTGCACGCACGCGAGCGAGTGTGTGATATATATATATATAACTTGATCTTGCCCAAAATGAAGTTGGAGCTTTGAGTGTTGAGAGTTGTGTTGTCATGGTGCTGTTCTTAACACAGAAATGTCAGTGTTGCATATCTGCTAGAGGTAAATAAACACACAATTTCTTGCAGACTTGACAACAATAGCCATCATACTGTGTGTGTGTTTGTTTGTGTGCACACGTCATAGTGACAGAAAGAGACGGCGTGTGTGTGCCCGCGTGCACATGTGCTGTGTGTCATAGTGACAGCGAGAGAGAGAGACACAGATACAGAGTGTGTTTGTGTGTGTGTGTGTGTGTGTGTGTGTGCTGGGTCGTAGTGAGAGAGAGTGTATTATTCCTTTCAAACACATGCTGCGTGGGAGTGTTTTGTCTTTCTGCTCTGCTCTCTACACCAGCCTGTGGGTAGATGTTTGTTTCTGACCTGAAGAGGAATGTAATCACTCTATGAAACATGCTCCTTCCTGGTCAGAACCTTCCGTACTTCATCAAACAGCTGGACACTAATGCATCCACGCTCTTCTCCGTGACGTCATGAGCCTCCGTCCTCTTCAGGCTGGCTTTTTGTGTTCCGCCGTGTCGGAGCGATGACACCCGTCCACTTGATGCCCGAGCGTTCCTCTAACTCCACTGCTGTGAGCCGGACGTAACAAAGACACTTTTTGTCGCGGCCTGATTCAAGTTGATGCCACATGTCCTTTAGACGAATGAGTGACATCAGTAACCCTAACCCAAGCACGCAGGCATTTCCATGTGATTAAAACCTGATATAATGACCCAGAAAACAAAACAAGCAGTTAACACAAGCATGTGGGACTATTTCTGCCTGGTTGTTGTTTTGTTTTTAGCAAGCGTGACCCCGGCAGTTGCTCCACAGTGTCTCACACTGTCTCATAAATAATGAGTCTGTCAAAGCAGCACGAGTCCTTCCGGACTGGTCAGCAAGGGCCACTGCATCCTGATACGGGACAAAACCTCTGCTCACGGTGTCTCCGTCCCTCCCTCGCTCTCTCTCTCTCTCTCTCTCTCTCTCTCTCTCTCTCTCCTTTTCTGTCTCAGTTTAAAGATTAAGCCTGCTCTGGCTGGAGAAATGCGCTCTTTTTGTTTTCAGATGTCTGTAAGACTTGTGGCCGTTTCTCATGTAACATAATGCTGACGGTGGCTAGGACACACACACCCTGTCTCCATGACACAACTTGCGCTGTGTTACTGTGGATGACAAAGCTGGGTTTTATTTGCGTATTTAAATATAATCAATTAAATTGAATCAGAGGATGTGTAATTCAAAATAATTATACGTCAGTACATTTCTTCTGCCTCTGTTTGTCTCATGATTTGTTGTTTTTTTTTTTAATGGAACAGGCTTATCTTTCTTTTCTGTGTCTCTTTCTTTATAGATGGTGTTACTCAAGGACACATGACCACAAAAGTGTTCAGAGTCCAGTTCTCTCTGTTTTTGCTGTCTTATCTTTCCCATATACCTGGCAACATAAGTAGTGACTATACTGTTGCATATTTACTGTGGAAATAGTTCCTGCTGTATTGCTCACACACACACACACACACACACACATACAACAGATGGGCATTTCCCAGCTGTAGGGCAGTAAGTGCACTGCAGGTGTAGGGGGGGCTCTTGTGCTGTGCTTCCCCCCCCCAAGGAAACAGAGCGAAGGAAATCCGTTGTTTGGGATGTGTTTCGAACACACCGTCCCATCTCCTAACCTCTGGGGTTGGTCCAACTTCTCCCAGCAATCCCCCAGGTGAACGCAGGCTGTGCAGGCATGGAGGAAGGATCTGCCTGGCTGGAGCAGAGGAAGCTCCCTGCCTGGCACTACACACTTCAGAAACGAGTATAGCTGTTACCAGCGACAGCCAGATAATGAAGCTATTCTCCCCTCCTCACCACCACATCCGCATGTCACAAGACCATTCCACACGCTACAAAGACAAGCGCACACACACACACACACATATACACACCATCGCACATTCAGACTGGCCGCTGTCACAAAGAGCAGTGATCAGGGAGGTTTATAACCAGAGTACACACACACACACACACACACAGCGGAGAGCAACACTCAGGCTACAGGTGATTCAGTCTTTCAGGGATTTTTATAAGCCCATCTGGCCAATCAGATCACAGCTCAAAGAGTGGGAGAGAGGGAGAGAGAGAGAGTGTGTGTGTGTGAGTGAAAGAGAGTCAGAGAGAGAAAGCAAACAGAGGGACAGAATCACCATGCCAAAGTGGATGAGCTTTAAACTTTTCAAAGCAAGCAGTCGAGTAAGTAGAACACTTTTCTCCTTGCAATCTCCCGTTTCTCACTGTTGCTCAGGCAAGTCCAGCTGATGAATGGCAGGAGGTAGACAAAGTCTGAGCAGAGGCTGTGCTTCTGTGTGCTTGTGAATGGGGCTGAAGGTGCACAGTTTAGCTGGATTGTTATGGATGAGAACAAGGGATATTAGATGCGTTCCTGCCTTTTTGGTGGGGGTGGGTGTGTGTTTGGGGGTGGGTGGTGTCATAAAGAATCAATAAGAGGTTTTCAGTAAACTTGTTATTTATAAGCAATCTTGTGTTTTAGTGTTAAACTTTCCATTTTCCAGGCTAATGGAGAAAGTGTGGAGTTGAGTGTGGACCAGCATCTGTGAATCAGATGTTCACTTTGAGCATGAAATATATGATCACTGAAAGATGCTGGATTAGATGCTGAAGTCTGCGTGTGTGTGCATGTGAGTGTGGACGTGTGTGTGTGTGTTTACGTGTGCATGCGTGTGTATGTGCATGCGTGTGTGCACATGTGCATGCGTGTGTGTGTGTGTGTGCGTGCGTATATTTTTCAGCAATAATTGAGACTGGGGACAGGAAATAGGCTATTAAAGCAAATAGTAAATGAGATGAAACACAATAGCACAATAACATTCTTATTCAAGACTAACGTGCCTATTCCAGAATAACGTGCTTATTCCAGAACAACATGCTTATTCCAGAATAACATCTGTATTCCAGGCTAACATTCTTATTCCAGACTACTGTGCCGATTCCAGACTAACATGCTTATTCCTGACATCTTCCCGTTATTCTGCTCTGTGTTTTAGACTCCCCCAGTGGCTTTAATCCAGGGTTTTTATGCAGGTGTTAAATGTGAAAATACGCACTGAAGGTTGATATTCCCTACTGCACTAATCCTGGGAGAACTGTCTGTGTTTGGAGTGTTTACTCCAGCATGACTTGGCAACAGAAATGAGGCTGTAGCGAAGGTTGTACGCTTCTGGCTTTTCTGAAACACAGTCAGGGCTTCAGTGTGTGTGTTAGGATGTGTGTTAGCATGTGTGTGTGTGTGTTAGTGTTTGTGTTAGCATGTGCGTGTGTTAGCGTGTGCGTTAACATGTATGTGTTAGATTGTCATCTTCCTTTCCAGCCCATAGTTCACTTCTGTGATTTCTATTGATTTCCTAAGGATACATGTGTCTAGTGCCAAATGAGAGTCTGGGAAATAGATCAGAACTATGGCTACCTCTCTCTGAAGTGAAGCTTGTAAACAGGGAGCTAAAATGTTTAAAGTGTATTTGTGTGTGTGTGTGTGTGTGTGTGTGTGTGTGTGTGTGTGTGTGTGTGTGTGTCTGTGTGTCTGTCGTTCTCTCACGACAGAGAGAAAGGTACAAAGACAGACAGAGAAGTGAGAGAGGGAGAGAGACGATGTAAAACCTCTCCAGAGCCTCTGATCTCCATGACAAAGGCCATGCACCCCACAAACAGCGCTAGGCTCGTGTCCTATGTCACGCTGAGTTTTCCGAGGTGGGATTTCGTATGTCTGGCAGCGAAAATCACCTAGCAACACGCCCTTGCTCCCTCTTAGCACCGGGACCTGATACTCCAATATGCAGATGGTTTGGCAAAACAGGGAGGTAGACAGGGAGGGTGAGAGCAGAGAGATAGAAGGAGAGAACATTGGCTGGCTGCTCTGCCCTGCCACGAGCAGCTTCTCTGACATTTCTGAAACTGCTCTAGTGTAGGACAGTCTCTAGGCACTAGGCTCTAGTCACTAGAGTAGAACATTTAAATACAGGATGCATTTTTATTCTTACCACACAGTAGCATAACAGTGTTTTGTGAAGAGACGTAGTTGTTTTTTTTTATGTGCTGCCTCATCACATCTAGATGAAGAAACCAGTGCAATCATGAAAGTGGTCAGGAAGTTGAAAATTGATGGCTTGTTTGGTGTTGATCTGGGAACAGCATTTGCTAACCTGTATCCACAGGAAGAGGCACAATTTCGGTTTCAAGATCAGTTCTTGTAGCAAACTGCTGCTGGTATTCTGAGCGACCATGTCCTCGCTGTTCTTTTTAATCTGTTATTACTGAGTCAGACACACACATACGCATACGGAGCTATGTCTGGAACAGACATGGAACAGAGCGAATGGAGGCCTCTCATGTCTGGAACATTTTGATGAAGTCAGACTTTAGTTCATACTGTTTGGGTTTGCTATGTGTGATCATGAGGCTCTAGTTCATTGGGCAGCCCCATTGGTTGGACAGCCCCATTGGTTGTGCAGCCCCATTAGCAGTCCAAAAGTCAAAAGGTTTGCAAGGTCATTGGTCAGCATGTTCTGTCCCATTTGCTGAGTATTTTGTCCCTCTACAGACCGCGTTGGGTAATACTTTTGGGATTTAACCTCTGGAATTAATCTGACTCTCTTGAGGTCATATTTTGGAAGCTGCATGCTCTTAGTTTATGAAGTTAGACATGTTTATTTTTTATAGTTGAATTGTACCATATAGGTCAGGATGCCAGAGCCGTTGCCAGGGCAACTGGCAGGATGGAGAGTGAATTGAGCTGGAAAGCGTTAGAAAAGGAATCCATCTAGAGACTTGGCCGCCTGTGTGACCACGTGTGCGTCCACGTGTGCGTCCACGTGTGTGTCTGTGCGCATGTCCATGGGTGGCACAGGCCGCATGCTTTGGATTTTGTCACATCACAATTCCCTGATCCAGATCTGTTCTGGATACAGTCTAGAACTGATGTCAAGAGTAATTACTGGTGCCTGCCCCAGTTTCTGTGCACGCGTATCACGGCTGGTAGGTGTTCCTCTTAGCAAGAGTACATTGTGTCATAATGATGTCACTTCCTGTAACAGTTATTGTTGTTACACAATCAGTTCAGTGAGTGGCCTCTAAGTGAACACGTTTACGGTCGCAATTGTATTCATCGAGACAGGTCATAAAACCTTGGCGCACTCCTGATAAAAGCAGATGGTTTTATAATTTTGTCATATTTTAACCCAGTTCCAAAGCTCTAATCTGTGATGACCTTCCTCTCTCCAGAATCTTAAAACCACAGCTGATCCTAATCAACACTGACCATTAGCACATTTACTCAGAGCACTTACAATAGGGTGGGAGTTCAATTATAGTTCAATACCAGGAGTCTCTGTTGACCTTTGACATCATATAATGCTCAGCTAAAGAATCTGCTAAAGGAAGCACTAAACTGAGGTTTCACCTTTGCCTGGAGCATGTTAACTTTGCCCTGTTGCAAAACTCCAACACACCTTTCTTACTTTCTTTGCTGTTCTCTCTGGGACACAGACGAGCCCCATGTAAGTTTGTTCCCAAGCAAATTGTTGGTCTCTGTTAAATTATAAAAGCTTCTCTTCATGCCAGCAACTCAGACAAAGGAGTTTCTTGAGGCAGTAGTACATTGATTATTCTTTCACTGTGTATAAAGGCTGGAGGGTCCACAGAGGGCTGCGGGTTGAGATTAAGCTTGGCGGTGTAGAGTTCATGGATTGTCACACTGAAACTTTGTCTCAGTGCTCTCATTTCTTAATTGCCGCTCGCAGGGAGCAGGAGAAACAGCAGGTGGTGTTGGAGTGTGTGAGTGTGTGCATTCGTGCGTGTGTGTGTGTGTGTGTGTGTGTGTGTGTGTGTGTGTGTGCAGAGTATTCGCCATTCCCATGCAAGGACTTGTGTGTATCGCTCTGTGCCTGTGACGGTGTGTGTCACCGCAGAGCTTTAGGTGCTGGAAAGTGTGCTCTGTTGCCCAGATCATGAGGGCAGATTTCTGCACTGTTTTCTTCCTCTTTGGCTGTGTGCGCATGGTTCATTCACTCTCAGGGAAGGGAGTGATTCCTTCCCTTCCAGCTGTTTGTCAAACACACACACACACACACACACACACACACACACACACACACTTACAGGTTTCGCTCCATCGTCACTACATTAAAATGACAGACTTCGAAGGTGCAAAAGATCTCACTGTTCCATCTCTCTCTACCCCACCCCACCCTCATCCCCCTCCTCTCACGGTCCCGTAGCTGTCGGGTGGATGTGAACTGACGGTGGTGCTACAGGACTTCGTGGCGGGCGGAGCGCCCGAGCTCAGCGTTCAGACGGGCCAGACGGTGGAGCTCCTGGAGAGGCCCAGCGAGCGGCCCGGCTGGTGCCTGGTGCGCACCACCGACCGCAGTCCGCCACTAGAGGGCCTCGTGCCCAGCGGAGCGCTCTGCGTCTCCCACTCACGCAGCAGCGTGGAGATGGACTGCTTCTTCCCAGGCAAAGGTAAGGGCTTTGGCCGGGCGTGTTTGTTTTCAGACGTAGATCTGGTGTGTCTCATACTGATCCTAGATCAGGGAGAGGCGGTTTTATCCTCCAAGAGCTGGAATGATGGCAGCTTTTGGTCCAACCAAACTAGAGTGGACCCACATGTTTAATCAACTGGTCTCATCACACAGTAGATTATCTGCATCAGGTTTGCTGCTGCTAGACTGGAATAAAAATCCACAGCTTGTGTTAGGGTTAGGGTCACTGGAATTCTGTGGATACGATTTCCACAATTGAAATAGATGAGTCCAGATGTCAGCGTTTTATCCACAGAAGTCAATAGAAGAGGAATGATCATTACACTACCGCTACTGTCCCCTAGAGGGCAGCATGCTACTTTTAATTGGAGATTCCGCTCACAGCTGATGAGCGTAGACCTTTAGCTGAGCGGTAGTTGGTCTTTATCAGGGGCGTTCTGCACGGCCTAGAGAGGAGCACGGCCACTTCATGAGTGAAAGTCATCACAACTCTCACAAGGCTTAAGCCACTCCCTCTCTGTCGTTCTCTCTTTCTCTCGTTCAGTCTTGCTAGCTCTTTTCCTCACAGACTCTCACATTCTCTGAATCACACTCTTTCTCAGTCTCTCTCCCCTTACTCACTCTCTCACACACACTCCCTCTCTGTTTCTCTCTCTCTCTCTCTCTCTCTCTCTCATTTTGCCACTCTGACTCTTTATGTACACCCTCACGCTTTCGTCCTCACGTTTTTGGAACCGCGACGCTGACGCCCGTCGTTCCTCGTTGCTAAAGCTCCCGTGAGCTGATCTCTAACGCCAGGAGCTGCGGGTTTGGCGAGGGCTGGATCTGTGAGCTGTACTGTCAGTTGGTCGTACCGCGCCGAGCCGTCGTTCACGTCCGACGTGCCAACAGTGTTCTCCACTTTTCTCGCGATGCAAAAGTTCTGCTCAAGCAGCAGTTCGCGTGTTACACGGCGGCCATGAGACGGTAGGCGTCGGCCGTGCGCGTGGTCTCACGGACCGCTGTGCTGTCCATGGGGCCTCTCGGGACACGCCCTCTCTACTGTGAGCGGACACTTCCTGCTTCGGTGGGGCGGTGTTTCCTCCGTTGTCAGGCTGCGTGTTTCCAACTCCACCGTTCTTGAATCTTGTTGTCCCAGGCGCAGAAAAATAACAACAATGAATCACACTTGGAGGGAGAGAGTGAGGTCAGAGGAGGTCCACGGTTTCTCTCATTTTTAGTTTGAGCCCTTTGTCCAATGTTCCCCACAGCACACATCAAGTCATTAAGACCATATGTGTGCTCCATTGCTTCATGTGGGTCTGTTCATGCAGGACTTTCCTATGCCTGGTCAGAAGAACATACTTCCTCTTTAATGAGTTTCTTGTTTCTCAGATCAGCATCAGAACAGCATCCAGTCAGTGACACACCGTTTCGTTATGGAACGGCTAAAGTTCAGTTGCATCTTTGGTCATTTCTACATGAGAAGTGAAAACGTTGCCGAAAACGCCTAGTCGGGATTCTTCTGGTTATAAACGGTGCCCGAGTCACCGTGTGACGTAGTGCTTCGAAAAAGTACGAAGTTTCATTCCCTTTCTTGCCTCATGTCCTTTAAAAGTGACCCCATGACCTCTGAAACTGACCCCAATGCTGAAGTTAGGCCTGACTTTGCAAACCAAAACCAAGGTCAGTCGCTGAGCAGAACACTAGTAACCAAGCTGTTGGTGAACATGGTGAAAAGATCTAATCACACTGACAAATGTGTATTCCATTCACCTTTTAATGAGACTAATTTTCTCTCTCTCTCTCTATCTCTCTAACTTTTTCTCTTTTCAATCTCTCCACCCGCTTCTCCACCCACGGTGCGTCTAGGGTACAAGGCAGCCTGTGGTCTGAAACCCTATGGTGTGTTTATTTTTAGGGCTAATCTCATTTGCTTAACCAAGTCCATTTTCATGTTCAGAAGTCTTTTCCTCCAGAAGTCCTTTCGTCGAACGCAGCCACTGTTATCTTCCTGCCTCCAAATGCAAAACACAAATGCAATACTGGGCACCACAGAAACGTGAGCAAGCCTCGCAGTTGTCCCGTAGAGCCCCACCCGCTCTGCCTTCGTCATGCAGCTTGGCGTCAGGCACCGGGGTTTGTGCCGGCCCAGATTCGGCAGGGGGGCAACCGAGTTTCCGTCTGTCTGAACCGTTGACATTTTCAATCGCATTTCCACCGCAGTACAGTAGATGGCGCCGAAGATGGCTCTGGCTTGATCGTTAGCCGAAGTCTGGGGTGAACGAGCTAATGTTTCCTAAACTGGAGTGAAATCAACTTCAAAACACTCTGCACCTGTAGTGTAGGCCTACTGTCTAAGAAGTAGCCTAATTGTAAAACGCGCGCACGTGTGTGTGTGAGTGTTTGTGTGTACATGTGGGCATAAATAGACCAGCGCAGTACTCTTGGTGGGAGGAGTATCTAGGTTACATGGTGAAACTTTGATCTTCTGGTCCCTGATGGACTACAGTCAGACATAGTTAGCCATGGTGCATCAAACCTCTCACATGCAAATATCTTTCAGTCAGAGCAGTGCGTTTGCTTTGGGAATTAGATTACTGCATGCCATTAGAGGGCACTGAAAGGCTTGGTTTCAAGTTTGCATATGTGTGTGATGGACATGTATTGTTCAGACTCTTTATGTACATCTTGAATTTCCCTCTGGGATCAATAAAGTGATCTATTTAAATATCTGCATCTCAACTTCTCTGGTGAATTTTTCCCATGTTTTCAGTGTCCACCTTTTTTCAGGTCACTATATTTCTCTTCATTTTGTTTTTACATAAACACGAGTTCCATGATTTATATAAACTGGAAAGGGGGTTTTACAAGCAGGTATGAGGATTTATCTGAAGTAGCAGGAAAGTTCCGGTAATTTAACTTCACCATGATTTGCCTTCTGTGGTTCTCCAGTCCTTCAGTTCTCTGGTGGTTGTGTATATTTCCTTTTTTTTTTAAAGCTGTAAAGTATCACTTCTGTACGCCCAGGCTGGTGTGAGAGAGAGCAGCTTGTGCAGAGCAGCTCGAGAGCGCTGCAGAGCCGCTCTGGTGACCCACGAGCAGACGGGAGCGCCTAAGCCTGGATCTTTAGATCACAAAGTCTGGCGCAATCAGTAGAGCCTTTGTCACAAGCCAGAATGTAACTTGACTCTCCAAAATCCAGTGTGGCAAGGAGGGTGTGTGTGTGTGTGTGTGTGTGTGTGTGTGTGTGTGTGTGTGCGCGCGCGTGTGTGAGTGAGAGAGAGAGAGAGAGCGAGAGAGAGATAGTGTGGGTTTGTGTGTGTGTTGTCCCTCCCCTCTCTCCTCCCTGTTGTGAAAGGGCTCAGAGTGAACTTGGAGCAGTAACTCTGCGATTATGCCTCCCTCAGCGCGGCGCGGGAATCTCTCTCTCTCCCTCGCTCGCCCACTCTCGCTCGTGCTCTCCATGCCTCTGTCCTGTGCTCCCGCGGCCGAGCCGTGAGCGTCCAGGGAAACCATGGGGAGAGGACGGTGTCGTTGTTCCTGTTGTAGCTGGACTGTAGCGAGGTGGAGGAAGTGGTTGAGTTGCTGCGGCGTGGCAGGTGGGTACACGGGGGGCGCCCCCCCCCCCCGGGGGTCGGCGCCATCCGCCGCGTTCACGTGCTCCTCGCTGGATGAGTTCGTTCTGATGTGATGAGAGCAGGTCTCTGGTACAGGTGCAGGTGAACTTAGTAACCTGTTGGGAATGTTTTTGAGTCGTGGTTTTAGCTGTGGTTTTGACATGGGTTAGCAGGAAATCTAGACTTTTATACACTTCTGCATTTATACACTTGCCTTCATTTCAAAAATATTATTTCAAAAAGGTTGCAAATGTTGTTATTAACAGCTTGTTCTTGAGGATACGAAATGGAAAGGACCGTATGTGTGCATGCAGGCTTGTGTGAGAGTGTGTGTGAGTGTGTGTGTGTGAGTTGATGACAGAAGTCCACTTGTGCTTTGCCCTAACGCGAGTTAAAGTGCTCGCTCATTACCTATTAAATCAGGAAGTCTCTCTCAGCGGAGATGGCCTTCCAGCTGCCGTTCTCTACCATAACGGCACACTGCTGGTCTCGTAGCGAGCGGCAGAGACTGACCTCCAGACCTAACCAGGCAAACAAAAATATCGTGCTGAACAAGCCCTTCCCTAAACTGATTCACACAGGGAAGCCAAACCGTGCAGGAACATTCCTGAGGATTCGATTTTCTTGTGTTTATCAGGCGTCGAGTCAGTTTTTCCGCGCTGCAGGTTTGTCAGAGAGGTCGACAGATATATACCAGAGGATCGTCTGGCCACAGTTTTGGTACCTAATCACATTTTACGTTAGTCACGGGTATATTTTGGAATGACTTGTTCCTCTCCTGCCAGCACGGTTTTTGAAGACCAGCTTTGCCCAGTGCTCTTTGAAAACAGCTCTGAGGGTTAAAGGTCAAACAGGGGAATTATGGGAGAACATGGGGACTTTTGTTTATTTCTCTGTCGCATTGATGATTTTTTTCCTTCGATTGAGCAGTTCTCTCTGCCTCCATCCTCCTCCCCTCCCTAACCCTCACCTGCTCTCGTTTGTCGGTAGCTCGGCATTCTAGGCGTCCATGTAGTGCGCTGCGTTTCGACACTCTGGCTACGAAGAAAAAGAATGAGTCACGAAAATAACACAAGTTATTCAGAAACTTGCACCCACAGGAAGGAGTGTCATGGATAGAAATATGTAGACCGGTTTCAGGCAGTGATGGAACGTCATTATGTAGTTTCAAGAGGCTGAGCAGTAGATAAGCCTGTCAGTAGATAAGTATGCCGGCATGTCTCACTCTTTCAGAAGGAAAAAAAATGCTTTCACTTTATTTCAGGAAGTCCCATGAAAGATATGACAATGTCTGTGCAAACAGGTTTAAGAAAGGCAGACTTCTTTCTTGAATGAAAGGTCCCAAGAAAGGCTTTAGGATGGTTCACCTGAACATTTACATATTTTCTTTGGTGTTTTGGCTCACAGAGGCTCACAATTTTAATGACAAAATTATAGTGTCAGTCACGTATTTCAGGACAACACGCATAACAGGAAAATGTAAATCCAACAGTCACTATTAATAATTAAACATGTCCCCAGGAGGGATAATAAAGGCATTTCTGGAAGGGCTATCATTCATTTCCACTGTTTTGAAGATGCCCCATGCTGTTTGAAAAGAGCTGCAGCTCCTCTGTTCACAAGCTTGCGGGTTAGTCAGCTTTTCAGAAGGGCCTTCACGGCACAGTTGCTATGCAACCAGTGTTCCTTAGCAGAAACCATCAACGGCATTTTTACCACCTTTACCACCAGCTGTCCGGTCGGTGAGATGGGCCCTGGCCGCAGCTGGAGGCAGCACTGGTCTCATTCTCAGCTATTGCCCAGGGGGCAGGCAGTGATGTCACAATGCAATGAAGCCCGAAAATGACATCAAAGATTTCTTGCTCGGATCTCGATAACTTAAAACAAAAAATCACTTATATAACTTATAACCTTTCAAAATGCCTTTAGGAAACTGGATTGTTTATGTCTTGCCAAGCCTCTGTGGTTTAATGGATACCATGTGACTTGACTATACAGTAAATTGTTTTTTTTTGTTTGTTTTTTTGTTGTTGTTGTTGTTGTTTTTTTTTACAACTTTCTACATTTTCCAATGTCTTACTTTACACACACGTGTGTGTGTATAGGTATATGAAATCTATTAATGTATAATTTCACTATTTATATTTGTGTTTTGACACTCAGATGTTTGACTGTTACTGTAGGCCCCATGTCAGAAAGGTCTGTGTCTGTTTTCTTTTCATTGTGATGAGGATGACTGGTGAATTAACATCACACCATTTGTTTGCTGTTTAAATACAGTGACATATTGCTGCTGGTTCAAGGGTGTTATTCCCATGGCCTTAATCTCATTGCAGTGAGTATTTACATCACCTAGTACAAGTGTATCAGCAACACTTGACTAAACTGTGAAAGTTTCAGCAAATTTTAGGTACATGATAAGACTTTGGTATCTTAAAGTTATCAGGCTAGATAAATCTGAGGTTGGATTTGAAGGTCACTATTGTGTTTTTATTGGGTAAACTATTATGTGCGTGCGTGTGTGTGTGTGTGTGTTCATGTTTACATAGCGTAGCGAAACACTTAAAGGCCACTTATGAACCAGTCTCTCATCTCCATACACTCACAAGACCCCATGCTGTCGTCAGCATGTCTGTGTGTGAACATGCACTCCCTGTTCCAAACGCACTCGTGTTTGACCACAGCAGTCTGACGTCCTCGCCCAGTCCTCTGAGGGGCCCCTAGCACTTTGTCGCCAGGGGCAACGCTCCAGCTGAAGCTACGGCATCCTGCTGGAGAGGGAAGGATGGAACGAGAGAACAGAAGAGCTGCGGCATGTTTCATGTGGTCATATTTTCAAATACACACAGACCTGCGCACGTACTGTAAGAGATCATGTGGGTCCACTGTGTAGCAGCATGCTTTGTCTGGGCTTGTTAACAGAGAAAAGGAGTTCAGTGTGTGTGTGTGTGTGTGTGTGTGTGTGGTGGGGGGGGGTTTAAAGGTTTCTCCAGACTTCTGTGTAAAACTACAGGTGAGCACGTGTTTTTTTCTGTGTTAAAAGTCAAGGGGATTAAAGTTCAGTCATTTGAACACAGACAGAGTTATTAGTGTGTGGGTGTAGTGACTTGTGATTTACACGCTACACAACCCCAGGGTGCAACTGTCATTTCAATTCCTGAATAGCCTTTCATCAAATCAGAATTTGTTCCCAGTGCAGACAAACACTCTCCATTTTAGGTCAGATTTCATATATTTCAACCTGCACACCATAGACGTGGTTGAATTACCATGACTCAGTTAAATGCATTTGGTCCAGTGGATTGAGCTTGACAGTTAAATGAGCTTGGTTTATTACTAATAGCTGTCCAGCACATCAAGCCCACAGGCTAAGCACTCTGTTACTTCCAGTTTAATGTGTCACAGACATCAGCGTAGCCTGATCGTTTAAAGCTTTGAGCTTCCCTAATATTAACGGATTACTCCTCCCAGTTATCCACACCCACACACAAACGAACGCACACACACACCACGCCTGCCCTACACTGAGTCACCATCTTATTGACCGTTAAAAATCATCCTGAGCACCTGTTTCTTGTTTCTCCCTCTCCTCCAGCCCTGTGAGCTGCGCTTTTCTCAGCGCCCAACGAGACGCCGTTAGCGTAGCCCGCGCTCTCCTCTACGAGACGCCGTTAGCGTAGCCCGCGCTCTCCCCTACGAGACGCCGTTAGCGTAGCCCGCGCTCTCCTCTACGAGATGCTGTTAGCATAGCCTGCACTCTCCACAATGAGACGCCGTTAGCGTAGCCTGCGCTCTCCTCTAATCGTGGCGAAAATATTGCTCCCCACCCAGCGATTGACCGCTTTTACCGGCTTGACGCTGCCCCTATTGTTTAGTCGGAGTCACTAACCGCGGCTAACAAAGCTGCCCCGGCGCCTGCGCTCACTGCGTCTCCACGCCTCCCAGCCGCTGTGTCATGTTTGCTAATTCTGTTAACGGCATCGTCCTCGAGCCTGTGGGCGCTAATGTACAGAAATACAAGGAAAGTGCAGAAAGAAGATAAACTGATGATTTGTTTCAATATTTCGTTACAAAATTACCCACAGTGCATAGGTTGGTGTTTGGAGTTAACGCATGGTTCCAGTTTGACAGCTGTTTGTGCCTTACTGCAGCTTGTTATGTTTGCAGGCTGAGGGTGAGTGTAGTCGGGGTGAGTGTAGTCGGTATATGTACTGGCAGCGCTGATGGGTTTGGGCTCGTTGACTCTTTTCACTGTGCTGAGTGTCGTTCTGTTACTACAGCAACGGAACTACAGCGTGAGGATAGCAGTCCACTCACTACAGTGATGTAGACGTGTGTCATTTGTTAGTCTGTTGTTTTTTGGACCACTATAAACAGCTTCTGAAACGACTTACGACTTAAAATAGTCAATTAATAAGATGACAAGCACACAGAATGTTTCCACTCCATTCATTACGTGTACAGCTGTACTGATATTCACCCTGCTGCAGTGAAGGATATTCACGGTATCTCACATAGTGCTTGACATCTCGTAGAAGGACTGTCATACCTGTGCTTTGTCCCACTCCTCCAGAGAACTACAGCGTGAGCGGGCCGGAGGGGAAGTCGGACTCGGTGGCGTCCCTGCAGCCGCAGGCATCGCTGGCGTCCGTGCGGAGCGGCTCTCCGGGGCCCAAGCGCTCAGGCAACACTCTGAAGAAGTGGCTGACCAGCCCCGTTCGCCGCCTCAGTCACGGCAGCAACATCAAGAAGCTTCCCAGCAAGCAGAAGCAGAAGCGAGATGGCCGTAAGAGCATCGACTTGGGCTTGCCCGAGACCCAAGACGACGGCCTGGAGGAGGTACGGGGCAAATGCAGGGGGGATGGGAGGCGTGGCGGCGTGGCAGGAGGCCGGGCGAGAGGCCGTGAAGGCGGCGGGGCGGGAGACGGGAGAGGTGATCCCTCCACCTGCGTTTGGCCTTATTTTCCCTCCTAGTCCAGGGCTCCTTAGTTCATCTCCTTGGTTCCACCTTAAACATAAACGCATCTAACCTTGCAATATTTAGGGCTTTTTTGTTTTCCAGTATTTGCAGGTTACTGGGTCTCACCAGTCAGCACAGTGGCACTGTACGTTGATGACATTGCAAACGCAATCTCCAGCGTGACGTCCTCCTGTAACCTAATCCCGTGTGTGAGGTACTACTTGGGAACTTCTCCCGTGTAAATGTGTGCCTCAGGGATGGCAGCATGAGGCTGAATGAGGCTTTTCATTACTGCTCTGTTTGACCGCCATTGATAGATAAAACCATGAAAGCACTGTCTTATGGTCTAACCATGTGCACCACTGTTCACTAGACTGGCAACAGTTAACGACAGCCCTGCAGCACATCAGAGGCTAGGAGAGATTCCCTACTCTCCCTCTTTTTCTTCTTTATCACAGACTGTATATCTGTCTATATTGTTTTACACGCAGTATATTACAGATGTACAAGTATAGTATACTTGTAGTATACTTGTAGTATACAACGGTATACTACAGATAACATACTGCAGTATATCGCTCCCGGTATACTACAGATAACATACTGCAGTATATCACACCCGCTATACTACAGATAACATACTGCAGTATATCACACCCGCTATACTACAGATAACATACTGCAGTATTTCCAACTACTTGTGGATAAGCTATGTGGATCCTATTAGGTAAATTGTACATAGAGGTGATTATGTGAGGACACATGTTTGTAAGACGTTGAGAGGTACTGGGGAGCGGTTAGCTTCACGTCAGGAGCGATTAGCTTCACGTCAGGAGCGGTTAGCTTCACGTCAGGAGCGCCAGGAGCGGTTAGCTTCACGTCAGGAGCGTTTCAGCTCCTCCATTCATTCACCGTCATGGACGTGCCGCGCTGGAAAACTGCCCCCCTTGTTCTCTGCGTGATTACGGCTCTGGCACAGCAGCAGACGGACCAGATGACGGGGGGGGCGGAGAGGGGAGCTAGGAT
Source organism: Tenebrosternarchus preto (assembly GCA_025802075.1). NCBI lineage: Eukaryota > Metazoa > Chordata > Actinopteri > Gymnotiformes > Apteronotidae > Tenebrosternarchus > Tenebrosternarchus preto. The sequence continues at coordinate 28,492,483 of JAOYMR010000006.1, read as the reverse complement.
CGGCCCCGCCGGGCCCCCAGCCCAGAGCTGTGGCAACACAAAGCGGCTCTGTAGTGGCGGGCCAGGAGATGAAGACCCCCAAGTCAATAGCCCACATTAACCCCGACCTGCTCTCCCCAACTGAGGGCCCGGAAGCAAAAGTCAGTAACGGGGGAGAGTATGTTTTGGAATCCAAATGGGACTTGAGAACATCTTTTTTCACGCATAGAGAGCCCCAACGTTTCAGATGCGTTTTGATAGGTACGCCTTGTCCCGCCATCGCAGGGAACGGACATCGGCAGCAGTGGTTGTGGGTCGTTAAGGTGCCTCCTCGTGGAGCTGAAGAAGCCAGTTTAGGCTTATTTCTTCATTCCTGCAGGATTACTGTTGTCACAAATAAGTGCTGTTTTTAACGTGGTGTCATGTTCGTTTTGTCCCTCCGTGGTCATGCAGAGAGCGAGGAAAGATGTAACGCTGTCCAAGGCCTCGGGAATGCAGAGCGGAGGGGAGGAAGAGCCGGAGGACGAGTCCCACACTCCTCTCCCTCCACCCATGGAGATCATCAAGGACCCTTCCGCCCAGGAGGAGAAGGTACGCACGTAAACCCTCCTGCCCAGGGAGTGCACCCTGAGCGCACCGCGGCGATGGACGGCGTGTTCCAGACACAAGCGAGGGTTAATAACTGATGAATGGAGTCTACAGGGCGCTGGCAAGCCACAGATGGTGAACATTAATGGAATGATCTCTGAATGCTGTACCTTAGATGGTGTCACTCAGTGAAAGCTCATCAAGAGACCTAACAGGTTTCTGTTTATGAACAGATACTGAGCCTATGCTCTCACTGCCTCACTGGGGGGGGGGGGGGGGGCCGCGCCCGGGGGGGGGGCGGCGGCCGCCAGCCGCCGGGGGAGGGGGGAGAGGCCGACACCCCAAAGAAGTGGTGGGTGGAGTGGTGGGGT
>JAOYMR010000006.1:28458304-28475923 GCA_025802075.1 Tenebrosternarchus preto | reverse complement strand
GAGCAAAATGTTTATAATAATTTAATATTCCCCCCAGTGAACAGTGCACTAAAACAAAGTGTGTGTGTGTGTGTGTGTGTGTGTGTGTGTGTGTGGGTGGGTGGGTGGATGGATGCGTTTGCAGACTCTCTGGTGTGGCAGCAGTCTGTAGTCTCCACAGCAGACATGTGCGTGAAGATCGAGGATCTAATTCCCGGCGGGCACTACCAGTTCAGAGTCCGCGCCAGCAACCCATGGGGCATCAGCGCCCCCAGCGAGCCCTCCAACATGATCACGCTGCCCAGCTGTGGTTGGTCCTACACACACGTTTATCCAACATGAGCTTGAATCAAATGTTTCAAAGGCAATGTTGGGAGTGTTCGCAATATAATGTATTTTATCTCAGTATCTTAACCGTCCACATATGCGGCTTTCTGAAGTTTCAGGTTATGACGGAACTGGAATACAGTGGAAAGACAATTTTGAGTCAATGTTTACAGAAATCTGCGAAATTGGAAGGTAGAATATTGGACTGCGCTGCTCTAACATGCAATACATGAAGTCTGAAATTGTTTTAGACACTGTTTACCGAAAAAATGTAACTTCACACTTTGTATTCTCGCTTGCTGTGTCTGCCCGTCTGCCCGTCTCTGATTTCAGGGGCCGTTTCTCCGTGGTGAGGAAATGTCTTCAGAAGTCCAGTAAGAAGGAGGTAGCGGTGAAGTTTGTCAACAAGAAGATGCAAAAGAAGGAGCAGGTGGCACACGAGGCCGATCTCCTGAAACACGTCCAGAACCCTCAGCTGGTGGCGCTAACCGACACCTATGAATCGCCAGTGTCCTACATACTCGTCCTAGAGCTGTACGTCTGACCAGCCCAGAAAGAAACCTGGAAACAGAGAATTCTTGCACATTGCAACCCCAGCTAAAAGTGCTTGTTCGGTATATGTGTTCAGGCTGGAAGGTGGCCGTCTGCTGGACTACTTGGTGGCCCATGACGAGCTGATGGAAGAGAAGGTTGCTTTTTTCATTAAGGACACGCTGGAGGCCATACAGCACCTGCACACCTGTAGAGTGGCTCACCTGGACCTGAAGGTGAACTTTCAAAATATTTCATTCATGTCATTTGTCTTGAAATCTGAACCTTTGATAAAATCATTGATGGTCCGTATGTGAATTTACATCACACTATCTATAATTCTATACTAGTTAAGTGTCCCTGTTTTACAGTGCTCTCTTTAATAATGCTTGTGTCTTCATTTTATAATACACTGTTTTCTAGCCGGAAAATTTGATGGTTGACCTCCACAAGCCTGTGCCATGCGTCAAGCTGATAGACTTCGGTGATGCAGTGTTAATATCGGGGCACCGTTACGTGCACCTCCTTCTGGGGAACCCAGAGTTCGCCGCTCCGGAGCTGATCCAGGGAATGCCGGTCTCCCTCTCCACGGATGTGTGGAGCGTTGGGGTCCTGGCCTACGTGATGCTCAGCGGCGTCTCGCCGTTCCTGGACGAGAGCCTGGAGGAGACGTGCGTCAACATCTGCAAACTGGACTTCTGCTTCCCGGATGATTATTTCTGTGGCGTGAGCCAGGCGGCACGGGACTTCATCACGTCGGCGCTGAGCCACGATCCCCGGAGGAGGCCCAGCTCGTGCAAGTGTCTGCAGCACCCGTGGGTGAGCGCGCACAGTGCCGACTACTCCAAGACACCGCTGGATACGGGCAGGCTGGCCTCCTTCATCGACAGACGCAGGCAGCTGCACGACGTCCGGCCCGTCACCAACGTGAAGGGCTTGGTGACCAGTAGCATGGGCCACACCATATGAGAGCAGGCGTTGTTCTCCGTGCGAGAAAACGTGACTACTGGACTGGGGCGACATGCGTTGTAGAATGTCATACCAAAACGTCTTTCGCTGCATACAAAAGAACGGGTTCGCACACGGTTCTTCGCACTTATAACAGGGATTCCCTGCTCTGGGCCTGTTGAGCCTTGTAGCGCGATGCTGGAATTTCAGAATAAGGTTGCCAGCGTTCCAGTCTTGTGGAATCAAACTAGAGCAACTCAAGGCCCTGTGCTGGGAATTCCTGGTCTACTTCTGAAATAAGGTCTCTACACTGATGTGTTACAGAACTGTTCTAAAATGAGGAGTATCACTGTGGGCATACACTCTCAATGTTAGCAATTTCAATCTCCGAGCGTGAAGACAAGTTAGTTTAACCTTTGAATGTACAGTAATATAGAATGTGGTTTGCCACTCTGCTGTACTGATTGAAGAGATATTTAGCACTGTTTTTTTGTTTGTTTGTTTGGTTGGTTGGTTGGTTTTTTATTTATTTTAGAAAATGCTTTGTCTGTAGATATAGGGCAGCAGATATTTTTACAGTTTCAATATGACAGTAATTGAAATATATAGGCTGTTAAACGGTTTGAATTTTCAGCATGGCCAATATGGTTCTACCTTATGCACTGGGTTTTCACATCACACAGTTTTACAATAGATACAGGCTTTAGTTTCTAATAGCAAATCATGGTGGTCTCACTTATATCTATTGTTTAGGGACTTTGAAGTCTTTTGTGATGCATTTGAACAGAAAGTGACATAAGAGTGTTTAATTACTTTAGAGTTTAAGTATTCATCCCTGTTTGTTATATTTGAATATGAAAGTAATTTTGATTATTGGAATAGTGATTTGTCTATCCTGATTAGACATTGATTATTCCTATCCAAATCAGTATTAGAGGATACAGGAGAATATACCCCAAAAGCCTTAAATATATTTATTCCCTTTCTACCATGTTTATATAATTTAATGTGTGTATTTTTTACATTTATAGCTGTTTGTTACATGGTTTAAGTTGTGCTTACTTAGAATTTCTATGCTGTTTTAGTGTAGTTTTGTTGTAAAAATGGGCAAATTCACTAATTTCAATGCGGTTCTCACAACTAAATTAAAGTACATGTATCTCATAATCTATTCAGAATGTTTCAAATTTAAATACCAAACCATCTATTTCAATGAGACGGTATTGTTTAATATATGTAACTGTAAATAATTACTTGACACAGATTATTTGTACTCATTCTGTACATTTCCAAATGTACTATTACCTTCACTGAATTCTCAGGACTGAGGATAACCTGTTCATGATCAGAGTCCGATATTAACAGTGTAACTGCCAAGCATGAACAGATCAGGTGAGTCATTGAAAACGCATGAAACGATCATTTTGGGAAGAATTTACTTGAAACAGGCAAAAATATGTCAACCTAAGATAATCGATCAGTTTCGTTATATCATACCATCCTCCGTTTTATCAAGGATTAGAGAGAAACGCAATACGCTTTCTTTGACGGGAAGCATCGTAACAAATGCCATGGCAGCATGACCAGAGACTACAGCAGAGGATTTTTAATCTGTTAAATATTTCATGTTCAGTTCAAAATCAACTCGCTACGTGCTATGTGGTATAATACTTCATTGCTACATCAAACGTTTGCTAATATGTCATGTTTGCTTTGTAGCACAATGGCCTCAGTATTTTCTTTCATGGTATTCCGCAAACAGCAAAATCCTGCCTTTGTCATTTTAGTCATGTTATAGTGTTGTACATAACTATGGGTGCAATTTGCATACCAAAATGTCCTTTCGTGAACCATATGGGCTATTTGTTTGTTACTGGATGTTTAATAAACAGTGCTTGTTTTTAGATAAAAAAATGTATTGGTGTCTTTGTGAATCTTTTTTAATTTTCTTATATTTCTCCACAAATTTGTCATAAAACATCAGTCCTAAAAGTAAATAATTCCAATTTCAGTCTTAGGATGTTTCATACTAAATGTTCTAAAAGTATACAAAACAAAAACCCACTTAAATTACACATTTTAAATGTATTTATTTATTAAGGAAAATAATCCAATATTATATAAGTGCAACTCGCAAAAGGATCTGGTGTGAATGACTTGTGCAGTAATAACTGCAACTAAACAGTTCCTGTAACGGTTGATCAGTCTGGTGTGTCTGCTTGGAAGAATTTTAGTCCGTTCCAACTTCATCCTAAGGATGTTGTATTTCTTCACATGAACTGTTCACATTAGATCCTTTCCAGGTCCTGTTGCCCTTGGCTTTGCACACTTGGGGCTTGGACTCAGACGTCTGCACTGAGACAATGGTGCTTGTAAAAAGCGCTACACACATAATGAACAAATTTGTCTTGACTTCCACAACATTTCTATTGAATCATGGTCAGGACTTTTATTTAGCCATTCCAAAAACATTCTTCTTCTTTAATTGTTATTCGTCTGAATTTCTCAGGATGATTAGGGTCATTGTTTTCCTGCGTGACCAACTCACTCTTGAGATTTAGTTCATGGACAGTTGTCCCAACATTTTCCTTCACTGGTACATTAAGAATTTGTTGTTCCATCAATACTGGTTTGGCATCACATTCAGAGAGGTCTTTAGCTGCTTTGAAGTTACCCTGGTTTCTTTGTGACCAGGTGGACTATTACATGTCTTGCTTTCAGACTGATCTTTGTTGGTTGACCACTCCTGCTGAGGTTGACGGCCTGACAGCCTGGCTAACTTTGTGTTGGTGGAGTCCAAACTCTTAAAAGATGGTTTTGTAGTCAGTCTGGTGAGCATCAGCTCTTCTGGTACTCAGAAATCTCTTTTGTTCTATACACATCCAAAAACATTTGAAGATGAATGTTTGGTAGATACCAAGATATATACTAAGTTGCTCAATATATGTAATATTGATTCAATTTTTCTCAGTAAATAAATTGCAATATTTTAGTTTAGGTCATATTTATTAAAAAACAAGTTTGCCATGTGTTGTTCATGTGGTAGTTTTCTTAGCTGCAGGATGCATTTGGGTATATATATTTGGGTAAACTAAACATAACATGACTGAAAAGTTTAATTTATTACTGGAACTAAACGGATAATTACAAGAGGTGCTATACAGGTGAGGTGGGACAGCAAATCTAAAAAAACATGTGGTGCAGGAAGTACCATCAATACCAAAAGTGCCACTTTAACCCTAACCAATTTAAATATGTGGATTTTATTTCTTTTTTATTCAAAATAATAAATCTACATATTTAGAGAGTGGGTGAAAGCATGTATGGAATATTGTTAGAGTTTTATGGTGTTCTGATTTTTGGAGGGAAAAAGAACAAGTATTTGGCAGTTAGACTGGTGTGAATAATTTACTGCTTCACACACCACCCCCATGCCCTTAGAAACTCTTAACTTAGAATGACATCCTGTAGAGTTGAAATAACAAACCTACTTTAATTAGCTCACTGTAGCTTTATTTTAGTTTTTGTGGATTATTTTATTCTGATTAATATTTTATCTTTATTTGTTCAATTTAATTTATACTCTAACTTTAAATCATTTTATGTACCTTGTGTAAATGTTTTACATAAAAAGGTTATCAAAACGTCAACATCACCATTATTATTATTATTATTATTATTATTATTATTATTATTATTAGTAGTAGTAGTAGTAGTAGTACACCAATAAAATAATATTATTATTAATATTAATAATAATAATAATAATAATAATAATAATAATAATAATAATAATAATAATAATAATAATAATAATAATCTCTAAGAGGACGTTGGGCCTGATATTTGGGTACAATATCAAAGTAAACTCGTGAGTGCAGTGCAGTCCTTAAAATTAAACTAGATTTATACTACTACTACTACTACTACTACTACTACTACTACTACTAATAATAATAATAATAATATGCCTTGTTTATACTATTACTACAAATTATTATTTTGATATCATTACTATTGTTATACGAACTTAACAGAAAATTGTCAGTTTTTTATAGTATGGTTTTATTATGCATGTAGAGCACAATTTCTCGCCTCCTATCGGGCTTTGCCGTGTCATACACTACGTTTTACTACTTGTGGTGTTAAATATCATTAACAGACATTCCTCTAAAAATAGTATGTGCATGGTCATGCCAGATAAGTAACATCTTCGCTACGCGGCCAGCTGATTAACCAAATATATTTGCTAGAGTGGGTTGCGCCACATTTGTTGGATAAAGCGCTTCATAGCACCGTGTTGTGTCGCGAGAAAAGCCGAGAACATAGCAACAAGACAACAAAAATAAATTCTGGACAACAATTCAGAGTGAATGATGGCGGCGTCGCTGTTACGCCGGGATAAGAAAGCTACAGCCGCTCATTTAAAGGCAGATCTCAATCGGACTGACAACAGCTCTGGTGTCCGGCAACTTCAGGAATTGCTGGATAATGTTCTTAATCCAGAGAAGCCAGCGGCAGACACTGAGGCCCTTGACTGGTGTAAATATCTACTTGCAGGAGGGGACGTCTACGAAGAGTTCTGCAAGACCGTCAGGTCCTATGATAACGCTACTCTGTGTGGTTTAGTCTGGACTGCTAATTTTGTAGCCTACCGATGTCGGACCTGTGGAATTTCGCCCTGTATGTCACTCTGTGCTGAGTGTTTTAACAACGGGGATCACGCGGGCCATGATTTTAATATGTTCAGGAGTCAGGCTGGTGGGGCCTGCGATTGTGGAGACAGTAATGTCATGCGAGAAAGTGGGTAAGTTGATTGCATGATTTTAGCTAGCTACCAGGCTAGCTAGTTGCCCAGCTGTAGCTAGCTAGCTAGTTAACCTAGCTATTTTTGCTTATGGATGAAAAGAGACTACAGTTGACTACATTGGCTAATGTCATCTGTTGTTGTGTGATTTGGGGGTAATTACACGCAACTGAATGTATGTCATAACAACTGGGATGCTTGAACAAAATAGTAGGTAGCTAGATATCCTAGAATGCTTAGTTAGCTATGCTAACTAGAAAGCTAGCCAGCTTGGAGCTTAGCAAGGAAACACAGCTTGCTGCTGCCTTACTGAGTATCAAAAGTCTAGTTTATTTTTAACCTACAGAGAGGGCCACTGAGAGGTCTTACCTTTTTCTTCTGTCACAAGAAATGATTTATATCCTGTAAATGTAATTATTTGCAAGGTATTTGATTGGGCAAATAATAAATCATTGATTACCCACTTATTTTTCAGTACCTTGTATCTTCCACTTATTTTTTAGTATGTTTTGTTTGTTAGTTTGTTTGTGGTTGTTTTGTTTTTTATGACTCTTGTGAAATTGCACAATGCTTTGCTTTGAAGCACCAGAATAAGAGATTACCTTTTTACTCTGTTTTGAATGGAAATAGGGTGATTCCTGATCGAAGCGCTGGTGGCAGTAGCTGTTTACATTGTGGTCCATGAAGGAAGATGTAATTCTTAATGCCATTGCCAACCCTTTTCTGTAACGATTGGGGAAAACCCTCTACTAGTGCCAGGTTACGTGTGTGTCTCCTCATTAATTTGCGGCACTTTCGGTTTCATTTTATCCTTTCACCTGGTACGGCTATTTTTAGGGATGGATTTTAGTACCGCATCAGTAGTTCATTGTTTCAGATAAACTGAGCCTTTCCCATTTAAGATGTCTTATAAATGATGTTTGAACCTTAAATGTAAGTAATAATTTAATCGGTAAGCTACCGGTAGGTCATTATTGCAAACTAAAATATTACCAGAAGTTCAGTTATTTAGGACTGTTGATTGATGTATTCTGTTCTCAAAATGTTGGTCAGAAAAGCTGTATGACTACATCATATACATGGACTCAAAACACAGGTGTGACAATACATGGTTTTAGAATTACTATGATTTTTCTGAGGATAAGATTAGATTTTTTTCTATATTCAGTAACATTGTATATGTTTAAATAAGCTTTAAAACCTACAATTTAAAACAACTTCAGAAACAGTCATTTAAATGTGTTCACTACACACTCTTTCAGTTTGTTTGGAGTAGAATGATTACTTTGCTAATGCCTCTATTCGGACAATAAGTGTAGAACATGAAACTACAACTTGGTGAACTACTGAAAAGTATGGCAACAGTAATAGGGAGCTAAAGATTGACCTTTGGGTTTGAGAACTGATATTTGATAGACCAAGTGAAAACCCACATAAATCTTTCTCTAAAAGACACAGTATCAATACCTGTACAATGACTATGAAATATCAGTTGGTCTACAAAATTCACTTTCTATCCTCTTTATCACTGGTTAATTTGTTATCACAAGGGCCATGTTTGACTGGATATTATTTCCTTGGCGGGGATCAATCTTTCTGCTAATTATCATGCAGTGTAGTGCTGGGGTTTTTACACAAATCAGTGTTGCATACTAGGTCTCTGTGTGTGTGTGAGAGAGAGAGAGAGAACAAAAACACTGTTCACAGCACAAAACTGTCTTGTAAAAGTGCTTCTTTGCTTATTCTAGCTATTTTTTTGCAATCAGTGCATAGGCCAGTGTTGGCATAACGGTTGACATATGATATATTGTACAAGCAAGGTGCCCAAGTTGAGGTTACATGATTTTAGCAATCAAGCAGTGTTGCTGTGTGCTGACAGAACAGGTGCTGAGAAGTGTGTACTGTATCACTTAACACAAGACAACGGTTTTAATGTAGAGCCAGTTCTGTCATACAATCTAGTATTTCAACATGGGAATGATGCATGAACACATGCCTGTACCCTCCACTTGGCTACTCCTGTCTTAACTAGAACTTGAAGGGATTAGTTCAGGGCAGTTTCCAGTGATTTAGAACTGCAGCCAGGCCACATGTTTGTTTGTTAGAGGTTTTTTTTTTTTTTTTTTTTAAGTCGAGATCTCCAAGCTCCTTAGTAACATGCTTGAATAACTCATTTTTGTTTAGTTAACACAGAGCAAAACTAAAGAATAACAGTCCTGGAGGTTTTGGCTATGAAGCTTCATGGCATCATGTTTCTCAGTTATGTTTGCGTTCTGTCTATTTATAATTTTTTTTTTTTTTACATGTAAAAGCTCATCCTAAGCCTTATTTTCTGTTATTTTGACCACAGACTTCCTTTTTTTGACCTGGGCAAAAGGAAACGTATATAATAACACAATTACATATTTTTTATTATGCAGCACATGTGGATTCACAGCAAAATCATGAATTTCATGTGGCAGGTTTTGTAGACGGCATCGGTTAAAAACAGGAGAGAACGTTCCATCAGTTCCTCGAGATCTTCTGCTCATGTCTGAGATGGTTCTTCCTCGTTTTATCATCAGCATCATACAGTACCTGAGAGATGGCTACACAGAACCAGGTGAGAAACTTGATCAAACATGTTTGGCCCCATGCTTTTATTTAAATTCTATTTAAAGTAATTGATGGATGTGACAAGTAAGTAAATAAGTCTTCAATTACCTGCAATTACATTGAATTACAACATAGAACTGAATCCTTATCCACTGTACTTTGTACCGTCTGTCCATTCATTGTACAAAATTGGCGTTGGCACTATGCGATGGCGTGATGGATTATAGCTCATTAACTGACTCAGAAGTGCATAATTATCAGTTTTTGTGTGCAAGTTAGGCGAATTAAACACACACCAACCAACCAACAAGCTGTTGTCTGGATGTTACACTTCAGGCTTCAGTCTGGTATCTGGTATATGGTAGAAACTCCTCATCACACCTAGCCATGTTTTTTTATGCTGAATTTCCAGAGACTGCCACAGACAGGGACCTGCAGAAGGTGCTACAGCATCTGGAACCTCAGATCTCTTTCCTAGAAGACCTCACTAAAATGGGCGGAGCCATGCGGACAGTTCTCACAAAGATTTTAACCAATCAGCAGACCTTTAAAGAACTGAGCATGGGTACGTATGACGGTGAGCTTCAATGAAGGAATGCATGATGAGAACATTCCATGTCACTCCACATTTCACCTCCTCTCTCCTCACCTCCTCTCCTCTCACAGGTCAGGAGGAGAATGTGTATGCGAAGAGAAACTATGAGAAGTACTTGTCGGCGCTGAAGAACTCTGGCTTGGCGTCTGCGGAGGAGAAAGGGCCGGCAGGGACAGCAGCCGCCTCGGCAGACTCGCTAGCCGGGGCCGGAGCTGGGGCCGGGGCCGGTGCCGGGGCACTTAGTTTGTTAGGTAACGCCTCCAGCTACTTTTCTAGAATAACTGATATGCTGTGAGCCTTTAATTTCAGGCTGCAGTTAAAAATGGCTGTGTGTGTGGGTCTGTGTGCGTGTGTGTTTTTCTTGTATAACAAAATTGTTGATTCTGGGTGCTTCTGGCCTAAACTGCTACTAATGATTTAGTCCGCATTTTTCTTTGCCTTTAGTTAGAAAGAAAGAAAAAAACAACAACAAAAAAACGACACTTTTTGTGGTTGTGTACGTCTTCGTTCGGGCTCTTTCCTTCCTTTAACCAATCCCTACTGTGTTCTTATGCACACAGGGGCCACTGCAGCCATCGGCCCCGATGAGGAAAATAAAGAGGTATGAAAGTTACTGGAGGGTTTAAAAAAAAACAAAACACTAATTTTAGAGACCAGGGCACCTCCCATTGTTGTTCTCCTCTCTCCAACAGGAGGATCAGGATGGAGGCCAGGGCGTAGGCCAGAGAAAGAGGGTGAAGTTGAGTTGCAGCACCAAAGGTGAATGAATCGAACACTCCTGTTTGTCATCCCAGTTTTCCACACACGGACCTGAACAGAGGAGCTCTGATGCTCTTAATGTCTCTTCTTTTTAGACACGTCCATAATGGATTCTCTGAAACATAAATGTTTTTTAGAGGAGTTGTTGTTTTGGACCATTAAATACGAGTTTCCCCAGAAGATGGTCACTTTTTTACTCAACATGTTGCCAGATCAAGACTATAAGGTATGCAATCCATACAGATAACCTCTGCTCCCTCTGTCTAAGTGGGAGTTCTTTTTTTCCTTTCGGTTTGCTCACACGCAATATATTATATATTATTATGAGCTATATATAATATAATATAATATCTCATAATGCACTGTGCTGTTGAGTGGGTTGCCAGATCCTTGAAGCCCCCCCCTCCTTTTCTCTCCCTTCAGATCACCTTCACTAAAACGTTTGTCCAGCACTACGCCTTCATCATGAAGACGCTGATGAAGAGCCGTGAGTCGGACACCATGTCCAACCGCATCGTGCACATCAGCGTGCAGCTCTTCAGCAACGAGGAGCTGGCACGTCACGTGACCGAGGAGTGCCAGTTGCTCGACATCATGGTCACCGTACTGCTATATATGATGGAGAGCTGCCTGGTCAAGAGCGAGCTGCAAGGTGGGCGGGGCCGCGGGGGCGGGGCCAGCCGAGTGGAAAGGGCCGACTGAATGCGGTCGCAAGTGAGATTGACGTTGATTGTGTATACACCGATTGGAAATGGTCGATCACTGTTGGGTAACTGGCAGAAGATTTAATAACGTTGTTCCACTTGTAATATACCCATAATAAAAGAGTTTCAACATGTCAAGACCTAAGCAAAAAAAAAGCAATTAAAAATGGTCTGGTTTGAGTAGAGAAGGTCGTATCTCACAGTAGTAATGTATGATGGTATATGTGCATGAGCTGGGCTGTAAACCAGAGCTTCAGTCATCTATTAATACTTTGAGTTATTTTTAGCTTTTGATGCTACTGTCACTAGATCAATTGAAGAAGCTCCAGTGCAAAGCTGCCTAAACTAATAGCAACCGCTTTCCACCCATAAATCTGTGAATACAAATGTACTGTCTCTCGCTGCAGATGAGGAGAATAACCGTCACGTGGTGGTAAACTGTGGGGAAGCATTGTTGAAGAACAACACCTACTGGCCATTGGTCAGCGACTTCATCAACATCCTTTCTCACCAAAGCGTGGCCAAGCGTTTCCTGGAAGACCATTCGCTGCTCGTGCTGTGGATGAGCTTCGTCTCCTTCTTCCAAGGTGGGTCTCGTTGCCACGGGCGACGCAAGGCTCGAGGCGCCCTGCGAGATAAGGGCGTGTCCCGTGAGCCAGCGCGAGATGCTGCGAGACAAGGGCGTTAGCCCGTGAGCCACTTCTGTTTCTGTGAACCGCTCATTATAGCGAGACGGGTTGCTGGTGTGTAAAGCATTTTCTCACTCGCACGATTATTGCCTCTTGAAGGCTGGTTTGAGTCTGGTCTTCACATCTGCATCTTCACGACACCTTATTTCTTGTGGTGTTTTAGGATCACACAGGGTTTAACATGTTCTGACTGACTGACTGACTGACTCCTCCCCCCACCTCCATCCCCACCCCCAGGAATGAACCTCAATAGGAGGGAGCTGAACGAGCACGTGGAGTTTGAGTCGCAGACGTACTACGCCGCCTTTGCCGCCGAGCTGGAGGCCTGCGCCCAGCCCATGTGGGGCCTCCTCACACACTGCAAAGTCAAAGTAAGTCCCCACCTCCGCTCGGCCCCGGCCAGGGAGTCCCTTTATTGTTGCAGTTAGTTGAACCGTCTGCGTCGTAGCCGGTCGTGCGCGGCGTGTTCCGAGTCGGCGTGGAAACCGAGGGCAGGCGACTCGTCCCGCGGTTTAAAATGTTTCGCCGTGACTGAGAGAGCGGGTCTCACGTTGACAGGAAACGCAAGAGTACACGAAGACTGTGGTGCGGTACTGCCTGGAGACTCTACAGATGTGGTTTGACGCCATCGGATTCGTCGATGAGGTGCGTTGATCCGCCTCCGCTACAGTCTCCTGGGAAACGGCTCTAGTTCAGGCATTCAGCTTCTTTATTTACACGCAGTCCAGCAGTATTGATCGTTTTGTTTAACTTCTTTCCAACAGCCAGCTCCCAACCAAGTAACCTTTCATTTGCCTCTCCACCGATACTACGCCATGTTCCTCAGTAAGGTAACTGGATACACAACATTCTACTACAACCGGCACTAACAGCAGGAAGCATCACAGAACAGCTTTGATTTGGGTTAAAGCAACATTTTTCACGTGGTCAGTTACTAAAGAGGGACTTTAAGTTTAAAGGACCTTCTCAAGAACTTGCTTGACTGCAGCATCCTTCCAGTGTTATGAAGTCCTGAGTCGGCTCTCTCTAGCTGGGGAGGCTTTGGTGTGGCGAGAGGAGCTTGTGTGATTTGTGTCCATGGTTTGTTCCAGGCGGTGAAGTGCCAGGCGCTGGACTTGGACAGCCTGCTCCCCGACCAGGAAATGCTAATGAAGATTATGGTGCATCCTCTACAGATACAGGTAACCAACATCTCATGTCAAGATCTCTCTCTCACACACACACACACACACACACACACACACACACACACACACACACTTTCTCTCTCTCTCTCTCTCTCTCTCTCACAACTTTTATAGCGTATATATTCTGCTGTTAGGACATTTAGACGTGTCTCAGCAGGAGAGTTTAGTACAGAAGACCTAGAGTTGCAGATTCCACATTGTGCTGACATTATCAGCCCGTAGTTGCTCAGGCTGTCAGCAGATCAGGCGTATGCAAATTAGAAGTGGGGCTTCTGCTTGAAAGGGTTTCATTTTTGTCTGTATTCATTTTGTTCTGGTGTGTTCAATAGGTTTCCCTTTATTATTAAAAGCATTGTAGCATTTTAAAATGAATTGACTTTAGTATTAAAGTTGATAATGTTGTATTATGCTGGACTCTAGTAATTGGGTGAACTCACAGTAACATAAAAGACAGCATTATGTTATGTAATAAAATGCATGCATTTCTTTGAAAGTACCCAGTTGTGTGTGTGTGTGCTCGTGCGAGCGCGCGTGAGTGTGTGAGTGAGTGAGTGAGTGAGTGTGTGAGTGAGTGTGTGTGAGTGAGTGAGTGAGTGTGTGTGTGTGTGTGCATGCTTCTGTGCGTCTGTACTCATCTGTCCATCACTGTGTGTGTGTGTGTGTGTGTGTGTGTGTGTGTGTGTGTGTGTTTCTCTCTGTGTGTCTGTACTCATCTGTCCATCACTGTTTGTCTGTGTGCAGGCGTGTCTGTCTGAGATCCACAGTAATATGTGGGTGAGGAACGGGCTCCAGATTAAAGGCCAGGCCATGACGTACGTCCAGTCTCACTTCTGCAACTCCATGATCGACCCGGACATTTTCCTCCTCCAGGTGCGGCTCTGGCTTGCCCTCAGTGATGTTCCTGTCCTGTTCCTCATGTGTTTCACACAGCCATACCTGTTCCAACTGTCGAACAGTGCTGCTAAATAAATAAATAAATAAAAGTTCCTCAAGACCTAGTTAACCTTGGCTTGTACAGAACATCTCGAGAGCACAGTTCACATAGAACAAGCCTCTACTAGCGTAGGTCACGCGGTCAGTTTGCATCCTGTGTGCTTTTTCAGGTGTGTGCATCGCGCCTCGATCCAGACTACTTCATTTCCTCAGTGTTTGAGAGGTATGGACCAACCACACGTTGACACCGCAGCCATAGCAACCGGTTTTCCCGCCGTCTCTCCCGCCGGTGGCTGTGAGCTGACGGCCGTCTCCCTGTGGGCGCGTGGCAGGTTTAAGGTGGTGGACTTGCTAACGATGGCTTCGCAGCACCAGAACACTGTGCTGGAGGCGGAGCAGGAGAGGCCCATGCTGGAGGGCGCCCTCACCTTCCTCGTCATATTGTGCAGTCTTCGCATACACCTGGGTGGGTAGCGAATCACAGATGCACAGCGCTCTCCGGCTTCCTCTGGAAGGAGGCTCTTAGGAACAGCGTGACAGGAATACTTCTGTTGGAGTTCCTTTAATGTTTCATTCTCTCTTTTTTTTCTCTCTCTGTCTCTGTCTGTCTGTCTATCTTTCTATCTCTGTCTCTATCTATCTATCTATCTATCTCTGTCCATCTATCTATCTATCTATCTCTGTCTATCTCTAGGCATGGCTGATGATGACATTCTGAGAGCAGAGATGGTATCCCAGCTGTGTATGAATGACCGGACACACAGCTCTCTCTTAGATCTCGTATCCTCCCCTTCCTCTTCATGATGTCTCTGAGCAGGCAGGCTTTAACCACTGGAGATGTTGTTTTTGGAACTTTCCCTCGTACAACGGGCCTTTTTGTCTCCTTGATTCTTAACCGAGTTCGTGTTTACTGGGATCCAGCCAGTGCTCTATCATTATAACATTACTGTCTCAGATACTTCCTCTCTCTCTCTTACTCTTCCATATCGCTCTCTACCACTTTCCACCAGCAGGTGAAAGTCCGAACATTTTGCTAAAGGTGCACGTTTAACGTTGATCCTTAACCGATGCTCCAGATCCCGGAGAACCCGAACCCTAAGAGCGGTATTGTCTCTGGCAGCTGTAGCTTTGAGGAGATGCTGTCTGCCGTGGCCGACTTTAAAGCTCCCGTGTTTGAGCCAGGGGGCTCCATGCAGCAGGGCATGTACACCCCCAAAGGTGAGCGCGTGCTCCCTGGGCTCCTCCCTGCTAGGGACGCGAACAAGGGTTTGTGGAACCTACACAGACGGTAACGGATTTAGAAAGAAAACAACTTTCATATGTACTCGGCCTTGCCATGATGTCACTAATGACCCGAGTCTGTTGCTGTGGTTGTACTTTCTTCTACCTCAAGATGGCAGTCTTGAGCCACAGCTGGAGCCTGTGCGTCTGTTCAGTTCTCTGCATGAAGGGCGAACCAGATTATGGCATCGTATATAAGGCTCCATGTGCTAACCTGGGTCATGTTCTCTTGTTACAAAATACATAAAAGTAGGAATCCTTTAATCAGTGTTGCTAATAGTACCATTTGCATGTAAAAAAAAAAAAAAAGTCCACTGATGTCCATATCACTACAATAAATTACCACTTGCCATTCATGTCTAGACATATTGACTTTTTTCCCCCGATCTGGCCACATGGGGGCAGACTGTCATGATAAATGACGGTCTCAGACGTCCTTTCTCAGAAGTCCTCTGTAAGATGTGTTTACTAAGTGATTGTGTCTTCTGTGTTGGGTTCACGTGTGATTGTGGGGGTTTTTTTTTTTTGTTTGTGTTTTTTTTTCTCTAGCTGAGGTATGGGAGAAGGAGTTCGATCCCATCATGGTGATCTTGCGCACAGTTTACCGGCGGGATGTCCAGTCGGCGATGGACAGATACTCTGCATTGTACGTCACAATCATGCGGTCTATTCTGACGCGATTCTCACTCGTTCACTCCTCTCCTTGTTGACCACTGCCTCATGTTTGCTAGTTATTTTTGAAGTACCTGTTTTACATCGACTTCCTCTGCAATGTTCGGTTACGTGACTCACTAGATAGTCATGTCTTGTTTATTCATATTGGTTTGCGTTGCTTTTGAAACGAAACTTTCTCTGGTTACAGTAGGTGTTTATACTAACGTAACCTGTTGATGTCCTATAATGGAAGTAGCTTTACCGTGACGGGGAAGCGAAGAATAATTGCTTCTGCACTACAGCCTGTTACATCATGCTATGTGTTCCTCCTGAAACCGAAGGTCTTGGAGCTTCATGTAAGCTTGTGGAAAAGGGTGATGAATTTCCAGGTTTAAGAGTCCAGGGTTGCTCCTGTCTGTGTGTGTGTGTCTGTGTGTGTGTGTGTGTGTGTGTGTGTGTGTGACTTGTGCACCCCTGACGGCACGCATAAGATCTCCTCCAATTAGAGTCAAGGCAGGAGCGATCAATATATCAAGTCTATAGTCTAATAGACTAAGGAAACCCCAGTTATATTACACTCCTGTTTGGAGCTTCCTGAAGACAAATGTGAAGGTCCAGGTTCAGGAGATGGGCCGAGGTTAATATCCTCTAGTCACTCACGTGACGGGAACTCTCCAGGTGCACAGCAACATCCTTCTCTCTGCAGCCAGCATACGTTTCCCCCTCTATAACTGCAGGTCAGAAGTCGAGACTTGCCTAATATAAGACATTGAAGAAGAGGTATCCTCTCCATCACACTGCATTGCCTTCTTTACAGATATTCTTCAATATATTATCAATAAATGTATTACTTTTCTTTAATTTTTTAAGGCAAAAATCTTGTATGTATTCGGGGTTAAATCTCACTTTGTGATGTGCCTTTGGTCTGTTTATAATGACTCTATAATAGTTCATAATTTATAAACTAGGCTCCTGTGTACTGTACAGTGATAGATTACCTGCACAGAGGAATCAGTGGAATCAATAACTTCCTTGAAGCCTATTACAGCTCTAAGTGTTGCTTATTTCAACTGTTTTCACAGCTACATTTCCCAGATTATTCGATTATCTGGCCCTCAAGATATCATACTTATGCCTTAAATATATTTTAATTACTTGCATAAAGAAAATATCAATATTATTTGATTTGATTATTTGTGGATGCAGTGATTTTTGGGTCCCCGGTGCTACTCGACTCCTGCTGCAGTGTATGTGAGCGCTGAACAGTGGCCTTGTCTGTCCTCTGTGTGCAGTTTGAAACAGTCAGGGATCCACGCTGGTAACCCTTGGCCCCCCTATAAAGAGAGGACCCCCCTGCACCCGTGCTACCGAGGCCTGACGCGGCTGCTGCACTGCAAGACCTTGCACATCGTTATCTTCACACTGCTGTACAAGGTGCCCGCTCTGTCCCGTACCCTCCCGCTCTGTCCCGTACCCTCCCGCTCGGTCCCGCACACTCCCAAACAATCCCACACATTGTGATCGGTCTCTCCTCGTTGAAATGTTTCTTCTTTTCTCTCTCTCTCTCTCTCTCTCTCTCTCTCTCTCTCTCTCCCCCTCTCTCTCTCTCTCTCTCTCTCTCTCTCTCTCT
>JAOYMR010000006.1:28368986-28376956 GCA_025802075.1 Tenebrosternarchus preto | reverse complement strand
AAACCGTGAAAAGTGATATTACATTTAAAAAAGTCAGAGAGTGGTGGGTGGGTGGGAGAGGGAGAGAGAAGGGTGTGTGTGTGTGTGTGTGTGTGTGTGTGTGTGTGTGTGTGTGTGTGTGTGTGTGAAAGAGAGAGAGGGTGTGTGTGTGTGTATGAGTGAAAGAGAGAGAGGGAGAGACCTCCTAGCTTTGAAGTCTGAGCAGGATTGAGATGTGGCAAAGCCTGTTCAAAGTTAGCGCTCCGTCGAGTTGCCCTGTAACCGCAAGTTACTGAGCACCGCTTTGGCGGAAGGATCCGGAAGGATGATGAGCCGGAGAGGCCTGTCGCTGTTAAAGCGAAGGCTTCGAGATGAAACAGGAGCGGTCATTAAATATACATGCTGCCTTGTAAAGGTGTCCCGGATTTTAGCACATGCTTTTGTGGATCAGACATGTTAAAAGTGAACACGAGATGAGCTGTGGGTTTCCCAGCACCGCTGACACACTGTTTGATCTTCAATAATTGTAAACCCACAGAATATTCAGCCGCCAGATCACAGAGGTTGCTGTGATAAATACATACTGTGTATTTGAACGTGCCTTTTCACACTTGACAAAGCTCATGGTGACCTTCAGACGAAGAGATCAGGCCGTGGTCTGTGAGAACCAAAGCCAGTCCTGTCAGTCTGATGTTAATTAACTGTCAATCACGGTGTGACCTGTGACTAAAATGTGCTGAGGCCTTTACAACAGTAGAGTTGTTTTGTTTGGGTTTTTTTTTTTTTGTTGGTTAGTTGATGTTGTATCAAAGTTTTATTCCTTGTATAATCTTGTGGAATTTCTGGAAGTTGTGGTTGTGCTCACTAGATATATCAGTTCACTATATATATCAGCTACATGTGTTTCTATTTTTGGGGGGAGGTTTTAAAGCCCAGTAGGCTCAGTGTGTGTGTGTGTGTGTGTGTGTGTGTGTGTGTGTGTGTGTGTGTGTGTGTGTGTGTGTGTGTGTGTGTGTGTGGTCATGTATGCCTCCGCATGGTGCATTGCTCTTATGTTTGTCGCCGTGTGTCACAGCGCGGTGTTAATGCGATTCCTGTAGTGGAGCACAGCGTAGAAGCATGTCACTCCCTGCAGTGCGACACTCCCCGCTGATCTGTGCGTGTGTGTGTGTGTGTGTGTGTGTGTGTGTGTGTGTGCGCTTCCTTCCAGCAGCGAGGGTCCTACACCGCACCCCTCGGCGACGCGGACACCAACCCAAGGTTCTGAACAGCCCAGAGGACAGCGTTTACTACAGCCAGCTCACTGTGAGTTCAAAGCTACGAATTCAGTCCCTTTGTCCCATTTTGTTTCCAGATGATAATACAATTAAGGCTACCTGTGCCAGAGCCCCGAGCCACCCCAGCCGCCCCCTCAACCCCCTGGGCTCGACCCCCAACCCCTCCCACCTTCCCCCCCGCTCCAGCGCTCCGAGCCTGTTGTCTTCTGCACGGGCTTCTGCTCTTTATCTGTTGCTTTCATGTGGGGATGTCTGCCTTCACGGTGAATAATTGATGTGGTTTATCAAAGCCGAGCAAGATGCACGCTTCATCATACTCACCCCGGCCTTCTTTGATCAAAAAAAAAAAAATTATGCTGTGACTTCTGATAATATCAGCATCTGTTCGCATTCAACACAAAATCACTTTGAATTAAAAATTAATGATTCCCTCTCTCCCGCGCGTTCGTGCCTTCATTCGTTCATCACTCGTTCGTCCGTTTGCTTGTCTTTTCTGACTCTGTGACGCTTTGCTTGTGTGTGTGTGTGTGTGTGTGTGTGTGTGTGTGTGTGTGTGTGTGTGTGTGTGTGTGTGTGTGTTCTCACTCTACAGAGAACTCTAGATTACCAGGGGAGCAAGAGGAAACCCAGAAAACTTGGGTAAATATCTTCCTTTGCTACTCTCTCTTCTCTGCCATATCTAAACAGAACAGGCCCTTTGTGGAAGTGACTGATCCAGAAAAGGATTTTGTTTTCTGCAAATGTAAATTCAGAGCTCAAAATAAGAGGCTTTTAAATAGCTCTTACTTTCACTTATTCTTGGGAGGGAAGTAAAATGGTACATAATGGAAGTTTTAATTGTGATATACGGTGACTTCTCTGTCTCTCGCTCTTTCTGTCTGAACTAAAGCCTAGTTTAGTGTGCCAGGTTGCTTTAACTCAACGAGTATTAAAGTCTCTCTCTCACTCCCTCTCGCTCTGTCAACCAGGCTATCACTGCTTACATTTAAAGGATTAACATTTGCTCCCTGGAGAAAACTAAACTCAGCGTCCATGTGAGAGAGCTGTCTAATCCATTTTCGTCCCTGTTTATTCTCTGTTTGACTTCCCTCCCTCATCTCACTTTCTCACCAACCCTTTACGTTTCTCGTTTTTTCATCACTTCTGTCTCTTTTCTCCCTTCCCATTCCGTCCTCCTTTTCTTCACTTCTTTGCCTCTTATCTGTTCTCTCTCTCTCTCTCTCTCTCTCTCACTCTCTTTCTTTCATACCTCAGGCAGATCAAACTCTTGGATGGAGAGGATGAGTATTATAAACTGCTCTCTGCAGTGGAGTCAATCCCCGAGGAGGAGAGCGGAGCCCCTCCCCCGCCCCATTCCACCGCGGCTCCGCCCCTTTCGAGAGGAGCCCTGGTGAGCCGGAGCTGAGAGGAAGCCGGGCTGCTCCTCGCCTTCGCCCACAGCAGCAGGTGTGCAATCCCCCACCCTGCCGTTTCGACACGTCACACACACACACACACACGTCACACCACCCAGACACCACCCACCAGATTGAGTCCTTACCTGTTAACAGAATAAAATGTGACCTTAATTCATTCAGATGATGAAGTTAAAACTCAAATTTGGTGATTTAGAATTTGTCTCTCAAACAGACCTGCAAAGCCAGCAAAACATCTCTTAACGTAAGAATTAGACAAATAGCTGAAAGTTCTGTATAAATTAACCATCTTCCTTTTATACAAACCAATGATATCAGTGTCCTTTACACTTGACTGGCTTGAGCATCATTGTTTTATTATTGTTTTATTGTATCTTGATTTATTGTTATTTTATTGTATCTTCCGTATTCATTCACTGGCTGCTTTATTGGAAACACTACCTTGTAAATGCCTGTTTTCCATTTGTACCCATGTAAATTCTCTTCAGGCCTTCATCGTGCACTTCTTCGGTGGTTATTTTCAGACCACAAAACTGAGCTACAGTCTGAAATAGTATGACTGTAAACTAAAGCTTTACACCCAAAAGTAAAACCCAATAAAGGGGCAGGTAAAGATGGGCAATTGAGAATTCACTTCAAATAAACAGTGAGTGTAAAAGTATGCATTACAAATGTTATTATAAACAAATATAACTTGTGAAATAGTGCCTACATTATGAGAAATGTGAGATGGACATTGTGGAACCAAAGATGATTTTTTAAACCAATTTAGTCCTCAATAATTCCAGCCCAACTACCTAACTTTCCCCTCAATCGCGCAGTAGCCGCGGTAACCGCGTTATGAGATTGAGCAAGGTGTTACTGCTTTATCTGCTCTACTCCGAAACAGTTATGACCCTTTTGGTTCCTAGATTTGTGTTCCTCCTATAGCCATGGAGGGCTTGTTGTTACAGTTTTGATCTCCCCAGTTTGATTTTCGATTGTATCTTTCAGTATCGGAATATAAACCAAAAGAGGATGAGTAGAGAAGTAATATCAGAATTTTAGGATTTCTGGCATGAAATGGACTGGTAATATACTATATGTTCATTAGTACTTGTGTTGCCAAGTAGTCTTCAGTGTAAAGAAAATTGCTAGTTAAAAATCTACTAAACACACTTGTCATTATCCCTACACTCATTCCATAGTACATTTTTAATAACCTATTAATGCAAATTTAGAATAAATACAAATACATTTAAATAAAAAGAATTTCCTGTTTAGACAAAATAATCTTGTGAACTAATTTGAATAACAAAGTTGGTTCTGTATAGCTCCTTTATGCCCCCAGCTACACTCTGTAGCGACTGGTTAGCCTACAGCATACTGCCATGATACTTGCCGTCTGCAAAGTCATGGCAACCAAGTTCAGCCTGAGTTCAGTAACGGCCACAGGCGTCAAGTGCCGAGGTTCCTGGGGAACGGGAGGCAGAACGTCTCTGCCGGTGTGAACGCAGAGTACGGACCTGGTGAAGCCAGCCAACGCGTTGCTTTAGTGAGACACCTGAGCACTTTCTAAGAGCATCGACTGCCCAGTTCTGTTCGACATGGGAGCTAACGGATACCCACAATTGGCTAACGGCACACCGATCTGTGCAGGGAGACCCACCCATTTCTGCAGAGGGCTGTATGCTCTCCCTGACACAGATGACTGTGGTTGCTCAGGATTCAGAGTCGCGATCTCTTGACGACAGGCCGAAATCTTAGATGGTTGCTAAACTTAGGAGAGCATAGATGCTTCAACGTTTCTAATTTTTTTTCCCCTTTTGGAGGGAGGGGGGGGGGGGGGGGTTGGGTTGTCCCTCAGGAGGTAACAAAAAGACTTGTGTGTGCCACTTCCTCGCCGGTACAATACTGTCTCTGTTTCAGAGTTTGTGCTCAGATGGAATGAAACGGGCTGAACCTAAAACAAACAGTCCTTAAAAAGACGATGCATTTATTTTTCAAGTTGTGCATGGGGGAGTCTGGGCCAGAATCTCCCTTGGCTGCCTTCTACAGTGCCATCTCTCCCACACTACAGTGGGGACAAAAACAACTAATTAAACCCTGCCTGCTCATTAGCTTCTCTCTCTCTCTCTCTCTCTCTCTCTCTCTCTCTCTCTCTTTCTCTCTTTCTCTCTCTCCACCTTTCTGAGTTTTCCTAATCTGGTTTACATAAAAGAGACACACTTAAAGAGCAAAAGCACATTTTGCTTTGATATGCATGACACATAGCCGAGATGCTGGATCCGTAAACAGAGGAACAAATGACGAAGCACGTTTGAGCAGCAGGAGGGTCACACGGAGTGCGGAGGCATGTAGGATTCACGCAGGACATCAGTGCTTCTTCTGTTCCAGAGTCATCAAAACTCAGGATCTGTGTGCAGGCCAGTTTTCTTCTCTCTTTTCCCACCGTTGTCTTGACTGACAGAGACACACACACACATAAACACTCAAAACATAGACTCTGCTATGATCATTTTAAGAATAAAGTTGGTCCCGCAGAAACTTACAGGACAGATGACTGTGTCAGAGAGGGGCGCAGATTTCCCAGCGCGGACGGGACCTCCTGTGTTCTGCTCTGGGGTTCTGTGCTTCCTTATCGAAGGGACGTGGCCCATATCTCCATTTCAAAGCCTCACATTCACCCACAGAGTTCAGGAAAGCCCCATAATGTCTGTCCCCTAATTTAGATGTGCGATATCCTTCTTTCATTAAATATAGCTTATCAAACCAATAACTATAAATGATTAAATTGGAGCCTTCTTGGAAGAGGAAGATACCAGCTTATTCTTTCTTGATCGCCCTCTCCAAGAGCCGGAGAGGGAGAGGCGTCTCTTAGACACAGATAAGACTGTTGTGATCGTGGTGTGTTTCTCGAAAAGAAAGGGGAAAAAAAGGACCTCTCTGAAAACTTTTTGCCCCTCTGCCATGTTTCTTGTCTGTGTAGAAACACCTCTGCTGATGAAACACCGCGATGGTGACGGGGGGATGAAAATAAACACTCTGTGAAAAAATCAGC
Source organism: Tenebrosternarchus preto (assembly GCA_025802075.1). Taxonomy (NCBI): domain Eukaryota; kingdom Metazoa; phylum Chordata; class Actinopteri; order Gymnotiformes; family Apteronotidae; genus Tenebrosternarchus; species Tenebrosternarchus preto. Next base: position 28,371,245 of record JAOYMR010000006.1, on the reverse strand, counting down.
AGAAACATGTGTTTCTCTCCTTCTCGGATGTGTCAGGCAAACTGTGCTGGCAAGTGGATTTGTGGCACTGTTTTTTTTTTTTTCTTTTTTTTTTCTTTTCAATTTGCATATCATTTACTTCATCTCCTTTTGTTGACACCCCAGGGCCCAGGCAAAGATTTTTATCCTTGTAGGAAGCGTTACGGGACTGAGAGAGAGAGAGAGCTTAGGCTTTCTGCTGTTTCTCTCCCTCCCTGTCTCTAGCTTCCTCTCTCTGTCTATCTCTCTATCTCTCTCTCTGTGATTCTGCTTTCATAGTCAGGTTGGCTGTGTTTGCAGTTTGCGTGTGAACACTCATTGCCTATTTATAAAAATCTTATTAGAACTGTAAATTCCGCATTCTTGCACGTCACAATGACTTACATTAAATGTGCAGTCAGTTGACCTCAGTGTTCTGCTAAGCTAAAACCATTTGTAACTTTTTAAATGAGAATTCATGCAAATTCGTATTCATTTCAGTTCACTGTATTTGAGTGGTGCTTTATACAGCAGACATTGTCTTAGTAACTTTACACAAACCAAATGTAGATCCCACGAATTTGCAACTGGGAGATGTTACGTTGGTGCTCCAGAACTGAATTAATCACAAATCTGCTAGTAATAATGTAGAGTGTGTGTGTGTGTGTGTGTGTGTGTGTGTGTGTGTGTGTGTGTGTGTGTGTGTGTGTGTGTGTGTGTGTGTGTGAGTGCGTATGGATGCATGTGTGTTCATGTGAACCTGCACATGCACACTTCTGAAGCCCCAGTTCTAATTGCCACGCACTGTGTCCAGATTCGCGGTCTGGATCTAGAGGTAATTAAAATATTACATGTGCATTATTCGCTGTCTGAGAATATTCCTTCTCTCAGAAGTAGTCGGGCTGAAATAGGTCACTCCAACAGCCGCAAGTGTCTCTTTAAACCTCTCAGAATCCGTTAATGCCGATCTCTCTCCCCAGATTATTTTGGCCCTGCTTTGGCATGGAAATCAATTTGGAAAAAGCTCTTAAGTTTTTGTCCCAGTGAAAATCTCTGAAGTGCAGTGCTTTGGTTGAGTTTTTCTTTTACTAATTTCCTCCCTCTTGTTGCCATGGGACCTGGCTAACCACTAACCTAGAAAGGCCACTGGAGACTTTCAAATTAGTTATGCATGACACTACTTTATATAACTCACAGAGTAAATGATAAGATCATTTTCAGCACAAAGAAAATTATACCTGTTTATTTTCTGACAAGGTTCTTGTGATTCACTAAGAAGAAATCTCCATAGAACAAAGCCAGAACTATTATCTTGTGTTGAAGCCCCAACATGGAGAGAAGCTGTGAGGTCCTGCACCTGTCTGCTTTAATACCTCTCCATAAACGCACGACATGCCTTTGTTTTCATCTCATTACAGAGCTCTGCGAGTCGGGAGAAGCAGACAAACTCCTTTAATGTGGTTCCTGTTGTGCGGTAGTGCAGTTATTCGTTCCGTTTTAGCTGTTTGTTCTAAATTGCATTTCTTCACCGTACCAAAAGCAACGTGCCACCTTTTAGATATTCTCAGTGACATAATCCTTCAGTGGAAGGCAGAAAAGTATTTATTGTCAGACAGGATACTCTGCCTCATATTAATAGTGAGGGCGGACTTCAAAGGATGAACACAAATAGACTTGCATTGTCCTGCCTCTATATCCTCCAGAGTTCAAAGCAAGAGTTTGAATGGCAGTGTTTCTAAAGCTTCTCTTTCAGACCTGCTGAGATGTAAAGCAGGTAACTTGCCATTGATACGCACATGCGCACACATGAATACACTCTCTCTCTCTCTCTCTCTCTCTCTCTCTCTCTCTCTCTCTCTCTCTCTCTCTCTCTCTCTCTCTCTCTGTCTCTCTGAGGAACTCTTTCTCTCTCTCTCCAGGCTGTTTCTTCAGGTCCCATTAACTCTAGACTGGGTGTGTTAGTATGTTTGTTTGCCACCACACTGAGGAACTTGCTCTTCCGTTCTCTCTCCTTGGCTTTGGGTTCTTTTCAGGCACATAAAGCTGCCAGTGTTTATATGGTTATATACGCCCCCCTCCCCTGCCCCCCGCCAAGAAAAGCCACAAGCTCAAAATAGACGTCTGTGTTCAGATAACCTTTGACTCATGGCCGGGATTTTAGTGCCAAAAGTTCAGGTAGAGGTTTTGATGCCTCCTGGTTTACAAGGCCCCAGTGGCAGGAACCGGAGCACCAGCTGCAGTTGGACAAGAAGACATAGAAGC
>JAOYMR010000006.1:28344062-28356278 GCA_025802075.1 Tenebrosternarchus preto | reverse complement strand
ATAGATAGATAGATAGATAGATAGATAGATAGATAGATAATAGACAGACCATGTGTTACCATGTGATGGTAAGTGAAAATCCTAAATGCTGTAACATTGGAATAGTTGCATAACTTATCAGCTTGCCCAATGATGGCCAATAATCATGAGCTATAAGTTCTATTACAGTATAGTCTGGTCACTTGCAATGGGTTTTATGAATAGCTGGTGGTGATAGCCTATTTTCCTCAGTACAAGGTCTTCTAATTAGTATTACAGTGGTAAATAAATACCAGTTCTATGACCAACTCTCTAGCATGGACAAACCAGCCTGGTGCTTGTAGAATTCTCAGATTTGTTATTATGAATTATTCATTGTTCTGCAGGCTAGTTTAAAACTGTATACATGCTGAGAAATCCCCACTGACAATGTAAATGAGTTCAAAAGTACATTTAAAGTTAGATTTTTATCAGTGCCTCATCCATTGACCATGTTAGACTTCTTTTTTTTTGCATTTTTTATTATGCAAATATTTAGTCATGTAATGTCTTGTAATGTTTTGTTTCTTCCCCAATCACAGATAAATCAACTCATTGTTCATACTCTTTCCCTGTCAGCCCTCACAGGGGACCTAACAGAAACCGACTAAATTCCAAAGCATCTCTTTAATTCCCTCTTTCCAAAGTCCCACCATATTCAAACTTTCTTAACAACATATGTTCTTTATCCAAACTCCCACAGTACCCTAAGAAGTTATTAGCCCTCTGCAGCATTTGAACAACATGCAAACTGCATTTTCTATAGTAAAGTTACCAAGGGTATTAAATGTTGATATCACATGATCCATATCTTAAACACATAAACAGGACAATGTATAACCTTGACTACAGTTTATGGCAAGAAAGGAAACACTTCAAGAACAGGAAATGCCAGGTTGTAGTTTACAAAAAAAAAGTGCAGAGGAGTTTTGGCAGAAAAAAATCTTATGAACAGATACATCAAAGGTTAACCATTAGAAGACTGATGAAATAAGGAAATTGTGGGAAATAAGAGGAATGATCCAAAACCTAAAGCAAAACCACTTCACGTGTGAATCATGGTGGCAGTGCACATGGATGTCTGCCAGGGGTAACGTAGTTCACCTCTGAACCTGAACCCAGGACCTACTGAACAGTGAATGGAGAGGCCCCAATAGTACATGTCAGAGCATCACCTTGGGCAGTCTGGTGCAGTAGAACGTGAGCGCCAGACCTATTAACTGCCTTATACCAAGAATCACTGGTCATGGCTTCAGGTACACCTGTACGTGTCAGAGGGTCATCAACCCTCTACATTCTTCATCACTGCTCAGTTTTCTGACCAGACGATCCCTGCTAAATAGATATTATTTTGTGATCCAGCCTCAACACAGGAGTGATGCTGATATAGGAGCAGGAATTAAGATGCTATCAGTACATCAGGCACAGCGGTGTTGCTGGAATTTTTATATCAGTGTCACTGCTGGGTTGAGAACAGTCTGGTAGGGACAGTTGTTAGATGAACAGTAAGAGGATTGCTGACACACATTGTGTAATGCAGTTCCAATAAACAACTATTTCTCAGAAGTTGGATGTTTTATACATATATTCACACACTGTGGCCTTTTGGAGAATGACATTATACTACTATACGCAGTACAAAATTACTTATACTGTGTGCCATTTGTCCGCTTACCCATGTGTTTTGGAGGATCAAGAAGCGATGCTCCCAATAGGTGCTATATTCCACCGCCATCTTGCGGTGGTTTGTGTAGGTGGGGTTTTAAAAATCGCACCCCTTTTAAACTGTTATCTTATCTGAAGACAAACCATCCAATGTACGATTAGCAAGGCGACCATCCCTCAGTTGTCGAATATCGTTAAATGAAATGTCATGCATTTTAGAGCCGTAGCAAAACGTTTAAAACAAGTAGCATTAAGTTTTACGTAAAAGATTTAAAACATAAACATGTTTTTCTATTTACATTCTGTTTAAATGTAGACTTTTATATATGTATTATATTATATAAAATATACATTAATTAATCGCATGTCTATTTACCAACCACAACCTGTAATACAATTCTATTAGCATGAAATCCACACCGTTTACCTAACTGAAGCACATAACACGAAGGTCGGCCAGCGGACATACCACTGAGCGCCTGAAGAGACGTGTCAAGGTGCCTCTTTGTCCATCTGTACTGAAACGTGTACCTACAGCGCCCCTCTATGGATGTCTGGGGGATCTGCAAACACAAAGTCTGGATTCCCATCAGTTAACCCACATATGAAAGCGCGTACTGTGTCAGCAATAATATTTTTTTATTCCTTCATTTTTTTTTTAGTTCGGTGCTGACTATTCAAATTCATTCGACGATTTCCTGTATCATCCTGAAGAAAATGTTCGTATTCAGATTTTTAGAGAAGGCACATATTAACAGTTATTATATTATCGTATATTAAAAATTAGCGGTGTAGTTGAATTTTTACATGTATAATGGCTCGCCTGATCTTATTAAACTGATTGCTTGCTGCCACCGTGTGGATTTTATTGGTAAAAGAATACACTAATGAGCTCACGTCTCACAAAAATGATAAAATACCGTTTATCTTTTGACTCTAATAGCACTGCGTGTTTTGATGATTATTTTCATGTTATCACACATAAATAATGAATACAATTTGTCAATTAATATTTTAATTGAATAACCTTTTTTAGTGATATAATGATCGATGCAATACTTTGTCAATGATCTATACCATATTATGTTAAAAGGACTGTTTATCATTCTGTTCCCATACAAATACTCTTGTCCTTCGTTATTATCAAGGTCGGAATTTTATCAACCCCTCCCTCGCGCACCTCGCTTGAAGTGGTTGCGCGTAATGTGTTGCTATTGGGTCAAACTTAGAAAGTCTTTGTTCGTGACTTGGAATCTCATTCAAGGTACAAAGTCCTGAAGGCACATAGCAAAAGTACATCAGCGCTCCCGGAGATGCACCCGTGCAACGTATGTTTGCAAACAAATCGAATTTGTTATTTGGGTTGAACGAAATGCACTACCAGAGGAGGCACAGCAGCGTCTCACGCGCGCTTGGTAACGAATAAACACACGGTTCAGGCTTTGAATATCAGCAAATCAAACACTGCCTTGGGAAAGGTCATCGTGGATGGGATTTTATCGGCCGGCATTTGCACTTCGTTTTCGTTAGCGCGAGGGCACACCTGATCGCAGTCACAGGCTTGAAATTTGGCTGGCTCCCGATTTTGGATAATCTGGTATTGCGCACTCGCTGAGGCTCATTTGCAAGGTAACTTGGGATAATTTTACTCTTCTGCTAATTGTCACCTCAAACATAGCTCTAACAGGTGCCTTAAAGCATTATTTGGGTTAAGTGAAACGCAAACGATGCAATACTGTTTGTAGTGATGTTCATGTATTTAGTAAATCAATGATCATTTAGTCTCTGGTATTCATTAAAGTGCTGCAGAATAAACACTAATTATTTCAATGGATGGGGTTGTTTAATCGGTCGAATTTCACAGTACCTTACCTATCATTGTAACCCTTTATTAATTTTTTTCGGCTGTGGGAAATATGAGCTTTTCATCAATAAGTGATAACTGGCTGTAACTCGACATGCTATGGGCTTCATGCTATGGGCTTCATGCTATGGGCTTCAGCAATCAAGCGTCATGTCCTTGTATGTTGCCTATATTGCCATGATGCTTTGACACACATTGCTGCGCTGTTAGCTACAGGGCTTTTCCACAACTCTTTCTTTCGTTTTATTGGTATGAAATAAACTTTTAACTGTTTTCACACACCGTAACATTGATCACATTCCGTATTCTGTATGTTCTGTGTGAGTACAATACTGTTGCCTGACCAACGTGTAACCTCGTCGTTATAAGTTTGTCATAAATATATTTTGCGTCAATCGATTGCACAAGTGGATTTAGGACGGGAGCCGTCGCTCTGTTGTACCAGTCAAGCCCATCGCGTCTTACTGCATTGAAGCCCACATTATACCAGCATCAAGTCTAATTAATTTGCTAATGATAGTCGCTCTCTAATTCAGCGGTAATCTGCCGAGTGCCAATTTCTATTTTTAAAAAAGCATAGTGTCTGTTGTTCATACTTGACACTAAACTTTCTCTCCCTTTACAGCGAATGTGACTTTTCAGCTGGTAAAATAAGAGCTTTTTCGGTCTGAGTGACAGCGCACTTTGGACTAAGGACTTAAGCACTGTGTCTTTGGAGTGATGGCGGCGTCGGCACCTTCCTCTTCTGGCGGCGATCCGGATCCCAACACGACAAATTTACGGCCACCTTCTTCAAGTAGGTCCATCGCAGATAAAACGCTATTTCACTCCGGCTATTTGCTTTGTGGGCAACGTCATTAATCTTGTCCGGGGAGTGGGAGGGGGGCGGAGGGGGGTTAGGGGTGAAACGGCGCTATTCGCAGTGCCTCAGGTCCCGCAAATCACCGCTGCATTGCATGCAAGACGGACCTCCCGCACGAGCCCAGGAGACGAATCCTGTTGTCAGAATTGGTGTTGTCCTTCAACCGACTCGGGGTGGCTGGGACAGACGCTCAGAGAACCACCGATTTTTCTTTACTCTTTAACTGAAGAAAGTAATCATTACATGTCATGATGTGAAAAATAACTGTATTTTTGTTAGATGTGTGGAGAAGCATACATTTATTATTAGCAGCACAGCTGTATATTTTTATTCTTATTATCGATACTATTATTCTTGTTGGAACTGGTCTCTTATTTTATTATCCTAATTCTACGACGGTTGCTATTTTTTCTTATCTCTGCCTGGAAGAGGAAACAAAATCGACTGTCTGGCTACAGCATTGTATAATTAAGTGGAGAGTGGCTCTAATTGTAGAGACGCTAAATTGGTCCTAATGGCTGGCTTTTCGCTTCGGTATATTGCTGTACTGTGGCGGGGGACGGAGCGCCCCAAAGTGCAGGTATTAACAGCATTTCGACCTCCGAGAGGTGCACGGTGAACGCAGCAGAAATGTGCAGCTGAGAAACTGGTTATGTCGTGCCAATTGCGTCACCTGCATTCAGCCGTTAAAAGCAGCATTTATGTCAGAAAAGCTTTTGAAAACCTCTTTCACGCAAGTGCTCAGTGCACGTTGCTTGTTATCTGGCACAGTTAAGTAAAAGGGAAAATATATTTTATTTTTGTTACGAATTACAACATGTATGCTCTTTTCACGTCTGTGGCTAAATTTAATTAATCCGTTCTGCAAGCCCTCTATTTTATATTCCAGAATGTACCGTAATCACCACATAAAACAAATTGAAATCAATTTTGATTTGGTTCGTTTTTCACCACTTCTTATTTTCATTTTCACTGCAAGTTCCATTATTTATACATGTTAATTAATGAGAAAAACAACGTCATTTAGGTAGGCCTAAATAAATCTATACCGCACCAGCAGAGGAAGTGATGATCTGCATTTTCAGGTTGTCATTTGGTGGGAAATAAAACGATTTGGCGGAGTGACCATGCGAATCCGATGTCTGGACTCGGAGATAATGATTCGATAAATGGCCCTGCCCGTGTAAAGCGCAGCTGAGAATTTTGGAAACAGGGTGGGGTCCATATGCTGTTCTTAAATGTGAGGTTACCTAGCAGTTTCATTAATCCCATACTGAAAATAGGGGAAATAATGGCAAGTTGTTTGCACTGCCTTTAAAGGACGTATAGCAATTGAATTTAGCATAAGTTTGCTCGTTTACTCTTTTTAAGGCTATGACTGGAGTGGCGTTGCGCACGGATGTACGAGGAAACTTGGGATGAAGATATGTGGTGAGTTTTGATACCATGCTAGTCATAGCTAGTTAAGCAACTGTGGAACCTACACAACAAGCGAAATGTACATGAAAAACCTAGTATTATATATATATATATAAATCACAAAGGTACAGAGAGTGTGATTTGTTGGCTTTACTTTGAGACTACACCAAATTATAATAATATATTATATACGTACTATAATATATTATAACTTATGTCAGATACTGTTGGTCGTGTTTTCTACCGTCCGTCTTAATACAGATGAAGTATAAGATATATTAGAAATAGGCCCAATCCGTCGGTGTCTGCATCTTTTACTTCGTCTGGGTTTTTATTGGAATATATTTCCAGTGGCTTATACTGAAAGAAAACTATGCACAATATTTTTTGCCTTTTAGTTCTGAAACAGTGAATATTAAATATGACGCATTTACGGACTAATTGGTCGCTGAGCTATGACACGTCCAATTTAACAGGAGCCTTGAATGACTGAGGTTATCCTTTAGCGCCCTCGCGTGGTAATGTAAATGATTAATAATGACACATTTCTGAGACTTATGAATCTTACATTGCTGTTTTAAAGTGACCTGAAACGTTTGCAAAACTACATTTCTGTTTGTGACATAACACGTATTTAAAAACACAACACAGTACAACTGTTCACATAGACTGATAGTTCGCGCAGCAAAGCCGCATCTGAATTTCAGTTAAAAAGCTACATCTGAATTTCAGTTAAAAAGCTACATCTGAATTTCAGTTAAAAAGCCAGTCTGCGTAAAGACTGTTTTGTCCTCATCGTTCTATTTTCTTGAATATTTTAAGATGGTCAAATGCAGGATTTCCTTGTTTATCTCATAACTGCACCTAGCTCAGAAGGATTGTAGATTAAAAAAATCTATAGTCCATCACTGCTTGCGATAAGCCCGTCGTTCCTCTTGAGAATTTATGGTTAACAGAAATCCGTTAAATACAGCTACATTATATACCTCCTGTGTCTGTTTTCAAGTGATAGCGCGGCCCGTCTTTGTATAATGTGTTGTTTCTATGTGATTAGCACAACGTTTGATAAGACTTGTGATTACTGAGGGAAAATGGTCCGCTAATTCCCTTTCAAATAAATCCTGGAAATAAATCCTAGTGAAAGTCTCTCTGTGTTTCGGTGTTTGTCACTGACCATACTTCAAAATTAAAGAGGAAGTGGTGTGTGTGTGTGTGTGTACAAAATTTTGTACATTATACAAAAATATATATATATACACACACTGGGGTTGTTGTAGATTATAATAAATGCAGTATAACAGCATCAGCATTGTTAAACTGTGGTGGACAAAACTGAATTTATAGATACATGAATTTGGACGTTTCGTTTGTATGTTTTCCCCTTACATCATGTTATTATCGCAAGCAAGACGTGGCTACTTCTCTTAATATTTCTCCAACCGTTTGGTGAACATATTTCTGGCTAACTCCATTCCGATTGAATTATTTTCACTAAATAGTACAAGAATTAGTCTGCTCGTCTCTTCAAAAATGCTAAATTGTTTTAACGTCCCCCTCACAAAAAAAAAACAACAACAGAAAAAACGGAATAATTTAAGTATATGGTTACGTTTTGAATAGAGGCAAAGCAGATTACCAATGCAATATACATCCTCGTCCCTCGTCTCACGCATCATTAGCTTGCGCCTCAATCAGTCCGTGAAGTCTGCCTGCAGGGATGGAAGTAAATGTCGCCGCCGTCCCCTTGCGCACTCGGCCGGAATCGCCATGAATGGGTCTGATGGGAATTTACAGCCACTCTAATCGACGGCGAATTTTTTTTTTTTTTTTTTTTTTTTTTGCGGCTGGCTTTCGCTGCTTATGTCATTGTGGCGGACACCCCCCCCCCTGATTATGTGTGTCTTAAATCCACTATACTCGATCAGTAAGGGAATTCTCCCCGCTCCTCAGAGCTCTTTAAAAAACTGAAATGATGAAAAAAACTGAAATATACTTGAATAAAGATTCTGATACAATGTTGGGAAATGGCAGTCGCAAATTTCAGTCATCTCCTTCCTGTAAAAATTTAGGATTTTTACAGAAGAACAACAATCTTGATGAAAAGAGTCGGATTGTCGGTTCCTTTAACGAACAGCCGTCCTCGAAGAACCTCCTGTCTCGAGACAACGAGCGGGACTCCCGATTTGGACGCACAGAGACCGACTTCTCCAACCTTTATGCAAGGGGTGAGTGGATTAATTTTCTAACATATTTTTTAGCTTTAAGCCTTATGTATTGGTATTAGCAAAAGAGAACGCGTACTAGTAATTACGTTTTAATTGTTATAGTTACAGTAATTATAATTATAAATTTATAAAAGTGTTGTTCTAATTTTGGGGATGTCTTTTTATCCTAATTTTGGAGATTTCAGTAATCTCAGTAATCATCATGCTGTTTACATAGGCAACACTAATAACAGAATATGATTGTCATTACATTAAAAATAGTTGTATAATAGTTGGAAAATTAATGCAGACCAATTAAGTATCTTACAAGGTTTATTTGAGTGGTAAAGTAAGTTTGTCACTTCAGATACAGTGTTGGTTAACAGATGAAATCTAGCAGGTTGCGATTATAATTTTCTGGTTGATTATATTATATTAACCAGTCAAAATTCAGATAAGCATAAAGAATCCAGATCAGTACATATTTAATCACCTAATATCTATCGTAGGTGCACAATAATTTACACCTATAATTTACACAGCTCTGATGTGTCTAGCTGATGTTGCCACCCCATGTTTGAAAACTGTATCATGCACCTCTACAGAACCTTGGCAGGCACTGCCACAGACGAGACCATAGCCAGAGTAGTGTAGCGTTTCAGGGTGTGGTCCAACTGCTTATGTCCTGTATGTCATGTATCTTCATTAAAGATTTACTGCCCGCCAAGAACGGTGAGGAGACCACAGTCCAGTTCCTCCTGGAGCTAGTGGACATCCTCACTAATTATGTACGCAAGACATTTGACAGATCCACCAAAGTGCTGGACTTCCACCACCCACACCAGCTGCTGGAGGGCATGGAGGGCTTCAACCTGGAGCTCTCCGACCAGCCAGAGAGCCTGGAGCAGATCCTGGTGGACTGCAGGGACACTCTGAAATACGGCGTCAGAACAGGTGGGTGACATTCACATTTCAACGCCACGAGTGGTCAGTGGGAGAGTCCTAGTCACGTACAGAGAGGGAACATTCCTAAGATCATCCCTCCAAGTCCTGGAACAACTTAATGTTCTACAGCATATTTATGCAAGGGGACCTATTGTTTTCTTTTTGTTGTAACTCTTTTGTTTTCCAAATGGTAATTTCCAACTTCCATTCATCTGTATTGGTTCATTTGGTACTATAACAATGGAATATTTCAAACTGCTCAAAGGATTTAAAAGAGAAACATAGTCCACATGGTGGGGTTGTACCAATCTGCATAATCATTTTCTTTTTCTACAGGTAACATTCAACTAGTGTTTTCCTTGTTGTATTTCTGTTATTTGTACAGCCAGAGTATAACCAGAATATACTGCTGTTATTTTCTACTGTGCATGTTTATGGTGGGGTGTTATGTAATACACAATGCTCTTCCCAACATAATTTGAAACTATAATTTGGAGTCATATAAGTATATTAAGATGTACATGCATTAAACCTTCACCTGCACCTGTTTCCATTCTTGGTCATAGGCAAGTGGTGTAAGGGTATATATATACAGTCAAAAATCTACTGTTAATGTTTATGCACTCATAAAAACGCATAAATGTAGGCCTTATATACTCTCAGTTTATTACTTATTGTGCTTTGGATGTGATAATTATGGATCAGTGCAGCCCATTGACATCGTTGGGGGCCTTGCCTTCTCTTCAGGTCACCCCAGATTTTTTAATCAGCTGTCGACAGGGCTGGACATCATTGGCTTAGCGGGGGAGTGGCTCACCTCCACTGCCAACACTAATATGTGAGTCCCAGTCCTGGTTTATTCTCCATGGCTGCATTTGTCATATTGATGGAGTTCGAAAGTGTAATTGAAACATTATCTGACGGAAACACACACAAAAGCTTCCTTAAGCCTATTTGTCACATTTGTCAGGAAGGAACGTTATATATTCCTCCTTCCTGACATTTGTCATTTAGATCTCTGGGAACCAGCAAGAAGTTTGATTAGGATCAATACTCTGAAGTGTTTGAATAAATATTAAAATGACACAGAGGTCTCATATACAGATAATAAAAGAGGCTGTCTAGGATGTATGGTTTCCCTCATTGATCAAGAGTAATTTACCTCCTCACAAACAGCTAGATAACTTTCCCATACATGCACACAAACATACACACTCACTTTGCCGCCCACTATTATACATACGCACAACACACCTATTATAATTAGAACCGGTCCCATGACGACCAGCCGCCTAACCTCAGAAGCCACCCAGCAGGGGGCCCTAAAACAAAAACCACAATTCCCATGATCCACACCAGACCAGGTCTCCGCCTCCTTCTCCATTCAGCAAGACCTGGACTCAATTTCTAAAGTGTAAACAAACCTGGCAGGCCCTACTGAATGTACACCAGTGGTCGACGTGACAATTACTCAGATTAATCCATACTGCTTTCCAGCTTCAGAAAATGTGATGGAAAAAAGTAGAGTGTAAACAAACCAGTTCAGGCTGACCTTTGGAGGTCAGAAATTCTATTATGTCTTTTGGCAGCATGGGTGCTAACCATTTAAGGGTCAATAAATGATACACGGTTGATTTATTTCACTGTTTACTACTAGAACTAATCTCCGTTGCATTTGGTAGTTTTATATAGAGTATAGGATCAGATTCAGTACAAGTTCATAAGGTCCATAATGACATGTCGATAAAATAAAAGAACTAATTTTGCTATAAAAAAGGGAATGTGTTTCTAGTTTTAGTGTATCCTCTAGCCATGTTGTGCTCTGTATGAGAAGTACGTATGTATACAGATGTCACTGTACCAAGGATCAGGCTGTATATTTCACTAATGCCCTCTCTGATGTCCCATTATAACATGACTGTTTATATTAATTAGCCAAGCCTTGACGTTTACATTCACTAATTAGCCTGTCATTAGTTCTAATTAGTTCTGATGGTTATTGACCATTGTTATTAGGTCAAAGATGCCTCCACTGAGATTATTGTATAATAGTTTGTTTATACAGAGAGGTTGATTAAGTGTTCATCTCTTATCGAGTCAGGATAAAGATACTGCATTATGATAATGATGATGATGGCGATGATGAGCCTGTGATTGTATATTTACATACATGCGTGAGTTTATTGCCCATGCATGCCTTTTCCACCCCCAGGTTCACGTATGAAATCGCTCCCGTGTTTGTGCTGATGGAGCAGCTGACGCTGAAGAAGATGCGGGAGATCGTGGGCTGGCCGAGTGGAGAAGGAGACGGCATCTTCTCGCCAGGTGAGCTCGCCTGCTAACAGGCCAAACGCTTGGAATTACACGCCGGTCAATTTCTGCTGCAGTGGAGTGATTTTACATGAAACAAAATATGTATTCGCTGACATCAGTCATTATCATTAGTCATTCAGAAAATGGTTCTAAAGATGCCATACTCGCTTTCACCTAAAGGAGGCGCTATCTCCAACATGTACAGCGTGATGATTGCTCGCTATAAACACTTCCCCGAGGTGAAGACGAAGGGAATGACTGCAGCTCCCAGACTCGTGCTGTTCACTTCGGAACATGTATGTCCTGTGTCTGGTTAAACATGAAACTGTAGACCTTCTCTAGTGTTTTGATCGTTCATCTGGTTTTGCATTTGGTTATCAATGTAAACACGCTATTTTGCTATTTGAAATCTATTCAGCAGCTCAGACATAGAACACATAGTTTCATTATTGTATTATTGATCCTTATCACAATGTTATTCTTTATTTGTTTCTATATGGGTTGTTTTATCTGTGTCATTAAGAATGTTAACTTTAACCATCTTATATATCCTAGAGTCATTACTCCATAAAGAATGTTAACTTTAACCGTCTTATATATCCTAGAGTCATTACTCCATAAAGAAAGATACACTGGAGATCAAGATTAGAGAACAATGTATGAACACTTGATTTTTTCAGAAATAATGTAATCTATAGTGATCAACATTTGAAGGATTGTGTGTAAGGGGTACACCATGACACTAGAACAGTGTTTTACAAAATAACCAAAGTATATCAACATGAAACCTTTATTTTGCAAAAAATAATTAGAGAACAACAATGACTGTAGCGCAGAGAAAGATTACAACTAAATTTTCTGAAGGTTACAACAGTCAGTAATCAGTAAGAAGTGTACAGGCCTTTGCTTTGAATGACTTCAGCACA
>JAOYMR010000006.1:28327577-28343962 GCA_025802075.1 Tenebrosternarchus preto | reverse complement strand
ACTGCTATTTCACTCCTGTTAGGATAATTTCACACAGGACTACACAATGACCTTGACATTTAGGAAATTGTATGTTGATCTCTAATTTTGATCTCCAGTGTATATCCTAGAGTCATCACTCCATAAAGAAAGAATGTTAACTCTAGCCGTCTTATATATCCTAGAGTCATTACTCCATAAAGAAAGCCTGTGCAGTGCTTGGATTTGGGACAGAGAACCTCATTCTACTGAACACAGATGAGAGGTGAGGGAAACCTGTGTCCATGCTGCTATGGACGGATGTGTGTGTGCGTGTGTGAGTGTGTGTGTGTGTGTGTACATGTGTGTATGTGTGCGGGTGTCAGTGTTACATGTCCATCTTCTTTATCAGAGGTAGAGTCATTCCAGCTGATCTGGAGGCCAAGGTCATTGATGCAAAACAAAAGGTGAGTTTTTGACTCAGAAAAGATGTCCAAGGCCTGGACAGATATTTATAATTATGTGAATAATCAGCCATTATGCTCACAATCAACTATGATGGTATGACAAATAATTGCATAAAAGTGCATTAAGCCTTGCATGTAGTTGTGTGAAGATACATGGGATCCAAGTTGCTGCTATGAAACTATACTACAAAATGTTCTCATCCAAAGCTTCCATGTTTATTGAATAACTAATAACTAATAAATAATAATGTTAGACATAAAGTAAATATCTAAGTCTTCTGGGTAAAGACTTGATTTTGGCTGTTTTGAGCAATTTAATGAAAATCTAACCAAGCATTTTGAAGTGTTAAACACTTTCAGTCTTAAAGAACCAAACATTCATATGCTTGATTGTTCAGTGTATGTGGTCCAGCAAAATAAGAAGACCTACTCTCTGTGGAAAGTTCAATCACGGTGACCTAAGTGGCTTAAGTAATGTTCATGTTCTTGCCCTACTTTAGTGATGGCTTAACGGCCTGTGGTCTTTCAGGGGTGTGTTCCACTGTTTGTGAATGCCACAGCAGGATCTACAGTTTATGGAGCCTTTGACCCCATCAACGAGATCGCGGACATCTGCGAGAAATACAACATATGGCTGCATGTGGACGTAAGTGTGTACTGATGTCTGTATGTCAGTGAGGCTGTCATTAATATGCTTCAGTTGCTTGACTTTTGCGTGCTGAGAAGAAATGGCTGCATTTGCCTGCAGGGTGCATGGGGAGGGGGTCTGCTGATGTCCAGAAAGCACAGACACAAGCTTAATGGCATCGAGAGGTACGTTTTACTTTTATGTATCTCTCTCACACACACACACACACACACACACACACACACACACACACACACACACAGACATGCACACACACACATACACAAACAATCTCAGACCCTAGTCTTATTCTGCTGTGTTATTTCTGTAGGGCAAACTCTGTCACATGGAATCCTCACAAGATGATGGGCGTTCCACTACAGTGCTCAGCCATTCTGGTCCGAGAGAAGGTGAGGCTGAGTGAATGTAAAAATCTGGGGGGGGGGGGGGGATGGGGTGACAATGACACAAAGCTCTTGACAGACAGTGTTGTGGAGAGTATGTGGAGCAGAGGGGGTGGACCAATGAAAACAGAGATGAACAGGACAAAAGGTTGCGTGGAACACTGAGGTGGAGAAAGATGATACATGCTCACTGAAGTGTATCATTAGCCATTCTCCCTACCCTGGTTCTTCTTCTCTGTTCTTTTTCTACTTTTCAGTCCGTCTGTCTGCCTGTCTGTCCGCTGTGTGTCTCTCTCCATCCTTCTCTCTCTCCCCCACCTCCTCCAGAAACATGTCATTATGTGTGCTTCTGGTCTCAGGGTCTGTGTGTGTGTCTGTGTGTGTTTGTGTGTGTGTATCTCTTGTGTGATACAGGGTCTTCTGCAGGGCTGCAATTCTATGTGTGCTGGCTACCTCTTCCAGCCTGACAAACAATATGACGTCACCTATGATACGGGAGACAAGGCCATCCAGTGTGGTCGCCACGTTGACATCTTCAAATTCTGGCTCATGTGGAAGGCAAAGGTGCAACATGAGTGTGTGCATGAATGGATGGAATGAATGACAGCTCAAACTGATTTCTCAATGACAGCTCAGACTGATTTTTCAATGATAGCTCAAACTGATTTTTCAATGACAGCTCAAACTGATTCTTTAATGAATGTGTAAATGTATCAATGAATTAAGGAATGTATATGAGACTGAATGAATACAAGCTTGAACTCAGACGCAAACATGACTAGATAGAATACTGGGTCCAGAAAAGACTGTTTAGTTTTGGATTATGCTCTGGAAATCTCCTCAGACTATATAAACATTATCTCCTAAAATAGGGTACTGCTGGATTTGAGAAGCATATAGACCGGTGTCTGGAGCTCTCAGAGTATCTTTATACTAAGATCAAGAACAGAGAGGGATATGAGATGGTCTTCCAGGGACACGTATGTAATCATGTTACCCTTTCTATTTCATATATAATATTCACAGAGTTTTTTTGTGGGAATTAAATAACTATAAAGCTACATGTGATAACCTATACTGATTATAAAGTGTTACAGTGTTGCTCTCTCTACCGTTCAGCCTCAGCACACCAATGTATGCTTCTGGTACATTC
This sequence comes from Tenebrosternarchus preto, assembly GCA_025802075.1. NCBI lineage: Eukaryota > Metazoa > Chordata > Actinopteri > Gymnotiformes > Apteronotidae > Tenebrosternarchus > Tenebrosternarchus preto. The sequence continues at coordinate 28,341,352 of JAOYMR010000006.1, read as the reverse complement.
CACCCAGTCTGCGTGGCATTCCTGACAGCCTGGAGAGGAGACAGAAGCTTCATAAGGTAAGGCGCCGATTCTGTTTTAACAGTCCTCCTTTATACCATTTTAGATTGAGCAAAGAAGAATCTACCTAGGTTCGGCTGACTTTTGGTTAACACAAGCTCCTGGAATAGGGAAGGACAGCAGTGCTATACCCGTTATCTTGAGATTCGAGGGGTACAATTTCTGTCCTGTCACCAGGTGGCACCCAAGATCAAGGCGATGATGATGGAGTGTGGCACAACAATGGTGGGCTACCAGCCTCAGGGTGACAAGGTCAACTTCTTCAGGATGGTGATTTCAAACCCAGCTGCCACTAGGTCTGATATCGACTTCCTGATCGATGAGATTGAAAGGCTGGGCCAGGATTTATGAAGAGCACATGGATCTTTCAGCCAGCACATACTGAACCTGCATACCTGTAGAGTCCTAAACAATGCCACACAGCATTAGCAAACATCATGGTAGGTTTTATTTAGCTTCATCTTCATAATTGGCCATGGGTTCGTGTGATGCATGACCTTCTCAGTAGCACCACTTCATAAGACAGAATATATTTTTATGACGTCAAAGTTGACGATGTTCATGGACCGTTTGATAATGGTACCCTCACGGCTGAGAAACTGAGGATGTTGATGAGAAAAATGTCCTGTGGAAAAGTAAGAGCAGCACGGGAAGGTGTGATTTGAGTGTTTTTGAAGGGAATCATTCCAGTATGATGTTGATGCCTAAAGCTTTCCAAATGCTCCATGGGATGTTCCAATGTGGAGCCACCAACGTCGGTGGTGTAGAGGACGGTGTTGTGGGAGGATATCTGCAGGAGGAGGACCTCATCCCATCGTTGAGCAAAGCACTACAGTTCTGCAGTCACTCACACTCTGCTGAGGTGTTGCTCATATTACGTTGTATACCTGTTGCTCATGGTACATATCCTTTCATTCCATTCTGTTATATACAGAATCTTTCACTTTTAACAATAACCACGTCACTAGATGTAACTACTGTACATTAGACATCAGAGGTCTCTGCACTAACATATATTTTAAGAATATAATGTAATTGATCAAAATCCGATAACTGTTGGTTCTTAGTGTTGTCAGTGATTACAAAGTCAGATACATATCTTAGCTGTTCTTCTGTGGTATTAATTAATTGGAAATCATACAAGTTACTATACTCAGTTGCTATGTTTTTAGAGCTAAAGTCCTTTATGTAGATTGTGTATATTATTGTTATATGGCCTTTGTGACAAACATATCACATAGTTTTACAGTATGAGATGTTTAAATAGTGATTAATGATTAAATAGAAATATTTATTAAGATTTTATTTATACAAAGATTGTGAGAAAGTTGCCATTTCGTCCATTTGTAAGGTATCTTTATTTGTATTTGGAAAGGTTATTATTATCAGAATGTTTTAAACAAAGTTTTAGAGATTCCACTGTATTCGTTGACCAAAGATATAGAAAGGTGTTTGGTTATCAGTCACTTTAAACTTTATTACACAAAGACTTAGATAAAGTGATAAAAATGCAACATGAAGATATCAATGAGCACATATAACTGTAGTGCAATCAGTGTAACGTAGCTGTGATTGTCACTATTATTATTATATATACAGTGAATGTTATAGGTAAATTGTAGTTTTAGTAAAATTAAGAGGTCTGGTTAAATGGAGTGACAGAATTCAAGCTGATACCACTGGTTCTTCAGAAGCACAACCAACATTTACCCATTAAAAACATGGGTGTACTACATTTATTTTTATTCACAGTGGGAGATGTTTCTATAGAAGCTTAACTGAAGTTTTCTCAGTTCAGTATTAATCGTGGTCTTGCACATCAACACATCATTGACTGTGCAAGTCCTTTTTAGCTTGGCACCCAGTTTGCTGTTATTCCAGTACATAAGCACTGGAGGTATACATTCCTGAGAGCTCGTTCTTCATGTCTCAAGTAAGGAGTTTAGTGTAAACACCGAGGCAGAAGAGATTCTGTATTTACAAACAGGGGTTCTTTTTTCTTTGTGGACAAAATGGCGGTTTAATTCACTCCAGTGTGGAGTATGGGAATAGGCTGTGAGATTAGGACCTTTAATCTACAGCCACAGTAAATCGACTCAGAAATGATGTTGCATAAATACTAAATAAATAAATAAATAAATCGTTCATCGCTCAGTCTTCCAGTCTTCGCTTTCTTTATTGTCATTAGTGAGTAATGAGGTAATAATGACCTTTATAAAGCAGGTTTGATTTATACCCTTCCGACAAATGCTTTAGCCTTTGGGTGATGGTGAAGTGTTGATCATTATTCCGAAAGTTCACCAATGGAACTAGATCATGATAATGGGTTTCGTACTTTCCGCTTATGTAGCAGTAAAACTAATAATTTTGAGACCGTTTTATCTGCTGGCGTGTTGAAGTACATCATAAAGAAACGGACTGCAGTGGAGAGGGCCAATGGGTCTCAGTCAAAAAAAGCTGACAGTGTGATTAAAATTATTTTAAACCGTTTATTATGAACAAAGAACTCTTTGTTTCTATTTCAATGCACGGCTAATGCGTCCTCTTCCAATACTTTGTGATAATTCATTTACATTTTCTCTGGAGTGGAACGCAGGGGTCTCACGGGGCCACGGCTCTGTTACAGGCATGGTCGACCATGCGAAACAAATCAAAGATCACCTGTACGGACATCACCCCTTTGAGAAGACAGAGAACCATAAACATAAGCGCATCAATCATTAGCCGTCATGGACCATGGATTTTTCTACGTTACAGTACATTTAACGCAAATTATCTGCGAGGCCAGCCGCGAGCCGATGTGATGCTAAAATGCAGCTGGGCCTTTTGATACTCGGAAATCGAACTGAATCAATCTTGGGCCGAAACCGCGAGACAGACCATTAGGTAAGCTGAAAAGCCAATTTGAGTCAGATATCATCCAACTGTTCTCTGTAGCTCTGCACCTTGAATGGCAGTGGGTTTCGTTTTGGCCTCAGACTGGCTGGAAGCTATTCTTTTTTTCTTTTTAAAGGTGGGGCAGGGTCTGCTGCCGCTCTGAAATCCAGTTCCGTTCTTCAGTCTCCCCGCCGTCATTCCCCATTTCTCAGATTAATAGCCCAGAGAGGGAGTTTTACAGGGCGATCATCGCGGCGCGAGCTTCCTCTGCCTCCTCAGAGAGACGAAGCTGCATTCATTATTCACCCTTTTAAAGACTTTTATCATAAAAGTCATCAGACCTTGCTTTTCCTCCAGACTCGCCGTACGAGCTTATGGGAAGCCAATTTCAGGCCTTCCCTGGCTCAATACGTTTACTTGTAATATAGTAGAACGAGGTGTGTGTTAGCAATGCTTCGTAATATATTTAATCACATACATATGAATCTGATGAACGATAATTTCTCCATGTGGCTGAAAATAAAATATCTTCTCCAAAATCGTTAGTCTGTATTATTTTATGAAAATGACATTGTTTGGCATCAAAATGTGTTTTAACTCTTTTCTGAATACGTTAATTAAGGTTTATGATTTTTTTAAATTATGCATGTACGTATGTGTCAAAATAAGACACTGCTCCCAATAGCCACTTATAGACAGCAAGTAAAGTACTGCTGGTGATAACATTGTTGTAGCTTAATTACATTGATACATAATTACAGAGGCAGGTGTCTCAGGGCACGTGCGGTAATTGGAAGATAATGAAAACAAAGAGAGGGAACCCAAACAGAAGAGCCTGTTCCAGCCATTAATATTACTATTATACACAGACACAAGACACGTCCTGCTGACCACAGTAAAAAGATTGTTATTTTAAAACGAGTATACGGTGCAATTCATTAATATTTCGCTGTACCTTTAAGAAGGTGTTATGGGCTTATCAGATTGTGACATAATATAGCAATTCTATAATAATGTACGTTTTTACGTACGCTGTGAGAGTTTATACAAGCTCAAGTAATATATTTTCCTTCTGTAGGTTTATCACAATCAGTTAAAAATGAGTAAATTCAGAGCTGTAAAGGACTCTGAACAGCCACAGGAAATCGCACTTAATTCGTGTTAACTACGCACTATCTTAGCAGAACCTGAATCTAATTCGCTATCAACTTCATTTAGACGTATTATTAAACTTAGATCGGACCGATATCTCTTTCTTTCAGTCTGTTCCTAATGTGATCAGCAAACTGGGAAATACCAGCTGTCTGAAACTGTAACGGACTATGAGCACACACATGGGGTCGAGGCACTCGGTTATGCAATACGCGGCCAGGGACTTAAGAACCTGATGAATGCGTTTTCAAATGATGTTGAATAATGATGCGCTACCTCATCTTGTAGGTCATCCAGCGACTTCACCTGGCTCAGCGCTAGTATTTATTGTCTGAATCTTTTGTAGTATTTTACTCACATACATCTGGGAATTAGTTGGAGGAGGATATTTTTGATAAGGTGAATAAGGCCTACCAGGACAAGGAACGCATGTATTTAGGATTTTCAAATTATAAATGAAATGACAACAAACTTACTATAGAAACTAAGCTTACTCTGGATGCGCTAAAATTATATAGGGCCTTTTTGTACCTCTCCTTCTGTTTTAAAAAATACTGTGTTTTTTTTTCCTTCAATCTATTTCTGTCTCTCTAGCACCATCATGTGGATGTAGCTCAGTCCTGCAGTAAGCATCTCGTCTGGCTCTATTGATATATAGCCTCAGTTCTTGCAGGCCCGATGTGCTGATGTGTTCGGCACTCCCGGGACTGCCTGCTGCATTAGGCTACTGATAAATACCGACAGTTCTCTTTGTGCATGACTCCTTTAATGAAATGCTGCGGGTGATATTGACGAAGGTTGGCTGGACCACTGCCACGAACCTGCACAGGCTTTGTCTCTGTCTGGCATTCACTTATACTATCTCTCATTCAATCCTTCTCTAGCCTTCTCTCTCTCTCTCTCTCTCTCTCTCTCACACACACACACACACACACGCACGTACAAAATGATCTACTGCATCAGTCAATACAAAAACCTAATCAGCATATTTAAATCATCGCTTGAGAGGTACATTGGAAATGATTTTGTGGCCTCAGCACTAACGGGCGTTTACATATTTCAACATTTATCATCATCTTTACGGTACCATCACTAACATCAAATTAGTTATGTAAAATGAGATTAATTGTTAGCTTTCAACAATGCAGAGCCACTTCGATGGTTATTGATTATGTGGGCCAAGCTTGGCTTACTCCAGAACAAAAGCACTTTTACTATGGAAAGATTTATTGCGTCTCAAATGCAATTTGTATCATCCACATCTGAGTCTCTAATGGGTGTCTTGTTAAAGCTGAAAGAACGGTGGTAAATGTCCTTCTGCGACAAGAGTCCTTACGCAATTAGCGTTTAGCTACATCAGTTGCACTGCTTGGAAGCCTGTGGCTGTATTGCTGATCACAAAAGCCACAGTGCGTTTCACATACAAGCCTGAATAATAATGAACATTTATGCAGTACAGAACGCCTGTGCAGAGCTTCACCATCAAAAGGTGCACAAATCAGCTACACTGTTGTGTAGAAGCACCAAAGCCTGGCAACAATGTATTAATGTAGTGCATTTTTTTGAGCTAAAACTAGTGCATGGACTCTGTATCAAGCTTTCAGGCTCCATGGACTGTTCCATCATGTCTCTAAGGCTTCAACAAACTCTTAAGAGGGTTTATTAAATGTCATTAATGATGATGTGCAACGTCTGGTCCCCAACATGATGCATTACTTGAGATGTATGGGAGTTCATTCATCAGGATTTGATTGGATGATTTAAGTATCACTTGACATTACTGGTTAGCATTTGTGCCCGCCCACTTAGCCATGATTGGAGGGGTGTGAGGTCAGATCTTCTGAAGGTGGGCAAGTCGTTCATTCTGATGTAAGATTATGGAAAAAAACAGACGCGTCTTTAAGTCTACAACTACAAATTTGATTCCTGTTTTTTTCTTATACATATTTTAGGCAGACCTACAGAAACTAAGTGCAAGAAAATCTTAACAGACTATCTTATTTCAGGCAATGTGTCATTTCCTCGCATTAATTATTTATTCTTTAAACAGAACTGTACAATTGTACCCGAAGTAGTTCACACAGCCATTTTTTCTCTATTCACCCCCCCCCCCCCCATTTTTAAAAAAACAAAAAAAACAAAAAGCAACATCAAAGCAGCAAACACTCCAAGAAACCAACTTTACAAGAAAGAAGGAGAAAACTGTTAAACTTTTGTACAGAATGAATCTGAAATTTAATATCTGAAATTAAGTTCCTGTACAGCAAATATACATAACTCTCTAGAAGGGATTCTCTTTTTTCATCCTGCATAGGATTCTGTACATTGTAATTTGTCTACATTTGGTTATTTTGTGCATTCAACATTAGTATGCTGCCTGGCCCTATTGTGACACTATTCGCCACAATGTTCACTATAATTACATTCTCATAGCTAATTGTACAAATAAAAGAGTTAACACTTTCCTCCAAAACCCAAAACACTACCGCCGAGTTGAAATCCTTAGACACCCTAGTGAAATGTGTAGACACCTACAAAACAAAATGTAGGTCCCTTTCACAATGAACAAATGTCTGACTGATACATGGTTTAGTCATCACAACCTGGCAGGTAGCGCACGATAATTTATCCTTATGGTTTGTTGCAGGTCTTCGCACGTCCCTTCGAGGCAACTGCCACAAAGAAAAAGAAAAAAAAAAACAAACAAACAAACAAAAAAAACCAACCAACAACAAAATAAAAGTCATCACATTTTAAGGTACTTAATCGTAGCAGTGCTCCATAGAGTCTTCAAAAGGCCATTATACTTCAAGGACATTTTATGCAACACACTTGCTGCATAAATGTTCATTCTTGCCCCAACCCCCCTCCTTATCCTTTTCACTTCAATTGGTCACAAACTCCACACTTGGTGCTGATCCAAACTGAAGTTCGGACCATATAAATCCCCGACATCCAAAGCCTGAGGAGTCGAGTGCACATTTCCATTGGTCGCTGGGCTCCTGCCCAGCCCCCTGAGGTGGGGAGAGCAGGGATAGGCCAGCAGGACTGTCAGTCAGGAGGTCGGTGCAGGTAGTCAGTAGGAGATGATGCTGGAAGAGGCGGGGCTTGCAGCCAGGTTGCCTGAGGAGCTGGAGCGCCTCATGTGAGGCAGCAGGTAAGAGTCGCTGCCCAGCTGGTGCACATCAAAGCGATCCTCCTTCCTATATGCCAGGCACCGGCGAATAAACGCCTGCCAAACAAAAATGACATTGCAACATCTAGTCAGTCAAATGCTTAAAAATCCCTGGAGAACATATAAAGCAGTGTTGAACACATAGACCTCAAAGGAATCAATTTGTACTTAATTCTATTTACAAAATGGCAATAAAAAAAGATGGTTACAATAGAAAAGACTGAGGTCACAAAGAAGTCATGTCAGTCAGTTTTACTCCAAAGACGCCACTAGATGGCATACTAGGGGTACAACTGAACATAACAGGAATTTACATACCGCAGTGCTGCTACAAATTCCTCTCTTACATCATTTACACGATAACACCTTAAAGCCTACTTAATAAAACTGACCTTAGCCTCATTGCTGGCCACGGGTTTGACAGGGAACTGGACTTCTGTGGCTTTGAGAATAGTGTTCTCCTGCAAGATGTCCTGCTGGGACTGGTTATGGCCAAAAGGCTGAAAACGCAATACAAGACATTATTCGGCTGAGCCGCGGCTGAGCATAAACTCGTACGTGCACTGGACAAAAGGTATTGTGGAGAACGCGGCGCGTGTGCAGTTTCTGGATTATTCAGGTTTACACCAAAACGTTAACAGATTTTTTTTTTCCTGAGTAACCAAAGTTTCTTTTTGTAGGGGATGGCGTAGGGAAGGGAGGATTTCCTCATGTGCTGCAAGGTTTTCCTACCTTTTTTCCATAGAGGCACTGGAAAAAGATGACTCCCACGGACCAGACGTCCACCTTGTTGGAGATCTTTGGAGGTTCCTTACCCACAACAAAGCACTCTGGGGGCAGGTACCTTCAACAGCGAAGCCACAGGACACGTATGCCAAACAAAACTGGACATGTTCAAAACATTATGCTGATTCTCTCCATGGCGACAAAGCCGCAAAATACGAACAGGTGGGAGTAGGCTTGGAGGTGTGTGTGTGTGTGTGTGTGTGTGTGTGTGTGTGTTACCAGTAGGTTCCAGCTCCTTGCGATGTCAGGTCCATTCCGTCCACCCCGTAGCTGTCATCATCCATGATTTTAGACAAACCAAAGTCCGTGATCTTTATTTCTCCACATGCCGTCCCGTCTACTAGCAAGATATTCCCTGGAAAATCAGATTAAACACATTAAACAAAGACTCGCTAAAAACGTACCCAGTCTGTGCATGTTGTGCGAGTGTGTGTGTGTGTGTGTGTTACCTGGTTTAAGATCATAGTGTATTATAGGCGGTTTGATCTCATTCAGGTATCGGAGTGCATTAACTATCTGCATGACGATGGACCGAGCCTCTTTCTCAGACATCAGCTTGTGCTGTTTCAAGTAGAAGTCCAAATCGTTGCCTTCACAGTATTCCAGAACTGTACAAAACCTACAAAGGAGATCGCGGCAAACCGTTGAACAAACTTGAACAAAAGAAGCCAAATACAATAAGTCACTGCAGACGAGGCTCGTCTGCTTTTCGAGAGTGCAACAGTGCAAACAGCGTGCAGGTTCTCCTTCTATAAATAACCCTCGAGTCATATGCAGGCTCCTCCTGGCCTACTTTGCAAGCGCACTGTAGTTAAAGGAAGACTTCACCCTCACCCCCAAAATATTAATTCCTAGGCAAATCAATTTTACAGGAGGCTTAATGCGAACAGTCATATCGCCTTTTATTTGCTTTCAGGTTACGACTCATTAAGAAGTCCCAAGAGCCTCTTGGTTATTTTAGTCTCATGTTGAGCTTCTGGTTTGTTTTGTGTGTGTGTTTTTTTTTTTAAAGAACGTGCATCCCTGAACAGTAATTGGTTGGCTCCAGAACAAATTTGGCGAGCAGGACTCCACAGGGAAATGGGTTTAGCACTCCACCCCACGTTTAAGGTGCTGAGGAACAGTTGGACCGGCCCAGCCAGCGAGGGCAGGAAGGAATAAAACGCAGGTACTCACGTGTCTGTGTCCAGTGAGAAATAGTCATAAAGTTTGACTATTCGTGGATGATCCAGCTGTTTATGTATTCTGTATTCTCTACAGGCATGCCTAAGTGTGTGTGTGAGAGAGAGAGAGAGAGAGAGATAGACAGACACAGAGAGAGAGACATGAGCGAGGTTACCATGGGCAACCGAGGCAAGCCCCAGGCATGCAGCCAGTCCGCCCTCAGGTGAAACGGAGCCGATTTTCAGACATTTACAGCGCGGAACAGAATACCAATCAGACTGGAAATGCCGTGCTTCACATATCAAAGCCTTAACCCACGGTGTTGCAGCTAGCAGACAGAAACCAGACCGTCCGTCTGTCCTGCTAGGACGGCCACAACTGCCTCACCCCTACCGCCTTTTAGCACACGTTTAGCTCACACTGAACTTCATCAAAAAAAATAGTAAGCATTATTCGGCTTTACTCTCCTCCATCGAGCAGTTAACGGCAGTGGGACTGAACTTCTACAAGACCCTCCTGACGGTCACCTGCTCTCCAATGGCAGCTTAAAGCAAACTTTGGGGAATATCCCTAAAACCTACTTGTGATAATTCTCCTTCTTCTCTTCTCTCCAGTTTTTGTTGAGTTGGTGGATTTTCACAGCTGCGTACCGTTGCTCGATGAGGTCAAAAGCCTGAAGAAAAAAAAAAAAAGAGGGGGGGGGGAGAGGGAAAGCAACAAACCCTGCAGGTGAAGATCTCATGGCTGCTCGTGGCCACCAATGACTGGGGGTGGGTGGGGGGAAAACGCAAGGAGGAGGAACAGGAGGAGGAGGAACTGGAGGAACTGGAGGAGGAGTCAAGGATCACCTTGTAAACTTCACTGAAGCCTCCTCTTCCTAGCAGGTGTAGGAGCAGGTAGCGCTCGTTCAGGGTTGGGTGGTCTTTAAACCTGAGCATAATATACACACACACACTTTTTTGGAGTGTTTCCATTAAAAGCCAGAAGCACTGCATGCGTCTTTTTTTGGCTCATTATGCAGACCAATTGGGTGGGGGTAGGGAGAGGCATGAACTGCATAATTAATGAGGTGGCATAAGGAGGCGGGGCCAGGGCGCCAGCACTCACTGCGAGTTGTCCTCGTTGCTTATTCTCTTCAGCTCTCGGATGTGGAGGTTCCGCACCCTCTCCAGGCGCTCCAGCTCAGCCTGGATCTCAGCCTCCTCCTGGACAAACCCAAGCGTCAGACCCCTCGCCAGAGCTCACACAAATCTGAGCTCTACATCACATGGATGGACACTGTACAGTAACACTGTACTGGTGGGTACATTGGTGCTGGATTGCAAGAGCTGTTACATTAACGTTCGATTCTAAATCCATAGATTTTCCAGGATGTTAACGTTTTTCGTTAAACATATCGTCGAAGCTGACCTTTTTGAGATGGCCGAGGCGCAGTTTAAAGATTTCCTCCTGCTCGTGGTACTCGGCTAAAGTTAACCTGTGCGGCGACAGAGACATGGGTCAGGTGGATTTAGGGAATCGGGAAGGGCGGAAACGGTCGGGCTGCAGGGACTCACAGCTGGGGCAGACTGGGCTTGAGGAAGGGCTCGTTGTCGGCACCGTTCACCGCTTTGTTCTTGCGTTGCTTGGGCTCGGCGGAGCCGGCGGCCGGACTCTGGGAGTTGCTGGACGAGGGCGGCTTGCGCTTGGCGAGAAGCTTCCGCTGTCTCTCGATGTCCTCCCTCTGCTGGTTGATCAGTTCCTGCTGCCTGCAGGACGCACGCGGGAAAAATAGAGGTTGGGTGTTAAAGATGGTACACGCAAGACACTGCACTCCGTTTTAAGGCGGGCGCCGAGCCGGGCGTATCGACTGGTAACGGGACTGCGGGAAGTTTCAGGTACCTGATGAGGTTCTGGAAGGCGTAGCCGTCCGTCCACTGCTCGGTGAAGGAGGCGCCGTGGCGGACAGTGGTGAAGTGGCCCAGACGCAGACGGTCCTGCATGCTCTTCTCCCGGCAGGCCTGCTTCTCCTGTGTGCTCTGAACGTCACACACACACACACACACACACACACACACAAAATAGAGGAAGAACTGTGACGCCCATAAGAATCTCGTGTGCTAATTTCCGGGTTTCCACCAGCAGGGTTAGGGTTGTGGTGTCAGGGCTAACAGCTGTGCGAGGGTGTGTTCATCGCAGCCCCTCCATCCTCCACACTCTGACTGGGCTCCACCTCACCTTTTCCATCAGGAGTTTCTTGCTCATGGTGATGCACTTGTTCAGGCGCTCCTTGTATTTTTCAAGTAGTTTCTGTTGTTCGTCTATTTGTCTCCTGAGATCACAGTTCGCCTGGTGTGGGCAGAAAAGACAGTAAAACACATTGAAGTTCGTGGTTATTATTCGTACTCATGGCAAACGCGGGCTGTGGGGCTGGGCCTGTGGCTGTGGGGCTGGGCCTGTGGCTGTGAGGCTGTTCTCCATCACCCCTCCCATGAGACAGGAGCTCCTCTTTTTTCCCCCCCGTCCACTCACCCGTAACAAGTCATCTATCCTGCCCTCCTTCTTCTCCAGGTCCAGGTTCTTATTGCTCTCCAGGGCAGCCAACTTCAACATGGTGAGCTCCGTCTGGCAGGAAAGGAACCCGCCCACACACACTTAATACATGCAGAAGAGCAGTATTTACACGCCACCAGGAAAGGAATCATCCAGTAATGATGAACCCAACCTGGATGCTCTTGACAGCCAGCTGTTTAGGATGCAACATGTGGTCTCCAAAAGACAGACTGGTGGGTGACGAGCTATTCTGCCTGACCTGGATCCAGGCAGAAAAACAGGAATACGAAGGTTAGAGGTGCGTGTATTTTACACACACACACACACACACACACACACACACGGTTGTGCGCGCATGGAAAGCTTACACTGGATCCTGGTGCGGAGTGGGAATGTGAATTCTGAGGAGAGCGGATAACTGGTGGTAAACCTCGAACAGGACTGGACCCATTACCACCCTGTATCTAGAAACAAATAAACAAACAAAGGGGGGGGGGGGGGGGGGTTACTGAGACAGACGGCCTTTTGGCTTTGCCCCTCCCCCAAACGTCATCATGTACTCAAGAAGAAAGAAATGTCAGTCTGGGTGACCATGTTTTAACCAGTCTAAAAAATATATACATTCAGTTGTTTTTCAGACTCTGTTCACTCATGAAGTGTCAGTGCAGAATGCAAGACTTACATCAAAATAGTCACTAATTTTGGATCCCCGAACAATGGATTTCCCTAAGGAGGAAAAAAACAAAAACAAAAACAGTGAGGGCTGGAAATATGTCAAAGAGAATGTGCGTGTTCTGGAGAATGTGTGCGTGTTCTGATCTTCTTTACCCTGGCTACTCTCAGACTGGATTTCAGCTTTTCTCTTCCGGCCTCTGGATGATTCGGAGGGTTTCTTTTCAGGCGTCTACGGGGCAGATCAGATAACAAAAGGTATTCGCACACTCATCTGTGGCCCTGGTTCCTAGTTCAGCAGATAAAGGCCTTCCACTGCAGGCAGCAACCTCTGAATCAGGCAGGCAGACAAGACAGCCCGGACACACCCCTCGTGCTACGAGGCCACACCCTCTACACATCCTATCCCACCTCCAACAACCAGGCGACCAGAAACCTGCTTAATGACTTCATGACTTGCGGAGGAGAAGCCCGATTTCTCCAGCCTCTCTCCTTAGTCTCGCCTGATTTTGCTGTGCTCTCTCCTTAGTCTCATGCCATTTCTCCATGCTCTCCTTAAGTCTCGCCCAATTTCTCCATCCCCTCTCCTTAAGTCTCGCCCAATTTCTCCAGCCTCTCTTTAATCCGTCCTTGTTTTTTGATACTCCGTCCTTTAGGGTATCATGAAAGCGTACTGTGCCAACACGCACAGTGAAGACGCAACGTTTGAATTGTGCCCGCAACGGAATGTCACATTACGACGAACGTCGGCAGTGAGCTAGTGTCGCCCTTTATGCTGGCTCCATTGGCAGAGACAAAAGAGGGGCCGGTGCCAGCGCTCCTCCCCCTCCACCACCTCCACCTCCTCGATACATGGAGGTTGCGGTCGCCCGCAGAACCGCCCGCTAACACACAAATGAGCATTAATTACTAAATCCGTTTGCGGCCAAAAAACGGGCTACGTTTTTTTTTTTTTTTTTAGGATAAGACAAGGTGGGGAGGAAGGATGAGAATAAAGAAATATAAAATAAACTAATAAAAACGAGACACAAACTCTGCTGACGTAGTCCGTCTAATCCACCTTTGCTTTTAACAGTTTCTTCGGTGTCGCTGAGAGCAGCCTTCGCTTGTTCGAAGACATGACCCGTGCCCGAACTCTCTGGAGCCTGACAATCGCAGAACCCGTGATGCACACAGAGCTCTCCGACCGGCTCACGACTACACCACCACGTCCGTCAGATCTCTCCCAGCCGTCCGGCGGCCGAGGACGGGGGGGGAGGGCCTCGCTAAGAGAGCCCAAGAGGGGACGGGACGAGACGAGACAACGGGGCGAAACGAGACAACGGGACGAGACGAGAAGGCGCCTTTGGAAATTTTGTGA
>JAOYMR010000006.1:28312827-28326386 GCA_025802075.1 Tenebrosternarchus preto | reverse complement strand
CCCCCCCCCCCCCCCCCCCCCCCCCCCCCCCCCCCCCCCCCCCCCCCCCCCCCCCGTACTACCCCAGAGACACAATAGATCAGGTAGCACAGAAGGAACTAAGGCACTCAAGATGGATGGCAGTGAGGCTCATTGGAGAGAGGTGAAGCAGACATGCTGCTCTGTGCCTGCCGCAGCCAGCGCTGGGTTTTTTTACAACAGGGGAAGACCCAACAGCGCATTGGTTATCTGGCTGGTGCGGTAAGCCAACGAAAACAGCCCTTGCTATCCCGATCGTGACCTCTAAAGAGAAATCAATGTCCAAACTAACCTCAGAAACACCAATGTGAATGTCATTAATTACGTGGCCGAACCCACCCCTCCCTCCCTCCCTCCCTCACTCCCTCCCCCTCCCTTACAGGCTTTGTGTCTCTTTCAGGAGTCGCCGACAGGAGATGTTGGGGACGTGGTGATCTGGAGTGTTGGGGGTTGCTGGATGAGAAGCCAGGGGATATTTCAGACCGGGACGGAGGGTAACCTGAGAAATGTCACCCAACACACACACACACACACACGACAGAGTCCAGTAAACATCCAGCCAAATAATGATGCAAGGCGTCATCCTGCAAACACACACAATTACCCGCTTGGCACGTTCTCCACCGAGGGCTTATTTGGAAGTTTGCGCAAATGATGAGGACCAATCCGAGTTGGATGGGCCAGAGGTAGCCCCGCCCTGCCCCGCCACCCTACGGGTCTCCGAGTGTGTGAGCCTCATGTTAACACAAAAATCCTAAGCACTAAGAAGGGGGTATGAATCGGCAAGAACCTCTCGACTGAATACAGAAATGATTCTCACCAAAAACTTTAGCCACCATCATTTGTTCTTCATCCTTCTCTTTGCTTCGTTTTCCCAAACCGTTGTTTTTTTTTTTTTTTCTTGTGCATGTTTTCAGTGTCACTGGGCTTTATGGATGCCACACAGCTTAAGCACAGACTACAAAGCCCAGCTGTATCAACTTGGACTACAAGGACGAAGTTAAACTGTCCAGCGTTTGCGTGCACCATGTTTTAGCTCAGGTACGGCGATTTAGTAAAACAAGCTTCCACGCCAGAATCACTTAAACACAGCTTTTCACCAAATGGTGTTATTGTTTAAGCGTGTTAAAGAGGACATCTGCACATTCACACTTAAGCATTCACTGCTCCTTTTTTTGGAGGGTTACTTCGCATGGAAAAAGATTTATTCATAAGCCCATATGAAAGTCCAATTATGGAGGTTTGCGCACCGAAGCAGAATTGTTCAAAAGGATTATAAATGCACCTAGGAGTCGATTCTGCCCTCTCCTCCCTAAACCCAAGCATTAGACTTAAACTCTAGCGAAAGGACGGATTCAAAACTGCTGCTTTACGACCCAGCAGTGTCTCTACTGCTGCAACTCTATATACAGTGAATGAAGTCATAAACTTCATAGAAACCCAGTTTCCCAGACCGCTTCACCCATATGCAGCCAATCACTGGAGCTAACTTTGGAAAGTAAGAAATTAAAAATAGCCTGTGCTTGGCCACAGAGCAGAATGAATTCAACTGAAATACTTCACCCCCCTACCTGGGTTGTTAAAAAAAATTATTAAATAAAGAGAGAAAAAAAAAAACTGTATAATAAAGAAAATTTGCTACACCATAAAAGCCTGGACTACACAAGCCGAGCAATCATCACCGTTTCTAAGTCTGTTATCAGTCCGATTGCACTGTTGGATTGTACGATCACAATTCCTAGCACGAATGAACTTGGAATAGAATTTAAGAAAAAACAAAAACAAAAACAACATGAAAAACATTCCCTATGAAATTCAGCCCTCTGATCATTATGGAATGCTCACATCACAGCCAGCATTTATGATGATGGAAATTTAACCGGACTTGTTTCTAGGACAAATAAAAGTTTCTATGAATCACGACAGCCAATAATTCAACAATTTGTGAAATTCTACTATAAAGTTGCTCTATATTATTATGGGTTGATGGAAATCATCTTTCAGGCGTCTCCATCTACTCGATTTGTGTACGGCCTGCACTACTGGTGTAATTACAATCACTGGGCAGAATATATGGCACAGAGAGGTACGTTTCCTTTTCAGTTAAAAGTGAATAACAGAATATTGCTGCACTGCTGCTTTGACATTCTTACACAATATTGGACGTCTTTTCGTTCGTAGAGAAACACGACCAATCAACTCTCAGCTGGAGCCAAAATAAGGGTCTATAAAGTCAGTTTTCCAGGCATCACATGTTACAGACTTGCAGTTAATGAGCCCGTGACATTATGTAGCAGACCTGCACAATGCTTCCTTTACTAGGCTAATGTGTATAACTATATGCATAGATGGGACTAACTAAATAAAAAATAAAAAAGAGAGTGAAACAAGACAAAAATGACTTTTAAAAAAAACAAACTTAACAAAAAAAAAAAAACAATAAAAACAATAAAAGTGTATAAGTCATCTTCTCTTGGTGCAGGAAAAAGAAAACATGACGATTTACAAAATACTGAGTCAAATTCAAAGAACAGCAAGAAACAATATTGATTACTGACAGTGCGACTCCGCCTGTTGCAAAAAATGCTATATAAATAGATCTGGCTCGACGAACTTCTGACAAAAAACAAACAAACAAGTGTATACTATACCATTCGCAACAATGTATATCCAAATAGATATGGATAACATTGTAAAATTTATGCAAGTTTTCTGTTTAGCAAGCAAACAGTGCGCCAAGCTTCAATCTCTTACTGCATCTAACTATCTGAACACTTTGAGTGTCCTAGTTCCAAATGGCAAAATAATTTATGCTAATGAATGCGTTTCCCATTACATACAGTTAAGTCTGCAGTGTATCAAGGATTTCTAGACATACCAATTCCATATTTGAAGTATAAAGCAATACGTAAGATGGAACCTAATTTTAGGTCTTGTATCATGAAATACAGCACAATAAAATTAAGCAATTAAGGAAATGATTGGAATTAAGGAAATAACTTGACAGATACGTATAAACAGCAAGCTTATCCCACTTGTGAGTTAGGTAAAAATCTTAAATGTATGCTATATATTTAGGGAATAATTACACTTTTTCTTGGCACTATGATTTGAGTGTATTGGACCAAGATTTAAGCAGACTCAGATGCATCAGTGTCTACTGTACTAGTTGGAAATATATAAATGGTTGGGGAACCGAGTTTGGCTGGATCACTACTTTCTCTGCCGACTTTCTCCAGCACTGTCTGGCTGGCAGCAGTCCTTTCAACCAGACTTAGCCCACACTCTCTCCGGAGCATGAGGAGCCAACATGGACGCCCCAGACTCTAAGCCTGAAACAAAATGGCAGTGCAAAGATCAGCTGTGTTATCAGGCTTGCGGACAAACAGGCTGAAGATGGCGGCGAGAGTCATCCTAAGAGTTAACGGCGGGAGCAGCTGAGGAGGAGGTGAGCTCTTGCTGCAGCCTCATGCTGTAATAGTGCAGGAGAGAGGACATCCTACAAGAGTGATAAATTATTCAGTCAGCTTTCAAAACAATTGGTGATTAGGGGAGACTTATTGGTGATAAAAAAAACAACAAAGATACAGCTGGGTACAGTCTTAAATGTTAGATTATTTACATTTAATACATCTTAAAAAGCAGTGAAAATATCAAAACAGTACATGTGTAGGCAAAGACTGGAGTATAGGAATAGTAACCCCCCCCCCCTCTAGTTAGGAGGCATCATTTCCTTGACATTCTGTATAGGTTCTCAGTGCACACACAGGCACCAATTTTAAGCCCCTGCGTAGGGAAGCGGTTGAACCCTTAGAATGCAGTGGATGTCATTTTAGCTCTCTATGCACTTCAGCAGAGCAGTATGTCCACCTGTTTATCACATACACTCACTCACTCTCCCACACACACACACACACACACACACACACGTACGTACACACACACACACACACACACACACACACACACACTTTTACATTCAAAATGCCTGCCTTTTGCATTATACTGCATATCTGGCCACTGATCAACACAAAATGATCAGGCTGTGACACAGGCAAATGGATGATCTGTACATAATTTTACAGCTATCTCAGATCTAATTAATTACGTAGCAACAACACAGTATGACATTTAAGGGACTCATCTGACTTTTAAATGTTGGTCAACATAATTAAATTAATCTGCAGAACAAAAGCATGGCCAAAGCCAAAAGTGAACTCTCTATATCTAGATTGCCATTCCCTAAAAATTCCATGTAGTCTATAACTCATGCAGTCTCTATAATAATTGCTCACTTAGTCCAATGCCTATTCAGTGGTCTTTAGTCAAGTTACAGAAGGAATTATTATTAACCCTATAATAAACCAAAATGAACTGAATGAAAACAGCGGCATCAATACAGTAGTCTTAATTGCCATTTACGGCAACACTTGCAAGCACTGATGATACGGATAGGGATACACGGTCAATTCAGAAGCACAGAAGTTGAAAAATCCTGTTACCAAACAACAAGTGTGAGCCAAACGATCTTCAAACAAGTGCAGAGCGAGTCTGTGAGCGTCTACACTTTGTGCTGCCAATTATCATTAATGCCTCGTGCCAAAAAGTATATTACCAGTATGTGTGCAATTGTTTTTAACAAAGAAAAAACCCATGTCTCCATGATAGTGCTTAGTAGCATGACACTCCGTGTATGACGAGCTTGCAGGGCACAATTTAGTCCCTGCATTAAAAAAACAAGGTGCCATCTGGACTCCGTGCCAAAAACGGCAAAGGAACATACAAGTCAGGTACTACTGACAATAATCGTTTCATTAAGTCCGATTAACCACAAAAAAGTTATTCGGGATATATCAGATAAAACTCTCTACAAAACAACCACAGGTCCTCCATGATGTCAAAAGACCCGACCCTTTTTATCATCAGACATCTTTGCTAGCAAATTCAAGCTGGGGAACTAACGTTAATCTGACTGTTTCCAAGTCTGACTTGTTCGGAAGCGGTAAAACTACACATAAATGATCGATTTTCAATTTCGCGATCAATTTTCGTTCGAGTGCAAAAACTGGACCAACTGAGAAGAGTGACGAATAAAGCACTGTTTATAGCCAGAGCTAGTCGGTTGATGGTTTTTACTTGATACTCTACATCAAGCAGACACCTAGGAGCTGCACTGTACTACAGTATCAGGCTAGCACGCTAACTGGCTAACAAGCTAACTAGCTAGCGCTGGTAGACCAAGCCAGCACCAACCATGGCCTCGGCATAACTCGATTCAGGACAGGATTTTTAATCACCAATAGCACGTACAACAAAACACTTCACGAAAACTAAAGTCCACACATACAGGAATTAAACAGATGTACAATACCTTGCTTGGCCTTAAAGAGTGCCGCACTGTGTTGCTGATAAAGCAACCTTGGTGTTGGGGACGTGGAGAGCTGGGACCAAGATGGCGTCCCCTCCAAACTTCCACCACTTCCAGTTACTTTGGACACTCATCAAGCTACTTTTTGGAACGATAAAGCAAACAAAAATCTGCCGTCACCAACAACGAACCTTACGTTCACAGTACATTGGTGCAACAAATCAACAAAATTTACTCTTGCATATCATATTTTTCGCTTTTTTTTTTTTTTTTTGCAAAATCAACATTTTGGACACAAACCTTCATCGCCCTCTGCACTGCGTCTAGTAATGCCTTGTAAAGAGAATGACCTGAAAATCAAAAGCCTCACCAATCGTTAGTGGAAACACTATGGCGAGCTTCACAAGCGGCTACTCCTAACAATGTTACTGATGAAAAGACCAAGGAGGCTATCCGAAAATCTGTGACGTAACATTGTAAACATCTCTTACATCACACATCGTAAATAATATATCTAAAATATGTAACATATTGCCCGTCTTTTGTCAATCGTACACTGAACACTGCAGATTCGTTTCTTTGCATTCTTCCTAAGACTGCAAACCCAACAAATCAGTGTGCAATGGACTGCGGAATATAACTAAATGCAACGATTATTAATATGCTAGATTTAAATTGGTATCCTGTTGATCAATTTCACATTAATAATGAACATATTTTTTTTAAGAAAAAAAGGTAAAGAAATTTTGTTATAGGCTTATGCCCGTGCAGTTAAAGGTTCCTAGATGAGGTAAGAGTTCTGTGATCACTTTTCTGCAACAGGGTGTTCCAATATAGTATCTATTACTTAAACTAGAGTTAAGACGTGGAGTACTGCACATGCATTGCCTCAGTTGCGTGTAAGAGGTCTGGAAAACCGAAAAATCCCAGCTCCTAAAATGGTACCCCCTTCTCATAACGTCTGCCATTTGAGCTACCGCATCGATTTGAATGAAAAAACAAGAATGACGTTTCCCTTCTCCCAAAATATCATATAAATGCTTACGATTAAGTAGTCTCTTTCATGGTCGCGATACTATTAAACACCAATTTAGTATAATCCTGTAGGCAGTTAGATGTAGTACCCACAAAGATCACAGGCCTAGAAAAGTTAAATTAAATGAATAACTAACAGCTCTTATTTAACTGGTTCTAGTGTGTTTTGCATTGTTTCATGTATTTGCTTTGTGTAAAACGTCGATTTACTCGATCAAAAACACTGACAAAACTTTATGTAAAGCGAAAAAAATCAAATAAAAAGCCTTGCACTGAAGTTGCAGTCACATCGTTTACATTCGCCTTCGTTTTTATTACATTCAATCTTTAAATCCTTACATGAAACAAAAGCATAAGAAAGTTGCTCCCAGGCTCTGAGCCATTTCCTGACCTAGTAATTGTAAATATACATGTAAACATTATAGGCAAAAAGCCACAGTGTGGCTTTAAGGCACAAAACAATGAGCATTCTATAATTATTGCACTCATATTTCCTAATGGTTTCTACTCATGGCTTGAGTTTATTGTGTACAAAAGCTCATCACAACACGTTTTGTGCCGTGTGTGTTAAGGTCATGTTCCACTGTTAAAGTGCTTCCACCAATTTAATAAATACATCATATGGCAACTGAAAATAAAAACAAAGCAGCATCAGGATCAAGTCAACATACACCAGAACAGTCCATACTGTTGCAGAAAGAAATGGACTGTTCAACAGCCTCAACACTCATTTTATTTGCTATTTTTCTGTAAATTCACAAAAATGAAGCAACAGACGTATTTATGAGTTCATTTTCCAGTCAATATCAATACATTTTGTAGAACAAATACCAAGATCCCCAAACTCGATTTTTTAATGTAATTTCCTTCCATCTCTAATGACCAATTCATGGTAAATTCTCTCTATTAATACCATCTCAATCAGTACTCACAGACAAACATCAAAGGATTCACAGAAGAAAATATACCTTTCTGTTATCTATTATGCTACAATTGATGTTTCAGCATATCCGATCAGAATGACCAGTGTTGATTTGTTCGATTGTCAGTGTTTGAAGGTCCACGCTCTAGAGAGGCTTCCGATATTTGCCCTGTACCCACACTCGGTGCATTACCACTTTCTTCCTTCGGTTGACCTGCAGCCTCCTGTCCTCCAGGTTCTGAACCTCCTCTAAGCCAGCGTTGGTGAACAACTGACTGACCTCGTCTGCAGAAACAACAGAATAGACAGGCCTCATCTCTATTCAGTTCCACATGGTCAGCCAGCAGGTAAACAGATTTTAAAAGGAAGGTTTGGGTTGAAAATGAAATGGACCCAAGTTTTCCAGTCACCTCAGATGTATTTAATCAACCATGACTTGTTTGCTGTCCATTCTTGTTTATTTTGGCAGTGGAAGTGAAGAGCTAATTAACTAACCAGTAATGGATTTTTAGAAACACTGTATAGCTTTGGGCAACCTGTACACGCTTCAAACAACCTGTACACACTTCAAAGAATATGGACCTGGAACATTGTTAGGATGTTTCTAAAAAGTAAAACACATTTTCATAAAACAGCAGAATAATACTATAATCCTAATTTTTCATATAGTAAAATCAGAAGTAGAAAGGGATTCGGACCATGCATTTCTAACTGGTACCAGTACTTCAAACAGTGACATAAACCGTAATTAGCTATTAGAGTTTAAAGCTGTATTAGTTGTTAGCTAGGGTTGCTAATAGTGTAAGTGCAGAACTAAGGAGGCATAATATGGGAAACAAACATGTCTTTGCTGATCACATGAGGAAGAAAACAAAACTCAGTATTAATTTGATTCTTCCCCATTCCTTTAAAACCTCCTTCGGGAACTGCAGTCCAATAATCTCAAAGCTAATTAATGGGTGTGGCTTTGTTTCAGATATTTTCAATAGAGGTTCATAGTCTTAAAGTTACATTTTTTTTACCTTTTGTAAAGAAGTACACAGAGGTTCCATCTTGTCGCATATAGAAATTTTCTGACAGACACTGACCTGCAAGAGTAGAATACTGTGGTTGTACAACTCGTCTGTAATGAGTGAGTGAGTGTGTAGAGTTGGCCTGCACAAAACCCAAGTTAAAATACAAGTTCAATTTACATGAGATTCAGTAAAGGAGTGAGATATCCTGACTTTCATTTTTTTTGCTGGAAGGATAAGGTAGAGCTGCTGTGTGCTACAGGTTACAATGTTATTAAATCTACAACGTACACTTCACAGATAAGAGACAGTTAAATGTCCAGATGAGATTTTCTGAGAAGATAAAAGTGTTTTTGTGTGTTGTCTTCAATCATTTGTGTCTGCTAATGTTTTTTTTTCTTCTTTCCCCCTCCAGCGTAATGTTGTAAAAAGAGTCATGTGACATCCCGAGCACTTCAAAATTCACCACCAAGGTTTCAATTCAATTCAACCATAGGGAACCACAATAGAAGCTCTAGTATTACACCATAATACAAATATTTGTCATGTCACATCTTGTAAGCAAAGTAAATGAAAAATGCCTTTAGACAAATGAGCTTATATGAGGTCTCCCACAAAGGTTTTCAAGCTGCTTTTATTTAACATTGTAAGTAACATTTTAAAGGGCCAGAGTCATTTTAACCAGTATGTCATCTATGACAAAAAAACAAACAAAAAAAACAATGTAATAAAAAAATTAATTATACAAAAAGAGTACCTTTTTTGAATCGTAGCTGTGACAGATCATATCTGCCGTAGTCTCTGAACAGGATCGTTCCCCCATGCTTCAGGTAGGCAGCCAGTCGATTAAGCACTTCTTGTATCCTATTGAGACCAGAAAGAGCCAAAAGAAGAGGAAGAAAAAGACAGACGTACAAGGTCGTGAAGAATATATAAGAGCTTAAACATATGTTCACACCATATTCAGAAACCAACTCCATCTTTGCACACCCGCTGCCCTGTTAATAAAGAGCTTGATAAGTAAAATTAAATCTGTGTGTCTTTTAGCGTGGATTCCTCATGGCCAGAGTTGTTAAATAAACCTCTGTGTTGTCATTAAACATCACCATGTTAATCAGTGAACTGACCACAATAAAAGCAAACAAAAAAAACCACAACCATATCATAATAAATGTTCAAATACACTTTAACAGAGGAAAATAACATTTAAGATTACAATATTGTGCTTTTCTTAGCAGTAGACAGAAGCATAAACAGTGCCAACAAGAAAAAAAAAGGCATTTAACTTGGTGTGAGTGCTGGTAGACTGTGAGGAGAACCACTTCTAAAATGCCAGGCAGTCTGCTGTAGGCCTGTCTAGCTGCTCTTAATTGGTAATGAATCATAAATACTTAAGGACTGTGTCATAATATGTAAACTGACAGTAACAAACAGTCACACAGGGCAGAATTTTCCAGAACATTCTGCACTGAAGTGGAGTTAAAGTCTCTACACGGAGCACGGTCAAAATGAGAAATGTTAATATGTAATAAGGACAAAACTGGAGCCGCCACCACAAACTATCAAAGTACAAATGTTTAGCATTTGCACATATGAAACATGTACACTTGAACTGCACTAGATAAAATAAAGTGAAGTGATTGTGCTCTCTGGTACACCATTTCTTTTACTCCCATCACATGTCAAAGACTAATGTCAGGAAAGAAGGCCAGAGTGTGACACCAGAAATGCTGGAAGAAATACAGAAAAGGGGTTTCAGGGTAAAATGAGTGGGCTTGGACGAGGCATCCCAAAAAACAGTGAGAATAATATACGTAACGTTCTAGAAGGAAGTAAATTTCCACTTTTTGGTCAGAAAAGAAGGTGTCTGTGTAGCAGCTCGTGATTAATGCGTTTACGTCCACGCCTAATGTGTTCCACCCTCCACACCTGTGCATCCTACCTTTCAGGGTGGATGGAGGAGAGCACGAAGACCAGCAGAATTATGTCCAAACTTCCAGGAGGAAAAGGAAACTGGGAGGCACCGTCACAAACATCCTGCACAAACGCAAGGCTCACTACAGGGTCATAGTCTGGGTGTTCCTGTAGGGTGGCCAGAAAAAAAGGGGATGTTCGCTGTAAATGACATCAGCGAAAACCTCCTGGAATGCAGGAGCTGAAGCAGGAGAGCTGATCTCCAAATGCAGGGTTGAAACATCCATTGGGTTCTAGTATTATAGTGTAGATAGACCTGCGGTACTTACCTGAGTTTAATCATGGTGCATCAAGTACAATTACTACAGTAATAACAGATGAGACTATTGCAATGTTGCTGTTATTGAAAAACCCACAGACTTCGTTTCAATTACTTTTCAAATGTCATATGCACTATGATGTTTAAGTGATATAAAAATAAGATAATAAAGAAATGATTAAGAGCAATCCACATCAGAGAAATCCTGGTATACATGAAACCATTTGTCCATCTTAATGTAACCTGAAGTTTAACGTTCAAGTTGCTAAAAGCTAAAAGGCCGTAGCCACTTACAATTGGCTTGGGAGAAAAAGAAATTGAAACAATTGCGGAACGTTTATTTATTTATTTCCCCCCCCCTTATTACATCTGTGCTCGTGTCTTGTTTGTTTGCTCAGGACTAAATTTCCCTGCCACATGGCAATCTAACATATTCATAGTGTGCTGGCAGCCTGCTGCTGCCATTTGATAAAAGCCTCTGCATTCTGACAGCATCAAATATCCAGCAGGCCAACAAACACACGCACAGACACGGCAGCCATTTTGAC
This sequence comes from Tenebrosternarchus preto, assembly GCA_025802075.1. Classification (NCBI taxonomy): domain Eukaryota; kingdom Metazoa; phylum Chordata; class Actinopteri; order Gymnotiformes; family Apteronotidae; genus Tenebrosternarchus; species Tenebrosternarchus preto. The sequence goes on along the minus strand of JAOYMR010000006.1, from coordinate 28,315,249 downwards.
TGACTGATGTTCTGTCAGCAAAATGGATGAGGATTGAACAAAATGAAGGCTAAGGATGTGCAACTGTTGTCCTTCTATGTAAATGGCAGTTTCCTCGTGGAGTTCACTGCTCTGTGCTGATAAGGTAAACTGGTTACATCAGATTTTATGTTAAATAAATTTGCAATTCCATTGAGAAATGTAGAAAATATGGAAGCTTAGTCACCTTGACAAGCTGGATCGCACGAGAAGAGAAATCAAAGCAGTACAGGAACGCATCACTGCCCCTGGAGGGAGGGGGGGGGGGCAATATATTCTGGACTTAACAGTGATGTACTGTAAAATTCACTTAAAAATGTTTCTTACAAAACAGAACTAATTACTGTTATATTAAAATGGTACAAAAAAAAAAAAAGAGAATCATTGTCATATAATGGTTTTCCTACAACTGATTGGCAACATTGGAACAGAAGGTCAGTTAGTCTTTTGCATCGAGTACTGACCACCAGACTGACAATGCAAAGACAAAGAGTGAGAATGTTTGAACTGTGATAGTCATGGTCTCTGTAAGAAATCGTACCATTTATAACTTTATGATAAACGTAACTTTTAAAATGAAGTCATACATTTTTGGTAAAAATTCCACATGAACCTTTCATAACACTGCAGTCAAAGATATGATTGGCTGTTTCAACCTGATGGTGTTGATGATGGGGAATACGCTGTTGCCTGCTCCACAGCCCACCTGCACCAAAAAAAAATACACCAACAAGTTTACTAACATGTAAACATTTTAGCACCAATTGAATAACGATATGATAAAACTGTTCTTGAACTGTTCTCCACCTTAACCATGACCGCCTCATGATGTCAGTCACTCAAAATAAGACCATGAAAACCAAATAACCTCTAGTATCCTGAATGAAGCACTTTGCCCAGGGAAAGCAGTAATGCTGGGAGGCTGGGAATCGTCAGGGGAGTGATGCTGCTCCTGTCCTTCTACACTTTGATCGTTGATGAGGGAGTCTTCCTGCTGTTCCACTCTGCTGGTCTGTTCATGTAACCTGAACTCAGGGCACACTGGCCCCTTGCCCACTTGTCTACTTGGGATATGGCCAATCTCAAGCCCCTGGGGCAAGAGCTCCGGAAACTCGGTGAAAAGCCATTGCCGATTTTTGAAGAACTTGTTCTGATGCATCTCGTAAAATCCATTCCAATATTTGTTAGCTTCCCTGTCATACCTGACTAGAAAGGACACAAAGAGTTTAAAACTGGACCAACTGGTTTTGATTCTACTAGCCCCAACATATGTTTATACATTTCTGGGGTTATTCTAAAAGAGAATCAAAATGTTATTGACTAGCAATTATTTTACCTTGCTCTTCTAGTGGGATTCGTTCTCTGGAATTCTCCTCTGCTTTTTGTCTGGCTTTTTGAATTTGCTCTGCTGACCACTGAATATGATCCCTAGAGCACAATAAAACAAACACAATGACATCTATGAACAAAGAGGACAGAATATTTTCTTCTGGACAAAACAGAAATGACGATATACACTTCATTATGGTCTATAATTCAATTGAAGTGATGAAATGTTACAGGACAGACATACCACATGTTATGCTGGAAGACGTCATCAGGATTGGTGAGAATTCGGGCCCCCAATGGTGCGGGAGGCCGTCCACTATGGAGTCTGCAGGGGACGCGTCCAGCACGATGGACCACAGCTGACGCTATGAACTTCAACAGCCCTCTCATTCCCTGCTTTTATTTGATCAGGAAAGCTGTGAAAAAGTGAAGGGCCTTGGTGAAATTTTTAGTGTATAGACCATAATTTTGAAATGTAATATATTGTCTTTTAAACAATAAACATTGCAAATATACAAATAAACCATTATCTCCCTTAATAATATATTAAATTCCAGAAAATACTGTCCACATGGAATGGACATGCAGAAAGCAGCACTGCATAATACATGATGTGCATTAATATATTTACCATGTCCTTTCATAACAAATGAGATACAAGAGAGCACTTTCTACAGCTGCACTTGGGGTGAAGCAATCTGTAGAAAAGTCGCTGACTATTGATACACTAAAAATGTAAAAATATTTATCTTACTACTGACTCTATCCAACCATTATGCATATCCTTGTGAATTCATAAACTGAAATAAATGTAAGATTACCTGTGAGAAATCATAACTTTTAAGTGCCTGTATGTACCTTTATGTGCAATTATTTAATTATTTTTATCTTTTAAAAATAATATCCTTTTTTGGTGGCATCTTTAATAATAATAATAAAACTGTAATAAAAATAATAATAACTGGACGCACCAAGTAGTTTGGTAATCAAAGAATAACCGCCATATCAAAGTATATATAAAGTGTGTGTGTGTGTGTGTGTGTGTGTGTGTGTGTATATATATATATATATATAT
>JAOYMR010000006.1:28295704-28310704 GCA_025802075.1 Tenebrosternarchus preto | reverse complement strand
TTACAGGAAGAAGCGCTCCCTCAGTCTTCAGAGCAGAAACCCAGCCTGTTGGCTCTAACTGCCAATAACTGGTTATATCGCCTTTCAGCAGACACTGGAGAAACTCTGCACAAAGTTTACCTCTCATCTCGTTTCAAATTCAGGTAGTCTGCTTGTGACATCAGATATAACAATATAAATCATGTAGTGAGAAACTGAACAAGATTGTTGTACTGATAGTCCAAGTTTATTAGAAAGGTTCAGGTTCTGGAAGAATGGTTTCAGTAGTACTAACTTTTATGCTAGATCGCTGGGATGGGACGTCTCACAGGAAACATTTTATGTCAAATCCATTCTTCACAAACAGACAGTGCAGGCACGACAGGTCAGACATTTCTGATTCTTGTTTATTCAAAAAATTTTATTCTGTTTTTCCTCACCATTTAACTGTAATGGGAACATGTATGTTCTCCATCTCACACGTTCTTTCTGTCTCTCTTCCCCTCAGGCTGGTGTTGATAATAACATCCTAATGCATTTAGCCATATTCAGAGTCTTTCCTCTTGATGTTGTTGGAATGTTGGAGATCAACAAGAAAGTAAACCATATTTTATTTCCCACTGACATTTGAACCCCCTTTTTAATTGCTTAAAGGTTCATTTTTAAAAATAGATGGATTTTTTTTGTTGTTGTTTTAGGTCTTCGGCAAATCTGCGATTGATGTGCTTCTGTCTCAAGGAGTCCTAGCAGTGTCACACAGCTCAAAATGTGTGAAGCTTTACAGTTTTGAGTATATTGTGGAAAAGGTCTGGTACAACATATCAACATGTAATCGTCATGACATGGATATGAATGTAGATGTCTTTGTAATTGTGCTTGTTTGCAGACATTTACCTCCTCTGCCTATTGCTATTCTGACTGCAGCCTTCTTGTTTCAGTTCACGACTAAGGCGTTGGTTCTGGGAAAGCAATGTGATTTATATGGTCCAAGAGGGACAGTGGGAGAAGCTCCTTATGGCATTCCAGTAAACATTCAGATCAAAGGTGGGTGGCCACCATCTTTAACAAAGATCTCTGTATTTACTGCATGTTGCTCATTCATGCACTAAGAAACTACAGTGCATGGTGTTAAACAGATATTCTCATTCCAGTCTTTGGGATGCACAAGAGGAAGCACATTTTTGCCCTGCCCAATCCTGCAAACCTGGGTAGGGAGCTAGGTTGTATGAAAAATCTGGGCCATCTGCTGTGTCCTGAGGACTGGGTTGAGAAACACTGGTGGAAAACATCTGTTTGAGATGGCTGGACATTTTGAAATATTTTGACCTACTTTTTCCTTGTCGGTGTTTTTGTTTTTAATTAACATTCCAAAGCTACAAGCTAATCTTTAAAATTGGGCAGTGATTAAGGTACTCCGATAATGAAGGTTAATAGTTCAAGCCCCACTGCTACCAAGTTGCTGTAGTAAGGCCCTTAACCTTCAATTGCTTGATGTATTCAGTCATAATTATAAGTCGCTTTGGATAAAAGCATCAGCTAAATACCACGAATGTAAATGTATTCTGGTAAAAGTGAATATCTAGTATGATGCTTCTGGACATTGAAAATATTTAGCATGATGCTTCTAAGTTGTCCTGTATGTTCTTGTATGTTACCAGAATGTCCTCCTGTACTGTTTGAGGTCTCGTACTTTGATGACGGCATCCAGATCGGAGGCCACCCTTGGCACTACATCCACACGCCGAACCATAAAAGGCACAGGGGGACACACCACATCTGTTCTATGAGAGATGGCACTCTGGTAGGTCTTGCATGTATAGCGTGACAGCTGGTAAAGCATCCATTCCAGAATTATCAGGCCATTCTTATAAAGCCTGTGCATATAACAGAATTATATATGCATTGTGGTATCACCGCTAACAGTGGAAATGATTGAGGTTATAATACTACCTGTAGGCTTAGTTAAACATGTTTTTGAACCTGTCGCAAGGGTTTGTTTATTTGAAGACTTTGCTGTCTTTGGACCAGTGCAGGAAGTGAGAGTAAACAGCTCTTGGAATAAAGAGCTCTTGGAGCACGTCAATAGTAGCAAGCAAGCGCGTTTGACAGTAATTGTAGAGAACTGTCCACACACAGAACATACATATCCACAGCAAACACCTTTATACAGAGGCGGATAAGTAGGAAGCTAGAACAACTGAAAGTACTTTCAAGCAGAAGGATAACCTTCAAAACTGAATAAGAGTGGGGTGGGGGGGGGGTCATCTGATCAACAAACTGCTGGAAAACCAAAATACTTTAATTTCACTGATTTAGATGAGCAGCACAATCACAGCCCCTACAGTGTTTGTAAGGGTCTGAATTTTCTTGCAAATGTCCTTAAGATGTGAATGCATGATGTAAAAGTAATATCGTTAACATAATATATGAACATCAGTCATATCTGTTCTAAATTCTTAAGCACATGCTCCTCTACCCTCAAACAGGCGAAGAACGGCGTGCAGGAGATGGAGTGTGACTCTCTGGAGGCCGACTCGATCTTCTTCCATCCTGATGACTCGGGCAGGATCATTCATGTGGGGCCCAGCACCATAAAGTGGGGCCAAATCTCCCAATAGGTTTATCAGTAAAATATTGATTCATGGATGAACTTTCTGGATATTCTTACAGGACTGGATTTGATTGTTTAATTACTGTTCCCTCTACAGTGTTCTGAAGATCAGAACTGAGACGGGGTTTGATGCACACTACGAGGTCATCCGTGATTTCACCATCAGTGCTTCTCGAGACCACAATGTGAGCGTGTTCACCTTTGACTTACTGAATACCTGATTTCTAATTAAATTTCTCTCGTTTGCACATTAACCATTAGCATAGACCCCCAAAAAATGCCTTAATGTTTTGTTCTGGGGTTGACCAGTAGTAATATGATAATGGCCATTTTGAATTGGATACTTTTCACTTTTGCCTGCAGTTGTCCTCCCAAGTGATGGTGACTTCCTCAGGTCGCACAGTGAGGAGGAGATTTCAGCAGCTTGATGACGATCCTGAACAGGAGGTATGTACGTTGTCAGAGAAACACATATGGGCTCACATATACTGTACATTTAAATAACAAATGCAAATGTCCCAGTAGTGCAGAATTTCTTCACCATATTAGCTATTACTAGGGAAATTTCAATTTGAGCTTGTTCTTTTAGATTAGAGTTGAACGTTAGCAGGTGGTTTTAGCAGTGGGTGTTGATGTATGGGTTTGGGTTATATGGAAATTATATGTTGCTGGTGTCACACTGACAGAAAGTTTTGGCCCTAAATTATTCAAACTTATAAAATCTATATTAGAATGAACTTGTATTGAATAATGTGACTTAAATTATTTGATAAAATAATAAAAAGAAAACAAAGAATAAAATAAAATGTATAAATATTGGGAGTGAAGGAAAATACTGCAGATCTATGTAAGTACATAACCTGGTACAAGTGTATATTCATTACAATGTGAGATGGTTCACTTTATCGTTTTGTAGACATTTAAGATGGTTAAGTATGAGGATGAGCTCGACCTCTTGGCTATTGTGGATGTCAGTCACACCGAGGACGAGGGACAGGCCAGTGTTCGTCTCCATGACAACAAAAATGGAACGTTAATGAAAAAAATTTCTCTTAAGGAACCATGGGACGTGGTGAGTATAGGCTCAAGTAATAATAGTGACTATAATCCTTAATAGTCCTTAATAGTTTTAGCAGTTTTTTTCTCTCTTTCTTGCAGACCTACTGTCACGAAGTTCACTTTGACCGAGACACAGTCATTCACATTGAACAACAGAGGAACAACAACTTTTGCTGTCACGTTTATAAGTTAAATCGAAGGAAAAACTCATGATCAAGACATGAATATCCATCATCTTATTCATGTCTTATTTTAGCTTCTAGATCTTGGTACCTGAAAACTATTTTCGTATTATGACAAATGTGCAGTTATTTTTGTACTGTTTCAAAAACAAGATTAAATGTCTCAAATTTGAAAAAAGGACCAAAACATTAAAATTGAAATGTGAAAGCAGATTGTTAAAGGTACTCGTATTTCTGCACGCATTTTCATTACTTGGTGACATCAGGTGTACTCTAAATGAAGTATGCTACAAGGGTTTTGTGCCGTTCCTGAGCTAAGCAAAGTTTTCTAATGTCTCGATATTGTAAAACATTGTAAAAACATTGTACATTGTAAAACCCAAGCCCACAGAAGTACACTACGCGATGCAGATTTTGCCATTATCCTTGCGTAATATTGGTGGATGTGGCAAGTTACAAAACGGTAAGGGGGAGGGGGGGAGTTAAACGAGGCTGGTCTGTGAAGAGAGAACTTGAGCGTAACTCCACCCCCGAACAACCTCTTGAAATTCCTGTAGTGAGGGTGCTTCACCGCTCTTTAGTTTTCGTTCCTAACATAACAAGTCGTGAGCCTTGCAGGACAGCCATGGAGAACTACAAACATTTCCTTGTTTTGCTGATTTTTGCTTTTGCTGTCGGTTTTGTCTCAGTTGTGTTCGTTCTAAGATGGGTCTTACATTTCAGAGAAGGGCTCGGATGGGATGGTGGACAGGCCGAATTTAACTGGCATCCTCTTCTAGTTGTAATAGGTTTTATTTTTCTTCAAGGAATTGGTAAGTAGTTTTTTGCAGTTTCACAGTAGATTTTTGTGTAATTGTATGTAAAGTGAATATCGTAGCAACGCAGAGAACGACAATTTACAGAGACTAGTGTTTTCTTGGTATATGTCTGACTAATCTTGTGTTCGTGTCAAAAAGGCTGGTATTTTTATAACTCAAATGTGAAGTCTAGTTCTGGCCTTACTCAGTCCATGTCATGGTTTGTCAGGACGATTATTACTGTCGTCGAATTAAGAACTTACTTGTACATTTTCAAGTTTGTTTTGGATGTTGCTTTGCAATTACAGTAACGGAGAGGTCAACTAATGAATACGCGAGGTCGAGACGGGAATAGGCCTACAATAATTGGGCTTGTAATGTGAGTGTATAACGGGAGGCATGTCAAAAAAACGGTTAGATCGTGTTTGGGCAGTAAAAATACCAGCCACTGGCCTTTTAGCATCGAGTAACAGATGTTCCCGTCTTCTCTTCATCGTATTTCATGTTATCAGACAGTCTGCATTAGAGAGGATTATGTCGGATATGTAAAAATATTCAGACAACTGTTCTGGTAGTTTGTCAGTAGGCTGTACAGATAGTCTATGGCTGACAAACGCCGTAAATGATGGCCCATTCACAGTGCACTCAATGTTATCACAGGTTTATTTGATCTCCGATTTTAACGGGGACTATGCCAACAACATTTACTGGCGGGTCACTATAAATACTTACGCAGCTAGAGTTGATGAAGAATGTAGTGTAGAATCAAATCTAATCTACACTAAATCGTGTGGTTGTTTCTCCCCCAGCGATTGTTGTGTATAGACTTCCATGGACATGGAAGTGCAGTAAACTGATGATGAAGTTGATTCATGCTGGCCTGAATGTGCTGGCCTTCCTCCTGACTGCTGTCTCTCTGGTAGCAGTGTTTGATTTTCATAATAATCAGAACATACCAAACATGTATAGCTTGCACAGCTGGGTGGGATTGTCTGCGGTCATACTCTACTCGCTACAGGTAAGATCCACATTACGTTTACGTGTCATAATTAAACTCAGCACTCGAATGGACGGATATAGCATCCGTTTGCTTCTTTTTTTTGTCCTCTGTAACCGAACAGATTGTACTGGGAGTTGGCGTCTACCTCCTGCCTGTGAGTCCAGTGTATCTACGCGCTGCACTTATGCCTATTCACGTATACTGCGGCTTGTTTATCTTTGCCTGTGTGATTGCTGCTGCTCTCATGGGCATTACTGAAAAGCTCATATTTGGCCTGTAAGTATGTTTAGATAGCATTTCTATGCATTCATTATAAACAGCCTGCGTTCACTGTAGAAACCTTCATCTTATCACTACGCATAAGTAAGCGCAGAAAAGTGTCGCCTCATCCAAAGGAGGCCACCACAAATTGATCATTACAGTCAGTGTACTGATTGCACAGCACTGTTTTGGTCCCATTCAGTCCTGTAAGATGGATCTGACTCACCCGTCATGGTTCCAAACACTTCATGTAATTACTTATACTTTGTGACATTACCAATATTATCATTAAATGTTTTAGAAAAAAAGAAAATGATGAATATCTTCTTTCCTGACAAACACATGCATAACTGAATGTCTCATTTTGTAACTGAATGTCTCATTTTGCTCAGGAAAGAGCAGAAGTACAAAGACTCCCCCCCAGAGGCCATGTTTGTTAATGTCCTTGGGGTGCTGATCGCCTTGTTTGGGGGCCTCATCCTCTGGATCGCCACCCGGCCCTCCTGGAGGAGGCCGAGTGAGGAGCACCTGCGCAGGGTGCAGAGCAGCGAACCGGAGCTGACGCCCACCAAACCTGCCGCCATGTCTGAGAGGCCCGGCCCCGAGGCCGGCGGCGACCTCAGCAAATGAGGTAGCAGGATATAGGAGTGCGGAGGGTGAAGGAGGAACAGCAGGAGGAGGAGCCCGCTTTCTGAGCTTACTGTTTTGGAGCAAACGAGGAACAAAGAAATCGCCAAGCCTAAACATATCTTCCAGGCTGGACATATTTATACCAGGCTGAATTTTACTCTGCCAGTGAAATAGTTTTTCAGTTTTGACTTGCGTACTATTGTAAGAGTGACCTGTAAGCTTGTGTTGGAGAGTGGAAACAGTAGCCATTATACAGCTTTTCAACACAAGGCTGTTATTGAAAATCATTTGTATTTTTGTTATAGGAGGTAGGGCAGAGATTTTTGTGTTGTCACTTCAGTCACTAATTTCAGTTCAACCTGAACCTTATTGAAGTACAGTGCAGTGTTCTGTACTCTTTTACTAAGTTGTATCATTTAAGTCTCTTCTTTCATTCTTATTAAATTGCACTAATATAATATCACTTTTTTTGCAACAGGATGTGCTGTATTCAATAACTGAACAAGCACACCTCTTACATTAGTACATCTTGCAAGGTAGTTTTCTTGTGGTTTCTAAAAATGTTTACTGCTTTGTTGAATAAGTTTTTGTATGTTATACTGTTTGGTGCTCGTTACTGGGGAAAGGGCTTTTTTTTTTTGCATACGTAATGGACCGAATATGACAGTCAGCTGATTTTGTGATGATGGAAAGAAAAAATGAAGTGATTCTTGTTCATTGCCATGATGAATCCGTGTATTGAGATGCAAAAGACGTGTAAACGTTCTACACGTTTAGATCTAGTATTGGCCCTGTCTCAAACACGCAACGTCCATGTGGTAAACATTTGCTCTGATCACCAGACCAAAGAGCCAACTCTGGCATGGTGGTCAGAACTCACATTTACCTTCCAGAATGCCAGGCTCCATCACACTACTCTCTCCTTGAGGGTGTGACAGACTCTGAGATTTGACCCCAAATGGACACATGAGAGTAGCCTACCCAGATTGTTAGTTCTTTGAGCACCTTTAGGAGAATTGTGTATTATCCTTACCCAAGTACTAGTCAAAAACTAGTTTTCTTTTATTATTTTCATCCATAAATCATTATGTAGATAAAGATTGCTATATTTTTATATTTCCAAATTCAATAAAATGGTATTCTGTAGGTTCTGTATGACTCACTGTTTCTCAGTGTGACAAATGACTGACTGTATAATGCATTTTCTCTTTAATATATTCCTGCATTGAATCCGTAGGGCCATTGCAATGAGCAGAGGAAAGAGAGTGATAAAATGGTGATCACACTCCTCGTTCCTGACTCCTCTGCAAGTACTACATACTTATTTCACATGGTATTCCCTTTAACTAATGAATATGGGAAGAAAACTAGATATACATACCAAATACTGACCTTTAATAAAGTTGTGCAAAAATATAGTCAGACAAGTCTATTAAATGAATGCCTTTGAGCCTTTATTGCATTTAAAAGCTACATATTTAATATCATATATAATATCAGTGTAAATCCCAAAAATATGTACATACAAACAAAATCGTAAAAAATATGTACATCTATTCCAGTTTTATACACACTTACCTTTTGCAGTGAATTTTAAGTTGATGGTGACCGATTGCAGCTTGTTTTGTGCTGAGCACAGCTGCCCTGTGCGTCTGGTGGCTGTTTTAACGGTTGCGGTTTTAAACAGAGCAGGCTTTGCTCCGTATCTTCGGTTTTCGTTGTATTGGTTTGAGCACGTTGGCTGAGGAGTTGGGGTTAGTGGAGATCACTCTCAACCCACACGGTGCTAATCCTTGCCTTGCCAAATACCATCCCACTACTTTGTTAGTGTCCCTTATGTCTGGACAATGGTCTCCCATCCAAACGCCTAGTCACTGTAGTCGGAAACTAACCAATGATGAACAGTATAAAGAGTAACAAATTGTGCATGGGATACAGTCTGTTACTGTTCACTTATAAAAATGCACCTATAAAATGGGGAGTCCAAATTAAATTACCAGTGGGCATAACTTTCTGATAAAATGGGTTGGGAATTAACACATACATTCGTATATATACAGATGTAAACATTTATAAATATATGTTTAAATATGAAGCATGCGATGCAGTGCATCTAAATTTATCTCATGCATAAGAGTAGTTACCATTACAAGTATAAAAGTTAAAACGTACTAAATCTTCCACTTCATTTGGCCTTAATCTTTACTCCAAATCTATGTTGAAGTAGATTTTGCATTGTCTTCAGGTCATCAGTAGCCGAGTAGGTTGAATGGAAAAGTAATTCATAAAAAAGTCCAAGTCAGTGTATGCTTTAACTATATTTAGAAAAGTTTGCACAAACATATAAAAGCTTTTATAAATGTACATTAAAAGACATCTAGTTAACACCTGCCTTTCGACCAGACCAGGTCCTTCATAAAAAATGCCAAAATATGCAAAGCGCCGTTAAACTGAAACTCAGCGACAGACAGTCAGTTCTCTGATTGTGACTGGACTGACTATAGAGGGCTGCAAAATTACCAGACTGTTTTCAGAGCTCTCTGGTAGTCCACATGTTCACTGTACCTCAGCTACCAAAGCCAGCAGTAATTATAACTAACCAGCATGGGCTTCTTAGTGAAAGCAGAAGGTGTTTGCAGGTTTGAAAAGAATTCCCACAGACACTGCAGCCCTGACTATCTGTGGATTACAATTATTTGTCCTTGTTTATGTTCTCTTGTTCACGGTCACGTTGAAGAATTTTGCTTTGTTTTTGTTCAGTTGTTCTTGTTTTAACACTTAAGTTCAGCTTACTGACTAATATACTAAGACCTTCCTGAGATTGACTGATGGCTATATAACATTGAACACAGACATACTTACAAAACATATACAAAAGACACAGTCCAGTGAGTTCTCCAGTAATGAAGCACATACAGAGACACAGTCCAGTGAGTTCCCCAGTAATGAAACACTGTCACAGTGTTGTCATTATTATCAGTGTAAAGGATTGCCTTCCAATGTGCACGAACAGTTACTTCGAATCTTATGTCAAAAACAGCTTTCAGACTTGTAGAATGCTCTGAAACGTACAGAATCTTTGGCTAATTAATCAGAAAATAAAATAAATAAGGAATATGTGGGAACATTTCAGTATTTACATCATTAAAACAAACTGGTGCAGTTTCAGTATTCCAGGAATTGTCTGAAATAATGCAAGCAGTTATTTTAAAGGTTGCTCCCCATTCTGTTTGTAAAGTCTTTTCAGGTGAAAAAAAGAATCAAAACATATCCAAAAGTGACATTTGTAATTTGCCTGGTGTGTTTGGACATGGTAGTACCCTTGCTCTCAAATTCAAAGTGGGGAAAGAGCTGTGGTTCGGGTCTCCACTCTGACAGCATGGGCTGAAGTTCTGCCTCCAGGTTCCTCACTCCTCACGTGGTCCTAGTGTCTGAGGAGGAAGCCTCAGGAGGAGCTCTCGTTCTCACTCCACATGGTCATCCACTGCTTCTTCTCAAAGGGGTCAAACATGCCATTTCCGTCTGTTAACTGCCGTGTCTCCTTCCGGATCCTCACAGCATGGTACTTGGGGATGCTGTCTTCATATTTGGAGCGTTTGAAAAATCCGCACTAGGACGAAAATGCAGGGAGAAGGTATTTAAATCAAAATTCCACGCAATGTGAGCCAGCGATGGCAGAGGGACTGAAAGCAGAGATTGGGGAAGGTTTGAAACGGATGTTCGGAGAGCACTCGGCTCCCTGGGCATGCATCACAAACGCAGAAAGCCTTCAGGACAGAACAGGCAAACTTGCAAAGGAGCTTCCTCAAAGCACCAACGAGGGGAAAGACACGAGCAAACAAGGAGAAGTTAGAGGGTGGCTAGGGAGAGAGAGAGAAAGCAGCACTGCTAGTGTTAAAGACTCTGTGTCATCATTATGCATAGGGAGTGTCAGAACTTCACCCTGCGCTGATGAAACAAGGCACAGTATTCACAAGAAAGCTCTTTGTTCTTTCTTTTGTTTACCCCCTTTTCGGCAAAGCAAAAGATGCGTTAGTGGTGGCAAAAACACTGCTGTAGCCTTGTGTGCTTTACCCAGGTGGAGGCCTCTAGGCCTCAGTGCAGAGCTTGTCTTTGTCAGAAGGCTGAGCGTGGATCTCAGCTCTGTGATAGGCAGCATCGACCTGGTGTTTTTGGGCGCGCTTGAAGAAACCACACTACGGAGGGAGTAAGGGGGGGGAGGGGGGTGAGTCGTTGCAAACAGGTGTCGGCAAAGACTTGCAGCTGACCCAGATGGAACATCTGTCATGAAACCATTTCTGCTTCAAGCCTGGAGCTCGCCGACCACGTGAAAAGAATTTACTGAAACCGGTGAGTCAACATCCACTACGCAATATTTTAGCCAAAGGTCATTTGTACTGAAAGTTGTGCACATTGTGCATGGAGAGAACAAACACTGAAAAGGTTTATACCATCCTCTGTAGTCAGCTTTGCTCACCTTCCAGAGGAGAAGCACGAGGACGGCAAGCATCAGGATTCCTGCTAGCACGGCCACTAGGATTATCCACCATGGAACCCCACCATACTGAGCCATGGTGTTTTCAGGGAACACAGTCAGTCTCACCTTTCAATGAAGAGGAATGAATTTATTAACCATTCTTAACTTAATAAAAAGTTCAAAGAACGGCAAGATGGTAGGAGGTCATGGACAATGTCTCATTATCGTACCTGCGTTTCTGGATTTTTCAGCACAAGGTTCTTCGCAGAAAGATCGAGACTAATGGATGCTGTTACTATGACATCAAGGTAATTATAGGAAGCATAATCCTGTTTTCGAAAATGAGAATAAATACAACATTGTTTTCAATCTGTGTTTATCTTCCAGATATTACTCATTAGTGTTCTCATGAACATTATTTTAACTTACTTCAAGGAAAGTGGCGTTCCAAAGGCGAGACTTCAGTACGATGTCTGCACTACTGTCCAGTCCCTGCAGAGGGCATCTGATCTCCACACAGTTTGCATCCCCAGAACATGACTACGAAAGCACATTGGATGGAGAAGGTTAGGCTACGTCTTCAATCAAAGTAAATTTTCCTACAAAGGGGAGGACCGATAATACAAAAAAAAAACAACACACCAGAGATTTGTATTTCCTTTGATCTGCAAAGAGAGATATTTTGCCTCTCTCGGACATCCTCCTTCCCTCTGCCTCACGCTTTCTCCTTGACAATGCTGATCCCTGAAATAAACGAGCATATGCTGATTACAAAGCAATCGCTGTGGTAGGCATACAACGTCTAGCTCAAGGATCATGGAGTAGATACTTATGAGATGGTTCAATGAGCAGAGTGTAGCTTGGGTGTAATAGTCAATCGGCACGTCTGAATGGAACAGACACTTGACAGACACAGTTCTTCCTAGGAACCTGGCGCTCTGAGCCAAACCTGAGCGTTAATCAAAGCGAAAGCCTCTAGTGGCAGCAAGGAGAAAAGCAGAGAAAGGACAAGAAGGATGTCACACCTCCGACAGTCGCAGTTGGTTGATCTCACTCTCTGGGGAGCAGGTGAGCTGCTCCAGTTCTTTGGAGTTGACCTTCACCAGGTACAGGAGCCACTTCCCCAGACTGTTCTCTTTGGGCCACTGGATGTTGAGAGAAACTGTGCCAAACGATTTCAGAGGCCTCCCCAAGTTTATTACCTAAAGGAAAGACATTCTGTTTTTAATAATCAGTGCTCCAACTGTCAACTAGCAAAAAGTAATTTGATTTTAAATTAAAAGGAATGAATGACAGACAATGCTAACAGAATAAACGAAAAAAAAAATAATACCATATTTACCCTGAATTCATATTCGATCAAACTGCCGACTTCCTCATCTGACTTCATGGCACTCTCTCCTTTAATCTCCCCTCCAAAGTACACCTGAGAGGGTTTGGCAACCCTGACCCGCAACAAATGGCAGTTAGTGGCCGTAGTGTGTTTACGTGAGAGTACAAAGAATGGGAGCTGACGGCACATACCCTTGTACAGAGAGCAGCAGCTCAATCACGACGTTAGCTTTCGCCCTCACTCTCCCTAAACCTTCCTGCAGGCTCGTCCTGGAGGGGGGAGAACATATGTTCGGAAACATCCCTGTGTAACGGCTTTTGAACGAGGCGCCTGAGGGTGAAGTTTTAAGTGTGAATCTGCGTTAAAGTGATTTCGAATAGCTCACGTCTCCAGCTGAAGGTGAACATCCACCTCTGTGGTGCTGAGAGAGATTCCGGCCGTGCTCAGTATGATGTAAAAGGTGACCTAAAAAGATTTATACCAGAAAGCTCAGTACAGTTACAGTATAAAGGAGGCCTGAACAGTAAAACTCCTGTGTAAAACATTGTACCTCTGAGTCTCTTTTAAATGGGTTGCCCAGCTCACAATCTGCTAGGGATCCATTCTGATTGGCCACACAAATCACATGTTTGTCCTAGTAGATGTGAAAATTTTGGTTACTTTTTAACATTGTACCAACAACAACCATCCCATTCAGTTTTCTCCTTTTGTCATGTCCCTAATATATTGTTATGTCATCATATAATTTATTCCACAAATCAAAGTAACTACTGAATGCAGGTTTTTGTCCTCTGCCTTCATTACCTACCTGAGATCTGAATCCAGAGTATGACAGCAACTCGCCAAACAGTCCGACCAGCTTGGCTTCGTGTGCATCATCTCCATTCCTGTTCTTCACCGTAACCTCCAGAGCAATGTCCTTCTGGTCACTCAGAGACACCACGGCAACACCGTTCTTCCTGTTACACCGAATGAAAACTTGTTACACACCACAACACTTTCCTGTTGCACGCTACAAAAAATGCCTATAAGTTTATCCCACAGACAAGCAGGCAGACATAAATTAACTACTAGATACTCCAAAATCCAGGGCTGGAATTTTGGTTCGAGTTCTGGAATTAAGGACATCTGCTTCATAGTTTGCTATAACTTTAATAGGTAGTGAAGGCATGTCAGTAACTCACGTAGGTAATGGGGGGAAGATGTCCTGGTTGGATTCTCTGTAACAAAATCTGTACTGGAGCTGTAGGTTACTCTGGCAAATGTTATCAGCCCCACATCCTTCCTTCAGGAAGTTCACCTGAGCCCATAAACAGACAAAGCTTTTGCTGACCTTTGACCTTCAGCATCAGCTTTTGCTGTTTGAGTGCAATAGAGCATGTGGTTAGCTTAGCAGCTGTTGTGTATGCATTTACCTCAGTGCTGGTTCTACTGGGTAAGCTGGAGTCCAGCACAGGGATCAGCTCTGGTAAAGAGCTGTGTCTCTTCCCTCTCCGAGCTCCCTCTATGGAGACAGACACCTCGATGGGGACTGCCCTCAGCTTATCCTTGATGTTCTCCTGAGAGAGCAAGTGTCGGTAAACCCATGAAACGGTTCCTCATTCTTTACAAATGGAAGAGAAGTGTGTACACAAGGTTTCTGGCAGACTCCCGAGACGTTGCCTGTACCTGCAGCTGAAGCTTGGCCTTGTAGCATGCCCTCTTGTTTTGCCCTCTCAGCTCCAGGCGTCCTGTCGACTGGAAATCCTGATCCGCTGACGTCCTGTCCAGGAAGACCACTCTAGACGGCAGACCTTGCGTCCTACGGAGCGTCTCTGTCTCCAGCGTGCAGGAAATAGCTGCCCGGGACAAACACACTTCAGTTGGTCCTCGGTGCAGCATTGTGACAAATCGTTTCAGGAAATGATTTAATTTCAGGATTGTGTGGTAATAAGTAGAATTAAACCTTTTTACCATGACAGAGGAATGACATACGTTTGTCCATATTAGGAGACGTTTTGCACTTACTCAATTTGGGGTTGTAAGTGACAGGATTTGCTTTGTAGGTAAAGCAAGCTTCAACATTCAAGCTGTAAATGACAACAATTCATAATTACTAAAAAAAAAAACGCCTACTGAAAATAAACTCACCTTAAAGAAAAAAAAAAAAGACTGAAACTAATGAAAGTGGCGAAGCATATCAAGCATGTTAAACATCAATAACACAACGGTAAACAATAAACATCTTACCAAATGCTACTGCCACACGTTTTCTTTGTCAGGTCAATTTCCTTCGGCGTGACCTTGATTTCTTTCCTGATGGTGATGACAGGTCTGGCCCTGAATTCGTGTCAGTTGGATTCAGTTGCAGTTTCAACAGGTGAAAGGTAACAGTCACTTATCATCTATGAGATTTTACAAATACCTGTAAACAAACACGGTGTCAGAAAGAGAGCCAATGGCAACGTCTGGATAGGAGTTCTCATCCAGGTCCATATTCCCAGCCAACGAATAGCCAAACATCTTCACACCATGGTGCACCCCTTCCAGAATCTGAAGAAGGATATAACACGTTAGTGGTGAAGGTCTGTGTTGCATTGCAGTGATTACAAAGCAGTATGTGTGTGTGTATATGTGTGTGTATATATATATATGTGTGTGTGTGTGTGTGTGTGTGTGTGTGTGTGCGCAC
>JAOYMR010000006.1:28280404-28293033 GCA_025802075.1 Tenebrosternarchus preto | reverse complement strand
TCTCTCTCTCTCTCTCTCTCTCTCTCTCTCTCTCACACACACACACACACACACACACACACACACACACACAGGTCAGAATGCACAGGTGAATCCCACCTAAGTAACTGTTAGCAGGAACGGGCACCAACTCGGGCTCCAGGCGGCTTTCGTCTCCAACCTCATACGGCCCGTCGTCGTAAAAGCCCATCTCCAGCAGGGTGTTGTTCTTCTGCTCCACTCGCACCACACCTGCCACACACACGGTCATCGCGAGGCATCACGGAGCGTACAGAACACACTTAAATACATCAGCAGCCCGATGAAACACACATATTTAAAACATATCAGAAATAAAACTTCAGCGGTATTATTTTGAATTACTGCAACACCTTTTTCATCTGGGTCAGGTGGGTTAAATTATGCGCAATACAGTAGCTTCCACATGCACACCTGGAAAACCCAGTCCTGCAAGCTTAAGTGTTTACACTAATCTGGTACACTCAGGTAATTATTAAGCACTGATGTTAATCAAGTTTTCCTGAGCAGAGAAAAGATTACCCTGTGCAAAAAATGTCCAAAATAGGAATTATAAAGTAATCTGTTGCTATTTAGTAAATCATTTGCAAATCATCGTTTGGAAATAAACATTTCATTTGCAGAGTCCTTAAAATGTTTATGTGTACTAAACGAATGTGTGTGTCGCATCACTGAACCTCTGCTAATGCTTATCTTGCCCCTCCAGGCAAATGCTGTTTCTCTGTTACTGTTACAATCACGACTATGCCTGCGATCGGTGAGAAGTCACTCTGGAACATTCCAGAAGTGAAGGCTGGCTGCCTGGCACGCCCTGGAATAAAGGCATTTGGCTGAACCCTGAATGGCCTTTGAGCAGATGTCATTTGTTGGATATAATTTCCTTAACAATGACATGGATAGAGTTGACTGGATGCTCGTCAACGCCTGTGTGGTTCTTGCGATTCTTTAAGGTTTCTTGAATAACCGCTTAAACTCATGATGCTACTGAAGGGCGCGTGTGCACCGTAGCTGTACCTCTCCAGTTGTAAGCTCCAGGGGCTCCGAAGATAACGTAATGGTAGTCTGTGGTGAAGGCTGCCGCCATGCCCTGCTGACAGGTACCGAACCTCTCGTGGCCCCTGGTGCGACCCTCGCAGAACTTCCAGTTCCCGCCGTCCTCGTCCGATTGGCTGTCGATGCTCAGGTCCTGGCTGAGCACGTAGCATCGGCCCGTGATGTCCCGCGACTCCTGCGGCGTGTTGGCGAAGAGGCGCCTCTGGTAGCGGTGCGCGCACGTCTGGAGAGCGTGAAGAAACCCGCAAACATGTTCGCTGCAGACCCACGAGTGTAACGGCTAAATACAGACTGTTTTCTGTATAGCGATACAACTGTGTAGCACGTGTGATATTGAGTGAAGAGCATGAGATTTAGTTTTACCACAATCTTTCCTCCAGGGCCCTGGCTTTGAACAGTCACTCCCATCCACTGATTTTCCTTATTCTCCACACGCACATCAGCTAAGGGCAGAGCATTCAAACACATCTCTTAAAAACTGCCTTCAGCTTAAAAAAAATGTAACACTCATTTAGTTATATTTCGTGAACTTTTTAGCAATACATTCAGTTTTTGTCAGCTTATACAGCACGATTCACAAAATGAAACTTCATAGATGCTATAGAATAACATGTGCCTTTGTTAATGTTCTGAAAGAAGATGCAGAGTTTTCCTTTGCGTATCATTTTTGTATTTTTGCGTCTTTGTTTTTGTATGATCTGCAACACTAACCGTCGTTGTCGAACTCTATCCGACCACAGTCGTCTGTATGGGCGGTGATGTCACAGCTGTACAGCCCGCCGGTGACGTTCGCTCCCTGGTTGGCTAAAGCCTTGGCCCTGGGAGCTCCAATTAACAGTCTGGAAAAAAAATTAGTCAAAATCGCAGAAGCCTACATGCACACCATTAATGATCAATACACTGCAACATAAGGAAGACTATATAGATCTGTTGTTCCACATAATGCTTTTGTATTCAATATACATTCATAACAATGACAGTAATGAATGTGGCAATCTGTTCTCCGAACTTAACAATTCCTTTATTAGATAGATGGTCTGACCGTAGTACCCGTAACAGTGTGATGATGAGTAGAGATGACAGATTACCATAGCACCAGCTGTCTGTCTGTCTCCTGTTCCCATCAGCCAGATGGACTAGGCCATTAATTTATGCACATAGCTGTCATCGTATTGGGCAATGCGCAGGCCTCAATTACCATACCCAGTGCATTGAAAATGCCCTGGCTACAGTCGCGCTGCTCCAAAGTGACACGTTCAACCGACATACCATGAGAAGTGATGATTCATGAGTCTTTGGATCACTTCAAGAAAGACCATGTAATTAAACTCCCTTACAAATGCACCGTACGCCTGAATGGCACGTCATAAAAAATGATTTAGGCTACAGCCGAACGCATATATCACACCCTTTCTCTTTATACCCTTGTCTGGTTCTTTTAAAAAAAAAAAAAAAATGATCCCATCAACAGGGAGGAAGACCCTGGGGTGTGCAGAGGCACCCTGCTCAGCCTTACCCAGGGCTCTTAATCCTAATCAAACCTACTCGATCCTTTTCCAATTCCCCATCCTAATCGAACCGTTCCAGAGAGGCCTTCCGAGCGGCAGGCTTTCGTCTGGTGCGACCGAGCAAGGCACCTCACTAAATGAAAAACAAAACCAAAAAACCCCTCTGCTGCACCAAACGAAGCACATAGGGAGCATATTGTTGGAGAATCGAAGCCGGGAAAAGCTCATTTTTTCCAGGCTGGGCTCTGCAGGCCAGAACGTGGGGGTGAGAAGCTGAAACATGTGCACACGCCCAGGAGAAGACCGAGGAGAAATCAAATGGTCAGAAAGAGGCGAGGTTTTCAAGGAGCTACTGTTTCCACATATTACTCAAAGGGAACCCTGTTATCTGAAGAAAAAGTAGGTACATGAATAAAATGAACTTTGCTGTGGACTGACTGAACCCTCCCCTCTACCGTCAGGATGAATGTTATGTAAAAGTAATCGTACACAGCAGTACAGACCCTGACACACTCAGATCCCGGCTTGGGATGAAGCACATTAAATAGATACATATCAAAGAAAGTAAAAATTGTGCAAATATGGAAATAACTAAGGCAAGTATTAATGAGATGCAAAGGTTTTTAATAAAAAAAAAAAACGCCTGCTTTACACTGAACTGAACATTGACTGGAGACAAAAAAAAGGGTGTTTACGCCACAACTCTGACACAGATCTGTGGCCCTTATGAAGCATTAACACATGTAAATATTTTGGATCCTGTTTAGATTTCCAGAGACTACTTGCCAGGAGAAGGTTAAGTTTGGCAGGGTTTGCTGGACCTCTAAGAAAAAGTTGTCGAATTTAGCACGTCACTGAGGGACAACATTGGCATTTACCTGTCAGGGCTCAAGCATGATGACCCACTGAAGTGCTGAGCACATCGGAAACAGGCCAGTCATTCTAAAGTGCCATCTTTTCATCTGTGAACTCAGAGTCGGTTAAGCTGCTTGGCCAGCTCTGTTCAGACGAGCGGACGGCCTTGCTGTGGGAACCACAGAGAGCCACGCTGGATTGTGACTGGGTCACTCGGCCATAAGGACAAATAAGAGGCTCCATGCTGATCACAGGATAATGGTCATTGTCCACTGCTCTCTCTCTTATAGGCTCAATCCTGGCCAAATCTCTCCCCAGTCCATGAGCCCTTCCCATGGGCCTCTCTCTCTCTCTCTCTCTCTCTCTCTCGCTCTCTCTCTGAGGCCTTAAATAGGTGAAAATAAAGCATTCAATTCTAAAGCTTCTGATACCACTAGTCACAGACTCTCAAAAACATTTAAAAGGTATAGGGTGCTAAGGCACTGAGGTGAGGAATATACAGCAGATCATCGAATGGTAATGTAGAGAATCTGCCAGTGTGCCAGAGTACCACCCTGGAAAAGTCACTCCCAGACAGTTAACACTGAGTAGGGACAAGGTCAAATGACTTCATGGCTTGAAAATGCTTTAAAAAATAAGTTACAGATTGAGAGATTTCAGACTATATGGAGGCCTTTGTGACAACACTGTTAACACCTAGGGACTCTGAGAGAAAACTGGTTTAGCTTAAAAAGGGCGTAGTATATCACACCACTGTAATGTGTGTGTGTGTGTGTGTGTGTCTATATCTGTGTGTGAATATGCAAAAAAATTGTTGCTACACTGCCCACAGCTGTGCCCACATACCCAGATGGGCCACAGCAGCTGACTGACTCCCTGTCACCTCACTCCCTCAGAAACATCCAAAGTTTCTAATTCATGCTCTTTTATACCAGCCCCTGACCTTTCAGAATTCAGTTTTGCCATAAAGTCAGAAAGTGTTTCAAACTTTGGAAGACACTCAGCACTGCTGTGCTGGACAAACTTATAAATGCCAGGAGACGATCAGCTGTCGTTACACGTCAGGTCACTCATGCAGAGGACTACATGTGTGATTCACGCCACCGTCACCATAAAAAAAAACCCTTTACGAACCCTCAAAATGACTAGTGCACGAGTGTCGGCAGCTGCGTCTCGTCTTGCTTGGTTCCTCACAGCAATTCAAAAAAGCGCAACTGTTCAGTTGTAAAACTTTTCATTCTGATCCAAGGATGCCAATACAAAGAGTCACTGCAGTTGTTCAGGAACTTCAAGGAAAGAAACGTCCTTCAAACCACAACTATTCTGTGGTTTTACTAAGGATGTTTGTGCATGGAACCAATCGGCAGACATGTCTGATTGTCATAGATGAACTTGGACATTACTAACCTGCATACTAACCTGCATTAACTAACCAGACACCTCTAGCAGATGCTTGGCCTTAAGCGTAAATCGCTAAGCCTCTTAAGAGTTGTTATGCCCCAAGCTTTCATGCCTTTAAAAAGGTGATAACTAAACAATACAACAGAGTTATTGGGTAACAGTAACTGTAGATATTAATAGCTGTCTCTCTCAGTCAACCTGCAGGTAGTGTAGGCTTCAAATTTGCATCAGAATGGTAAAAGCCTGCTTCCAGCTATCTGTCTATCAAGTTACATTAGCACAGATGGCCTTGTGTATATATAAGCTCTATTCTCTAGTGTCAGAGTAAACAAACACCAACCACCCAACTATCCTGCATAGATGTTTCCAAAAAGCAGAAGCTTTTGAGTTCAGAAATAATTCAGAACATTATTTCAGAAAGATTCAGAACATTTTCCGGACGACTCTGAAACACGACCGGAGAAAACGGCTCAACACCTTTTCCCCATGTGCCGAAATGTCGATGGATAAATGGCATGAACACAAGCCATATGGCAGAATGGCAGTGGTGTAATGTGGCCTTCATTCAGGACGCGGCCGATCGGGACTCCTCCCAAAGACACACAATACACAAGAATTGTTCACCTCCCACACACATAAAAGATGATCCTTCAAAGCCTGAACACACCACTCTGCCAGATTTCAGTTCCAGTCATGCATGTTGATATTCTATAACAAAGCACACACACCCAGCACCCAGTGTTATATCTAATGGTGACTCCTGATCAGATTGATCAGATAAAACCTGATCAATTGCACAGTCATATAAAATAGGTCACTAACAGTTATGCACATTACAGTATTTGTATATACTCCCTGAACAATGGCTAAGATTTATTTTTCAAGATGTTTTCACATTTCTCTTAATGTGTGATCTTCTCTTGACTCCCCTCTCTTCCTCTTTCTTCCGGTCTACTCTGTATATTAAAGACATGGGACAACTGCAAGGCTGCTGAGGAATGCCAAGTCTCCATCCAGCCAATGAAAATAACGAACTCAGTGAGAGGCACAACCATTAAGGAAACTCGACTCTAGGTTGAATGTGACCTGTTGTTCAATCAAGGCAAAGCAGTTCAATTCTTCCAAAACATTAACTGGAATTCTTCCAAAACATGAACTGTTTGGAATTCCGACATTAATGATATTAGACTACCAGGAATCCTTGGGTTGTTTTAGGTTCATAATCTTATGCTGATAAGACCTATGGTTTTATGATTTTGTGGTTCTACCAGAACAATAGACAAAATAAGTGATTAACCCTCAAATGTATACACATACAGTATTAATGCAGCAATAATGTTTAAATAAATCGGATACGTCACATTTTAGGTCCATATTGTGTGACATTGTGACTTTCAAAGTAACTTTAAACACTTTTGTGTTTACTTTTAAATACTTTTGTGTGTGTGTGTGTGTGTGTGTGTGTGAGGGGATGTGTGTGTGTGTGTTTGCTGTTTACCCCCTTCCTCATCCACATACACACAAAAAGCACAGCATGCCCTGATCCATTGTGCTTTTCACACATATGTGCACCAAGCTGCACTTTACCTCTCCCGCTGTCCCACTCATTCTAGCTGCACTGACTCATGGTTAGTTATCTAGTTTGCACTCTGACCACCATCCAGTCCAACTTTAAAACCTGTACCTCCACAGCCCAGGCCAACATGACCAAAGACAGGATGTCTGCATTTACGACACTCAGATGTACCTGAGCAGCTGGCCTTTCTAACTTGAACTGAGAAATTATGGATTTGTTTTATGTCATTGAAGCTGCTGATGGGAAAAAAGAACTTTCAGTACGTTTGGCACTGACAACTACTGCAACTACTGAGTGATCTGTGGTTAAAACGTGAACAAACGCTTTTATGAAGTCTCATCAAAGTATCACGTGAATTTCCTGCAACAAAAGCTGTTAAGAAACAACCTATAATTACTGGACTAGATGAATACTGTTTAACTGTAGGGTAGGTACGAAGGGGAAAAGGGGTACGTGTTCATTACACGATTAATAAGCCAGGCACTGCTTACCTCTGTGTGCTATGACTTTTCTGAATTAAACTGCAAAGCATTTTAGACGCCAAACCCAGCTAAGTAGAGATGTAGACAATACTCTTTGAATTCATCCGCTTAGAAAAGCCATTGTGCTTGCCTCATCACGGTCGGCATTGTTAACTTGTAGCAATGTCAGAGGGCAAGCCTTTCCAAGCACGACCACTTCCCCCAACAAGAGGCGATCCTAACCATTTCATCCCAGCACAAGGTAATTTCTATGAGCTGCTCGGCATTTATAAAGCCGTAAAATACATGAGAACTTCGAGTTTCTTTCATAAGGCATATGAAATAGGCTTCAGAGGAAACGGAGCGTATTTGTTTTCCATTTTATTACTTACAGATTAGGTAGTTTGGCGCAAGAATACATATCGCTACGTTTTGAAAACGACCAGAAAGCAGGTGCATTGACGGACCGCGTGGGGTCCAGTAAACTGACCCGCTCATAACCATTTAACGCCTATGAAAACTTTCTCTATCCCCATCAGCCAAAACGGGGCGCACGTCGCAATGAATGACTGATACTCACATTCTTTTATCTGTGGGTTGTAACTGCCGATGCATCGCGAGCGAGAATCCGAAGAGGCTGCCTGGTTCCCCATTTTTTCTGAGCACATTGTGAGTATCCAGATTAAATGCGTGTACACCTGTCCATAAAAGCAAGGGCAAAATCAAGATTTTCAACGAATGACACAGTCCAAAGACTCCCATTGCACCTGATGGTGTTAACCGTAGATCCGGTGTTTCACTGCGACCCACTCGTAACTGAACAGCGCACCAGTATTCGGTCTACAGTTGAGCTGACAAGTTAACAGCCTAATCCCCCGCCCCTCCTCTTCGCCCTCGATCCGTGACGCCTCCCCTTTCTTATTTTTTTAAACCAAATCTGAGTTTACAGTGCCCGCCAAACTCCATCAAGTTTGAATGCTGTCAAATGATAGTTTGCCTTTTACTGAAGAATATTTTATAGGACAACATTCACATTAGCTACCCCCAAAACGCTCAATTGCAATGTATTCCTTCCCTCAGTGTGGACTCTTGGAAGATCTCTATGTTGGGGCAATGTTAACCCTGGAAAACTGTAAAGCTCATCAACTGAGTAAGTAAACCTCAAACAGTCAAGCACGGAAAAGAAGATTAGACACTTAATGTTTAGACACTGCAAATCAGGCTGTGTCTGTTACCTCAGTCTAAAAGATAAGGAGCAAGTAGATTAGTAGTTTGTGAAAAGAAGTGAAATTGATTAGAAGAAGTTGCTCCACGAACCTCTGGAAGCTCAGGAGACTGCTTTTTTTTTTTTTTTTACATTGCTTGCCTTAAGTCTTAAATAGTAAGTTACACAAAGTTTCAACATAAAGTGATGTTCTTGCTCGTTGTCAGATTTCCCAGAGAAGCAGCACTGTGTTTATGCCAACCCCTTCACAATTTTTATGCCAAGATTTTGAAATCGACCACAAAAAAATTTCTTCAGTGAGTGATGCACTGCAGAGAAATAAAGAGTGAGAGGCCTATCTAACTCCAAAATGCCATGTCGCATGTCTGGGAGCTGTCCGGACTACCCACAGCCATGTCAGATGGACCAGAGGGCACCATCGGGAATGACAAAGCCGAGTGGACTGCACTGACTCAGTGTGTGGGACAGACATTCCCTCAGCAGGACAAAAGACAGAGCACTGACTGAACAGATAAGGAGATTTGAGGTCGCTGAGGGCTACATTGAGACTGCTGTGGGACTAAAAGAAAGCACACCACTTCCTTCTCATGAAGACTATTCATTTATATAGTTACTGAAAGCGCTATTTGAAGGAAGCTACTTTTTTTACGCATCACTAATCACATGCAACAGAAAGAGAAAATAATGTCATATTTTTCTTCATATTTTCATGATTAACAGCATGAACCACCAGGTGCTATAAATCCTTTTTTTCCCAAGGTGAATAAACATAAATTGCTCCAGTCATAAAAGGACAACATATTTATTCAGGATCATGTTTACTATCTTTAAATGTACTCAGTTCTCAAGGATATCCAGATGTAAGAGTGTTAGTTTATGGCAGGAAAAAACTACGTATGCAGACATAAAAACAAGGCTCCCAAATGCAGTTAGTCTCAGCTTCCACATCTGTAACCTTCATCCAAATGGCTTCAGAGGTCAAATGATTAGCAGGTGTGTATGTTTTTACAGTGTAGCCAGTTATGTAGTGAACAGCTATAGATGTACTCTAAAATTTACTACTCGTCGCTGACCAGAACTACACATCGGTTCTCACTGATTAACCTTACTTCCTCTTCCAATTAATAACATTAGTCATTTTTAAATACTTTTTTTTTTTTTAAATAGCTCTCTGCTTTTCGTTTGCCATGTATTGTTATTCAGAGAATAGGGTGAGTTTCTGAGTCTTGTTTCCTCTAAAGGTTTCTTCCTGTAGAACATAGTGTGTTCTTACATATTATTGTTCTATATTGTTACTTTGATATGCTAATTAGGGGGATACACGTAGGAGCTCTGTAAAGTTGATACTGTTAACAACTGTTAGCAAAAGTACTATACAACTGAATTTTAAATAGAACTGAATTTCATGAAAGGATGCAAATTTAGTAAGTATATATATATATATATATATATATATATATATATGGGCACATTTCATAAGGGCTGTAATATAGGTGACTGTGAGACAGTAGGAGGTGGATAGAACTTGGGAGACCTCTGGGCTAGAAGTCTAGGCGGACTCTGTAGGTGGTAGAAAGTTGTTTATGCTCTGAACAATTGCTTGTGGATTTATCCAGCACATGAAGGTGATAGTGACACTAGTGTTGGGTAACGATGGAGCCATTTTCAGAAATGAAGAGAAGATTGGGGGCTGGGTGTTGTGAGCAGTTCTGAGTTGGAGATGACATTCCAGGGATTCATACAGACTGAGAGGGGAGTCAAGCCAGAACATTTATAGAGTAGTAGCCATATCTGGCTAATTGATTTAGCTGCACTTGATGGTGAAAATGAACATGTCATAATCGATGATGGCAAACACTGATAGACAAGGGTGGCGAGTTTGGCCAAACGCATTTGAGATGGACATGAATTCCAAAGAATGTGAGGAGAAGAGGACTTTGAAATTGGTCGACGTTTGTGGTGAGAGGAGGCGTGGAGGCAGCATAGAATGTCTGTTGTTATAGGAGGGCAGGGAGATGGTAACCATGGCTCTTTTCACTGGATTTCGTTCTGGAGTAGACTAATTTGAGTAGACTAATTTGAGTAGAGTAGACTAATTTAAGTAGAGTAGACTAATCTGAGTAGAGTAGACTAATTTAAGTAGAGTAGACTAATTTGCATGCCCTTGTCCAATGTTGTGGTCATGCCCTGGTGCACCAAACTCAAGCTCCTCTGCCTTCTTGGTCACCTCATCTATGCCACTCACACCATCCCCCAGGGTTGCTCCTTCATTTCCCACCTCCTTGCTCTCACCTACTCAGCCTCCTTCCTGCACAATTCTGTCTCCCTGGAAATAGGGAAGTTTGGGGGCATAAATGGAAAGGGATCAGGATGGAGTTTCAGGCGTGGTCTTTCTCCCAAACTCAGGTGGGTCTTGAGCCAAATTTCAGGTGTGGTCTCTCCTCTTTCAAGTTTCCTTATTTAACTCCTTACTCTCTGATTTTGACCTTCAGCTTCTCTTTGCAGAAAAGGGGGTCACCAGCATGGAGCTGTATACATGCTAAGACATCTAGTTTGAGCTGGTGTAGCATGCAAATAAGAAGGTAGGAAAATAAGAATAACAGTTACGGTATTTGGTTTACGTGGATGTGTGGGTAAGAAAGAGAAATACAGGAAGTGATAAAAGTCTATAGATGACATGTCAGGAGAACTGATAATGTCCATCACAGAGTTCATTGGACATAGATAGATGAAAATAGGAAATGGGCTACAAATATACATTTTAAGAAACATATGTGTGGCCTTTTACAACCCCTGAAGCTTGCATAGTACTGGCGCAACTGGCCTTTACTTTTACAATTGCCACAAAGACCCATTATGTCATTGTGCTCACCACAGTCAATGCATTTACATCTCTATGGATTGAAGGAGACAGATGTTTGGCAGGTATACAGAGGGTCTCTGACTGAATTACAAAAGATGACAGTGACTGACAAAAGAATGTCCAAATGACATTTTAGATCTGACGGGTGGTGAGGGGGGGTGGTGATGATTGGCATTCAGTAAAAAACAGTTGTCAATAGCTGATGTACTCCATGAAATATCAATATTTTTTCAATATAGATATTAGGAAATGCCTAACATCTATATCTCACATTTGCACAGTACAAATAGCACACCTGGCTCTAATGTGAATCACCAGAACTACAATTGGGTGCTGCTGCTATAGATCAAACTACTCAGCTACTTTTAAGTCTATTTAGGTCTACTTCAATTCTAAAAACTTCATGTTTGTTTAATTTATAGAGTCAGTTTCTATATATTTATTTTAATTATCAAGATAAAATTCTAAAGACAAAGGAGAAATTAATAATGATCCTTTCAGCCATAAATGGCTCTTTATTAGAGTTAAATTCGTTAGTCAAAATTCGTCACATGAATGACGCATGCTTTTCTTAATTTGTTATCAGATATTGTCAGGGTTGTTTGTGTTTTCAATGTTGTTGGTTTTAAGATGGGAAGTCCTTCTGAGGTCACTAAAGAATGTCAAACATATGTTAACAAATTGTTGTATTAAGTACTAAAATGTAAAACGATCTCTTCATGGTCAACACAGGCAGAGGTTTGCCCATGTATATATCAGTAACACGAGCAGACACTCAGGTCTCTCCTATTTATAATGGTCAAGGTGAGCTTTTCCCTTTATTCTTT
Source organism: Tenebrosternarchus preto (assembly GCA_025802075.1). Classification (NCBI taxonomy): domain Eukaryota; kingdom Metazoa; phylum Chordata; class Actinopteri; order Gymnotiformes; family Apteronotidae; genus Tenebrosternarchus; species Tenebrosternarchus preto. The sequence continues at coordinate 28,281,246 of JAOYMR010000006.1, read as the reverse complement.
GCCTTACGCGAGCTCCACCATGGATCTGGTGTAGATTTCCAAACCAGGACTTACCAACAGAGAGAGCAGGTCTTGGATGGCTGGGTAATCTGAGATATCAGAGAGGCCACTCTAATTCACCTGGGGCTCTGAAATGGGATGGAGTAATGGAACCTGAGACAGGTATTTTACAAAGACCCACTGCAGGTGGATATAGGGATTTGCTCTGAGATTTGTTTAATTCTGCTTTACCATTTAGCTGTTTTATTTCTGTAGGTTATAATTCTGTAGGAGCTCTCTCTCTTATGTTTAATTATTAATGACTTACAGTGGTTTCTTGTACCTTTGGATCTATGACTTTACATTTGGATCAGGATTCTGAAACTCAAAACAAGCACTGTAACCTTCAGTATTATTATATATTATATAACATTCACACAAATATATGAATATATTCATATAACATACATATATTATTCATGTATTGAATAATTATACAAACTGATGTATTGAAACAACTGTATTAGAATAGAAAAAACACGCTTCAAACAGAAGTTTAAAACCCCTGGTTATGACTCTAAAGGGCTACTGTCTCCTGACTCTGCTCACCATACAGAGTCAGTACCTCAGCGCGTCTCCCTCTGGGTCTAAGCTGAAGCCCCTAGGTCCTGTGTGTTTCTACCCAGTTCGCCCCGATCAGGTTTGCTGCCAGCCAATAGGACAGGATAGGATAGGATACTGAATTTCTGTGGTGGGGGGGGGCGGCCCCCCCGGCGCCGCCCCCGCGGGGGGGCGGGGGGGGGGGGGGGGGGGGGGTGGGGGGGGGGGGGGGGGGGGGGGGGGGGGGGGGGGGGGGGGGGGGG
>JAOYMR010000006.1:28235764-28275331 GCA_025802075.1 Tenebrosternarchus preto | reverse complement strand
AAGCTGGTGATTGGGACCGGGGCAGGCGACGCGCGGTGGGCGTGGCCTGCGTGCTGGGTGTCCGCTGAGACGTGACAGGTACGCATCTTAAGTCTCCCTGCTACAACTGATCTAGAGTCAGTTAAGCACTGGACAGGGTTTAGGATGGACCTGGACAATCTCACTGATTCTGCAAATGTTAGCCTGATTCCACAAAAAGAACATGATTTTAAAATAGGATTTTACACATTCTGGTGTTTGCTATAGGCACACCTCTTTCAACGCTTCATTCTGTTATTTATTGTGAGGGAGAATCCGTTGGACATATATTTTCAAATATTTTCAAAAATATTTGAAAAAAAAAGTATATTTCAAAGTTTCACTACACTGTATATGGGGAGAGTACCCCATCAGAGACACACTGAAGCACGCTTACTACTTACTGCTAATCAGCAACATTTATGTCCACCTTTGTGTCATCAAACTTTGGGTGTTTAGTGCAAAATGCTAACAACAAGGTTATGGGTTCAGTTCCCAAGGAGTACACATCTGATAGTAAGTGCCTCTGGACAAGAGCATATGCTAAAATATATACGTGAGCTGAAGTGTGTACATTTGCCATGTGAACAATGACCATACAGACAGAAAAGGGCTCGATATTACAACCTTTTCTGTCTTTTAAATAGAAAAATACAGTACCAGTAAAAAGTTTGGCCACACCTACTCATCCCTTTTTTTTAAATTATTTTCTACATAAAAAAACAGAAACATATCAAACCAGTGAAGTAAGACGTCTGTGATTATACTGTGATAGTCAATATTTGTTTTTCTTAGATTTTAGATACTTTAGATAAAGTAGCCACCCTTTACTGTCCTCCTCAGCTCCACACTAGTGATGTTCTCCAGCTGCATGAGGCAGACGCCTATGATGCTTTTCCATCAATCTTGAAGAAATTCTCATTTGTGCCGAGCATTTGAACGGTGAGGGAGTAAGGTTCTGAAAGAGAACTTTTTGCTGAAGGAGCATCTACAATAAATTGTTTGCGCATGTGTGTGTGTGAATGCATGTGTGACTAACACCTTCACCAATTTGTATTTGTCTTAGAAACAAATTTAAGCATAATACATTAGATTAAAACTTTTGTCTGGTACTGTATCTTTATCTTAAATATTTCATTGTGTTTACAGTCCTAAGTGTTTATGGTCCTAATGGCAGGTTTCAGATATATGGGAGGTATGTATGGGTCATATAAAACACACAGAGATCCACTGGTCCAAACACCAGGGTCTCAGTGAACATGTGTAGATCATACTCTCACAGTCATATTAGAGGCTTTCATGAACTAGTGTGCTCATGCAAGGTTGAGGAATTCTCTACTAGAACTTACACAGGCTAAAATGTGTGTGTGTGTGTGTGTGTGTGTGTGTGTGTGTGTGTACAAGCATGTATGCACGTATATGTGTGTGTGTGTGTGTGTGTGTGTTTCTTATGTTATGATTACAATGAACTATTAGTATTAAATACAACACACTGTTCTATTTTTTTCTGAGATTTAGAAACTCACACTCTTAGACAGAAATAACAATTATTCAAAAATTGCCTTCCTTTTTCCATTTCTTTCGTAGGTCCTTCAAAGAGAGTTTGAAAGTATTTAAAAAGGTCAGAGTTAAAAGGTCAGAGTTATCATACACTATTTGAAACTTCAATTCTTCCTATAATGTTCTGTGTAAATGTCTTGATGGATTGTCTTTGGCAATTATGTCAGTGTTCTAGAACAAAATGATGTCACTGTGTTCTTTATAAAACTGTGTTTCAAAGTTTCAAGTTTCAAAGTTTATTTGTCACATACATAGTCATAGTCACATAGTGAAATGCAATTTGACAAAGACGGAGCAGTCGAGACGGCAGCAGGCCTTAGCGGCGCCATCTTGAATTTTCTAGAATAAAACATTCTAGAATATTCAAGTGTGTTCTAGAATAAAACTCTGTTGTTGCATTCGTCAGTGTATTGCAGGATTAATGTACAACATATTATCACATCATCACATTTTCATATAGTATGAATTGGGCCTACAGTGATGTCATAATCTATTAGCTGTGTTTAAATCAGGGGGAATCTGATGCTCCCTTTTTCTCAGTTAAACTTCATGTAGCCACCTGCTCCTTGCCTCCTCCTGTTATTTGCACCTGATTGAGTGCAGAGTTCTTGTTACCCTGTCCCATCCTGCACCGCTGTTGCGCTGCACTGCTGTCTTGGCTACACATGCTTCATAAACATAACTCTGATTATCCAGAGCTTTGTCTCATTTATGGCTCCTGGCCCACTTCCCATCCCTCGCACTGCAGAATCAGGAAATGTGTACCCAGCGTTTCCGAACCAAACCCCCGGCCAATCTGTCGAGTGAGGGAATTTTGGATGGCAAACAGTCAAGAATAAGATGAATAGAAACATTGAATACAACACTGGAACTCATGGGGCTGGAAGTAGCAGCTGCATATTAGAGAGCAGCTGAATATTTGATAAAGAGCACAGCTGAGTGCAGGAGGGTGCTGAGTCTGCTGTATTCCTTCCTATCTCGCCCCACGCGTTGCGCATCTCTGCGGGAGGAGCCACTTGCAAACCGCAGTGCCGTGAACCACCCAAGACCGTAACGCCACTGCAACCTGACACCCGGAGACCAATGTGATGACCCTTCTCCCGCCAGACCTGCTATATAATCGCCAAATCCGAGAGCATACAGCAGGGGGCAGTAATAAGATATGAGTGGCAGCCTGTGTAGAACCAGACTGAGAGCAAAAAGAAAACTGATATCATTACAAGAGAAAGTAAAACTCCAGGAGGCAAAAGAGTTTACTGAGTTACTCCAGGCAGTAGTTCAGAGGTTCATTTATAGGGCAGTGATATGTATGAAAAGACATGTTATATAGAGAGAGATAGCTTAATGCACAATTAAATTCATTTGAATATTAAAAATCACCTTTCATTTGAAATATTAAATTCATTTGAATATTAAAGAATCGTCATTATTTACATCACACACATCAAAGCCACCAGATAAAGAACTTACCTTGACCTGAGTCAGTTAGTTAATACTGGTATGGTAATGCAGCAAGGATGGACCTAACAATCTAAACTAAAGAATTTTTATTCAGATATGTCCAGTTTGACTTCAGTGACAAAGATCCAACTTTAAATATATTTAGAGGCTTGAAAACAATTTGTAAAAATGTAGCTGAAAATGTAGACATGATGACCATATTCTATTTTTTTTGCTTCTGAATTCCAAACATTAATTTAGAATCGAAAATGTGGGAAACCCTAATATATATTGGACAAACAAGACGTTTGTCCTGATCCTGGTAAAACCATAGATTTATTCTTTGATTATGTACAGATATCACATCTCTGCAATTATGGCGTCTAAGCTGATAATAGGTGAAAGACATATATGTACTGCCCTCTACTGGGGAATGAGTGTTGGTACTACAAATACTCTCTAACAACGCTAAGTACCCTATTACAACTGTAGACATGAAATAGGATTCAGCTTTCACGATGCATTTACACAAAACATGTCAGAGTGTATAGATCTGTGTTGTGCTGCTGCTAAGGTGTTAATATGGCTTTGAAAAAACACTTTATAAGATTTTTTAATGGGTCCACAGCAGTACAGACAGACCACTTTGTGAATTCTTGTGACACTAAATATTAAGTGTAGTAAACATTATTCTGAGTGGCCAGTGGAGCAAATGGTCCATAAATCTGCTACACACTTGTTAAAACTTGTCTGTATCCCCCCTCCCTCACACCAAACCACTAATTACCTATAAAAAAAAAAAAAACAGGACCACCAAACTATACATTTGGTTAAACCACTCACACGGATTCGAAATAGTTATCAATGAAGTATCAAATAAATACTTGCAATTTTGTTATTACATTCTTTGTATAGGGCACAAAGGTTCAGTGTCGCAGAACGATCTTCAAAACTCTCTAATCTTTACCAAAACAAGACACCAATATTGACAGAGGACGTTAGACGCTAGGAGGCGCTAAAGTATGTTAAATAACTAAAGTTGTAGCTATTTTAACATATGTTGTTAGTAGCTAATAATAATGCACATTTAATTAACCAAGACTAAGAACAAAAAGTCCGATTTTTAGGCCTCTGGTGTTTTGGCTCTTGCCTAGTGTAAGTTTCATTCATTAAAAAATCGATGTGAATATGATTTAAAATAGCCCCCCATCTGAAACGATTTTTTACCTGAAAGGTATCCTGTATGTATACGAACTGTATGTTGAACACGGCCCTCTGTTGGTTTGGAGGAAGATTACAATGACCTGTCAACACTATTCTGAAGTAGAAAATTCCATTTTTAGAAATGGATTTAAAGAATTTATCTGTCATTACTTATGTACGCAATCAACTATCGTGTGTATCGTTATTTCTGAAACCTTAATATAATGTACAATACTATTAATGATACTCAACTATTATTACAAATAATTATATAGTATATAAAAGCGCATAGATAACAGAACATGAATAAAAGATTAGAAGTCACTGGCTATCGGTTACTCTCTTCTGGCACCGAGAGTGATGTGTTCATCTTACAGCACGGCAAAAATGTGTAGTGCGTCATTACCTGGGCTGTGTAAACCGTGTGAAAAAAACAGTAAATGTCTGAAGGAGAAAGTAATGAGTCACAGCTAATTAAACATATTGACTTGTTGCACACAATTCAACTGTAAATTAACGTGTCATAACATGTCCTAGTTTAAAGTTAATAGACTATTAACAAATACTGTCACAAAGTGTAGTACATAGGCTAAATGAATAACATCAAATGTAATGGTTATTCAACGGGGACCACTAGATCTTGTTTGTGTAGATTATCGGACTTCGTCTGTAGTGTTGATCATGCCAACAGATGTCGCAATAGTGCGAAATGTTTTCCTTGTAACTGACTCGATACAATCCCTAGACCTTTATTCAGTAACTCGAGCTAAAGATCTCCGCGTCATTTGACCAAAGTAATTTACAGATAATTCCGCATTTTCAGTTCACTCGGTGAATTTTTTAGACATCTTGATGGATCAAGGAAAAAAATTATATAGGCCTATATATTTTTTAATTTCGGTGTTGCTCTCTTTCTGTTTTTGCTTCTTTCTTTCTTGTGAGGTAACACTTCGGATTACTGCGTATTCTACCCGGTACAGCTGTTGTCCATGAACCTTACGTCCATTGGCTGCTTCTCGTCCACAAGTTCAGCCTCCCACGTGATGCAAGATAAATGCCTGCCCGCTAGCATCTTTGGTGGCAGACAATCACGGTTCTCGGTTCGTGGTACAACATCGTTGCTTCAATAAAACTGAAAGGAATGTCAGCTACTACAAACAATATTTAGTTAACTGATCGCGAAGTGTTTTCAGATTTTTTTTTTCCGCTTTTATGAGCGCATGTAAATTGTTTGTATTGTTTTAGTTTCAACAGTAACCATGACTGGAGTTTTTGACAGTCTCAACACAGATATGCATTCAAACCAGATTACCTCGAGCAGTTACCATAGCTTGCACAAATCGCAGGAATCCCCGACTTTACCCGTCTCCACTGCGACGGACAGCAGTTACTATAACAACCAACAACCCGGACACTGTGCAGGTTCGCCTTATGGCCAGCTTGGTACTTACCAGTACCACAACAATGGTATGAACGCCGTCCAGTACAACACGAAATCTTACGACCTCGGATTCAATAGCTCTTTCAACACCTACGGCACATACGGATCGAGCACTTCACCCACGCCAACCGACGGAGGTAAGCGTTTTTTTTAATGTTATAGCAGTTCTTTAATCTACTGTTACAGCTTTACGTGGGTAACGTCATCGTTTAAAGCTGCTTAATTTAATTATAGAAAAAGAGGAAAGTGAACCAGAAATTCGGATGGTCAACGGGAAGCCAAAGAAAGTGAGGAAACCGCGAACGATTTACTCCAGCTTCCAGCTCGCAGCGCTGCAAAGGCGCTTTCAGAAGACGCAGTATTTGGCGCTCCCGGAGCGCGCTGAACTGGCCGCTTCTCTGGGCCTCACGCAAACCCAGGTGAGTTCATGACATTCAGGATATTTCTTGGTAAAGTATCTCGTCCATTAGTAGGTAACCGTTGGAGGGTCACGTATATTTAAATAAACATGAATCCTCTCAAAAAACAACTGCCTATGAATGTGAGCTGATTCAGGATCGTTCAAACTATTCTGAAGATACGCCTAAAATTACAACGGCTTGTTTGCAAAATATTTATTGGTGTTGATGCATTTCCGCCAAATAATAGCAATCATACAATGCTCTTCCTACGCGGCAGAACTTTGTAAAGACATTCGGTTGTTTACTGTACATATCGATGTTGGCTATTTTAATAAGCTTGGTGTGTTTTTTTCCAGGTAAAAATCTGGTTTCAGAATCGCCGCTCCAAGTTCAAGAAGTTGTGGAAAAATGGAGAAATTCCGCCCGAGCAACATGTGGCTTCTAGCGAGTCTCCCCCGTGCCACTCACCGCCTGTCAACACTGTCTGGGACTTTCCACAAAATCAAAGAATGAACAATGTAACCTCGGGTTTGCCTCAAAGCGGCAGCTCCCCCAACACAACAGCGCCTTCGTTTCTGACAAACTACTCTTGGTTCTCTTCTACGAACTCAGCGACGCATCTGCAGCCCAACTCGCTGGTACCACACCATCACAACACAGCTGTGAATGCCGGAACGATATTTTGACAAAAACGCGACTTTTAAAGTGGAGAATTGATTTTACAAGACTTAAAGCTTCAAGGGACTCGCAGGCCTCGTTTTCCGAAAGATGCTTCGGCAAAGTTGAGAAGCACCATGTTTCTCGCTGCGCATAATACTGTTTTTGTTGTTCTTTTACACAGTGTCGTCAACATGCAGACGCTAAAGAATAAACGACATACGATTATTTTTGTATTTATTTATTTTGTCTCTGGAGGTGGAAATTTAAAAGATAACAATTCATTGTTCAGTGAACCACTACGGTCCAAAGCTACGCTACAAAAGGCTACTCGTGTGGACGTTTCACCCCTGACAGAGTGAACTTTATAGCAGGATGTGTTAATGTCAGATTATGTAGCACAATTTGAAGCTGTATCGTGCCTTTAAAAATGACCTCACTTCGTTGCCCACCGTAATGTATTTTAATGTGCTCATCGTTGTTATCATTATCTTTGTTTACTTTATCTTTTGTACATAAGGTAAGTAGGAGATTTAATATTTGTCCCAGTACATGGATGTTTCACCGCGTCCCTTGGAGATGTTGCCATTAATAGCCCTGTAGGTTATCATGTAGTGTTTTTGCTTTTTATATATGGGGGGGGGGGGGTGTCCGAAAATCTCAAAAGCTACTGATTTCCCAAAATCAAAAATCACATGTAACACATTTTTCGGAATTATTTTGTTTATTTATTTTATTTCGTATGCTGAATGGCCGGTTCTGGCGTCATATGAATCCGACTTATTTAAATAAAATGTTTCATGTGAATTTATTGTTTATTTGCGACTTCAGAAAAACGCATAAACACTGCATGGAGTTTTGTTATTTTCCCGAGTTTTCTCATTAAAACCTGTACTGTGGGTCTTAGCTCACTTCTGGAATTTTTAGGTCTTTTTTTCTCTCAGCTCAAGAGAGCCGACCACGCCTCCTCCCGTTGCTCTGGCGCCAGCTGAGGCTTCCAGTCTGTAATAAGTCTGGCTGAAGGCGTTATACGTGTAAATGTTTCAGACAAAACTCACAAATTCACCTTTTGTCGACGAACATGACAGGTACGTCTAGGAAACCCGTGTTGTAAGATTGGGGGTCTGTTGTGGAAGTGTAGACTAATAAACGATTCACAACTTTAGTTTATTTATTTTTTTACGAACTACACATTGTCCTACAATTTTTCGTAAAATGATACGTCGATTTTTGCAAACCAATTTCATGGAACCTGAAACAAGGTAGATCTTCAGAGACGTGACGCCGCGCCCGAGGCGCAGCAGAAGAGGAGCAGTCGAGGCACGCAAGACGCCTTGGCATGCGCTAGAGAAGATGAGGTGGCTGGCTGGGTTCAGCCTCTCAGACTGTCTGGAGTCAGCGCGCGGCGCTCCAGATTTTATGAAGTCAGTTCAGCCAAAAGCACTAGGCCCAAGCCTCAAACCAAACAACACTCCCCAAACCACATTTTCCACTAGTACAAGGTCTTTGTAACACACGCTCCGTTATAGTCATCATTAATTTTGTGTTTTCTGCTATTAAATATTAAATCTATTATAGCCTATATTGCCTGTTCTTTTCTGCAGGCTTTAAGCCTCCACAGGACTAACATTTGGTATGTAGTTTTACGCGTAATATGCTGAACAATGATTATTTAAGTTTGTGTTGTACAAACTAGCGCATGAATTAATGCGTAGTGGTCATTTACTTATGACATTTGTCAGTTTGAAACAAAGAAGAAACACAACGAGAAAGAAATGCATTACAATGTATCGAGCTGATTTGATATGCGACTGGTTCCATGTTTAAATGCCTTAAACTGAATGATCAAAAGCTATAAAGGAGAAGGATGTAATAGGGATGTACTCTGTCAGTAATTGTCACATTACACGAAGTTATATGTCGCCCTGGGGCCTGTGATTGAACACATCTTGAAATGTACAATCCTGCAGCTTGTTCTTGCGCGCTCAAGCAAACCTCTGCAAACTAGGATTTTGGTTACAGCAATATACATGTATTTAATGCGTTAAATCTTATCGAAACTAAGGCAAAAACTATAGGTCTTCTTCGGTTACCTTCAAGGAGATCGTGTAGGCCTACTACATTTTCAGGCGTCATGTTTGTTAACAGAAAACTTTTTAAGCGAATCCCACGAGACAATTGGCGGGAATCCCAAAAATGTGGTTAATAATGTCACGTCATGGCCATATTCACCTGTCTAAAATTATTCATGCTAAGGGTTGATCCGAGGAGCCATACCTGTGACAACCGGCAAAGTGACATATTTTGTTAGACCACATCCTGCCTCTAGTAACAGGAATACCCCACAGGAGAATTTAGAAAAGATGATTTAGCGAATATAAATCTACATATTTCATGGCTTAGGCTAAAGGAGAGGAAATGTCACACATTCATTATAAACAGAAGGAATGTACGTTAAGGAAGTTTTATAACTGCTTTGATGGCGCGTGTTCTGCATGCCTTTCTCTCGAACAGATTAGCGATGATGTGGTTTTAGACACTTCCGGAATCCTGTAGACAACTTGAAAAATGCCATACCCCTTCCCTAATTTATACTCTGATCTGTAATTTCATCCACAATTGCTCCAGTTTGAGCATTCTGGCTCCCCGATCCGAAAGCCTGCAATTACTGCATAATTCTTCGCAATTTCAGATGTCCTAATATGGACTGTAATTTTTGCGCAAGACAATTTCCAGCTATTTCAGGCATCAACATTGTCAAAGTTGTATGTACATAATAAATGGGAATATCAATGCATAGTTTTTAGCATAACATCTTGACTCCGCGATAATTATATCCGTTTGGAGCCTACGCAAAATTAGCCTGAATTGCATGGTAACTGCTGCTTTAAATTTTTAAAAATTACTCATAATTTTCCCAAAGATTACCAAGATCTCGAGTGCACAATGTCATCAGCGTAATGAGGAGTAAACATTTATGCTAATAATCTGCAATTTTTTCCAACAGCTATAAAGAGGGAAAATAAAGCAGGAATTTTCAGTCATGTTCAGCGCGCGGCTGCTAAGCTGATCCCCGCTAGAGAAGCGCTTTATGGGACCTAACGCGTTCAGCCATCGCAATGACCACTGGATTCTGCATCCATGTTCATCTCTAAACATTGAGCTCTATATGAATACAGACACATCCGGGCTCCGTGTTAATGTTTCTTATATAAGGTAAGAATAAAAGCTCGTCCAGTTCTGTCGTGTTTTGTCAGTGTTATAGTTTATTTCCCATTTTTGCATATTTTTTGCCCTATGAAAAAAAAAAATGATTATACTAAATTTTCAAGAAAATATCAGGAAATAGGTGAAAATTAAAGGACAATAGTTACATTTTAAAACAACTTTAGCATTTTATTTTCATCCTTTAATTAGAAATTATTTAATTTTCTTTATACTAGCATTTTCTAACGAATGTTTCGAAAATTGTGCAATTAATTTAAATGCATGGTTAGATGTAAAAAACAACATTAGCTAATTTAAACAAAGCTACTAAAGGGTGAACGCATTTTATTGTAGTTTTATGATTTCCAGTGGTCTTTATGTTTTGTAAGAGAACAGAAACTATAACATCTATTATATTTTTTCTCAGACTAAAAGGAAAATCACGACTAATTCTGTTTCAATTTTTTTAGGTAGTCTTTCTATAGTTTGTAGTACAAAATAAGGCAACCCTTGTTCCATAATTTCACTACTGCCTTAATTACTCCGACATTGTGTTATTGCTAATTTCGCACGCTCTTCATATTGACAATCCCTCGGTATACACCTGCAAGCAATTTGCCAGGCTTACTTATAACCGAGCCGCTGTGAGGGGGGCTCTCGCGCACCTATTTTGCTTTTTCCGTTTTTTTTCCTTTTCTTTTTTTCATCACACAGCAAATTTTCTTTCAGTGTGCTATCTCTTTTGTTAACAAAAGATTCCACGTGCGAAAAAAAATTGCTCATAATTATCCTGTAGATGGGGACTGCATTAGAATAAATAAGGGCGGAATGACTATAATTATGTCTGGTTTGATGGGCTCGGCTCGTAATCAAGAGGAGAATACAGTGAAATAACGCTGACCCTCTCTGCTTCACAGCTGCGTTTCAGAGCCCCCGAGAAATAGATTTTCATGTTTAATGTACTTTTTAAAGATTTATACTGTTTATATTTATAGTTTGTAGATAATTTTTCAATTTCCGTAGACTTCCTATATAATATAAATTATTGAACGGCTACTGTGTATAGGCTTTAAAAAAAATAGCAAATACCGTGAAACCATTTGTGCATGCGCGTGTGACTCTGGTGGCATGGACGCTGCTGAATAAGCCTTATGATTTGTATTTATTTTATTGAAATTTTTCCTTCTACTAACTAAATGTTCACAGTCCAACAGAAAGTCGACTTTTCGGATAGCAACCACAATGTTGGATATCTGCTTTCACTGGCCTAAAATGTGCCCTAAAGAGAAAAATAGAAAGGATCAAATGGGATAAAGGATGACATGCGCTATGACATATTTACAAAAGTTTATCAAAAAATGAATGATTCTTTATACAGCAATGACGATTATTATTAGTAGTAGTCGTCGTCGTCGTAGTAGTAGTAGTAGTATTAACAGTAACAGTAGTAGTAGCAGTAGTAGTAGTAGTGGTAGTAGTAATAGTATTAACAGTAACAGTAGTAGTAGTAGTAGTAGTAGTAGTAATAGTATTAACAGTAACAGTAGTAGTAGTAGTAGTAGTAGTACTAGTGGTGGTGGTAGCAGTAGTAGTATTAATAGTAACAGTAGTAGTAGTAGCAGTAGTAGTAGTGGTGGTAGTAGTAGTATTAACAGTAACAGTAGTAATAGTAGTAGTACTAGCAGCAGTAGTAGTGGTGGGGGTGGTGGTGGTGGTGGTAGTAATATAAAACACTAGAGTAGTAATAGAAATATTATTATTAATTTCGTAGAAGTGGCCGAAATGAGTTTTGGTCAAAATGTCCTACACATGATCAGCAGTTCATCATTGTAACAGACACAAATACAGTAGCGCCTATACCTTTAGTCATCAAACTGTCCATGATAATGTAATAGAGATCATCGTTCATATTTTAGATCGGAACTGAACTTTTTGTGGCATAAAGTTAGCCTCCACTTTTGATCACTACGGTTTGCTCTAGAGCGCGCCGCCCGGCCTTTCCTGCGACCATCTTTGCTAGCTCCACACGAAAAGCGTCAAAATTTGTCAGAATAATTATTGCTCCCGCTAGCGCACGCACGCACGCACGCACACACACACACACACACACACACACACAGTAAGGTCATCCATAAAACGCTACACTATCGAGTCCTACTGCGTGGTCACAAGCGCATAAAATTATCCAGCATGGCAGCTCAGATCAGTTATGATCGGTGTCATCCTAAAAATACAGCGATAGTTGACTAGGACTGTCTGCAAAAAAATTCTGTATTTTCATATATTTTCAACACGTTAAGAAAATGTACTTAGTCATCTTCGAGCAAAAAGTCTATGCATAAAATCGAATACAAACAGTGAAGATACGGAAAAATTAGCATTACCCAAATAGATGTCTCGGCATGCTTCAGACTGTTCTGAAAAAGCGCAGTTAAACTATCAGCTACAAACAAGACGTCCTTTGAACTTTTCAGTGTTGCTTAGACCGATCCGCAACGAGCCCCCTTCCCCCTCCACCGGCCGCGGCGCTCGCGGCACCTGTCTCGCACTCAATTATTCACTTAACACACACCAGTGCTCTTCGCGCCATTCAGCCTCGAGACGAGGTTTGTTCGAGCCATACGAGAGCAGAAAGGAGCTTATAGAGGCTAAACGAGAGTGAAAGGAAAGAAGCACCCTTATTGTGGAGAGAGTTACAGTGTTATAGAAACAAACACAAGATTAATCGGTGATTCAGATTGAAATAAAATGTCTTTGTTTAAGGGCACTGGGTAGATTGGTTAGACCAGCAAAGATTCGGTAAAATCGCGGAATGGAGAAGAAATCACACTGATGCGAAGCGTTAGATATCGAAATGCAGCAGGCCTACATTATGCTGTATGTAAAGTTCTACTGTTAAACTGGTAACATAGCAGGGTTTTTTTCAGCGTGAAGAAATAAGAATAAAATATGAAATCTATTACAAATTGTTTTATGAGCTTTAAACGAAATAAAAACGTATACAGCTAGTCAACCTTAAATACCACATTAGGTCCATCAATTATGTGTGGCTGGAAAATGTTTTCTGTTCGGCAATGCCTCGTCAGGCAGTTATTTGACTATTCGTTGAATATTGCAATGACAATGACATTTGTAAAACTTAATTTAAAAGGAGAATTTTACTGTCATAGTTTACACGTTGTACACGACTTCAAGGAACAAAAACAATAAATTAATCTGACCAATATAAAACTATTTTGCTATGTAGAATGCTAAACACATGAATTTGTAATAAACATACCCAGGTTAAATTCTTTTCACATCGTTAACATCACAATCTAAAATTGGCCATTTCTGTACATTAACAATCAACACTTTCCTAGCGCGGCGACGAGATATCCGCTTATGTCATTGCCGCCGCTTTCTACGCGAATAGAAACCACTCGGGTAAACAAATTGGCTTCAAATCTGAGTGAAATGTTGCTCACTTTAGTGCAGCCTCTTCCTTTAAAGGACATTCATTTTAAATAAACATATAAACGGACACAAACAAAATCTAAATAAGTTACTTTAAATAAACACACCAAGCGCCACACATCCAAAAATATTAATTCGTAAAGACTTTCTCTTTGGAATCAGGAAAACCAGCTCTTCGCATGAATTTACCCAATACTGTTCTAAATATTCGGAGTGCCCATTCTATAGCCCGTGACAGCTCATTCACCATTTTTCTATATTAAAAAAGATATGCTAAATATCGCGGGTTTTGTGTTGCTCTTAAAAATTGGCAATACTTTGATCAAACGTCTGGTTGCTATTTTGTTTCTTTCGGGTACTCTATATCTGGTCAAAAAAGTTTCTTTTTTGCTATTTTCTTCGGGAAAATGATCAATCTGAAGACTTTTAAAATTATTACAGTTTTATGCCTATATGTTTTTACACACAATTAAATGTCACGTTAGAAAGAGAGAGCAGCAGCTTCATTTGACCCACTTTGACGGCAATCCGTTTGGTTTCTGTCGCGGACAACTCTAGAGGAGAAGTCTTCCTCCTGTGACGCTGACGTTTCTTTCTCAGTCTCTAAGTATCCAGGCTATTCTGTCGGTGTGGGAGCGCTGCGTCATCTGGCAGCGTTGGGAGTACGCTCCGGATCACGTCTGTGCTAGGCTGCGGAAGGCCTGCGCGCAAAGCAAGGCCGCGCCGGGCAGCTGGCCCGTGTGGTCCCCTGAACTGGGCCCTCCATGAGTAGAAGAGGGGCGGGGTTGTTTCAGCAGTCAGTTCACATGAGTTGCGGCTGCTGCATAGAGTCTTGGTGCGTTGTGGGATACCATGAGGTGTAACTTGGGATGTAGGAGCTCGGCGTGCCCACAGACGTTTTAACAGTTGCGGTGGAGTTCCAAACCGGCGCTACGGATGGGGAGCCGGTGGACAGTCCGCGGCCATTGGCCAGTGCGTTTGTGTCTATCGTTCCGCCGCCTTGCTTCATCAATTTCTTGAACTTGGATCGTTTGTTCTGAAACCAAATCTTTACCTACAGGAAAAGACTCGCGTTAGCAGAGCGTCCAACAAGTTGCAGATTAGCATCGCTGCGTATTTAGTTTAAAAACAAATCAAGTAGGCTAATGTTAAACTGGTTACGAATCGTTATAATTCACTTCCATTAAAACGTAAAAAACAGCATAGTTAAGGCGTCGTCAAATCCAGTTGTAATAAAAATGCGGGAAAAGAGGTCAGTTGCAACAAAGCCAACAACCGAAAGACTCAGCGTATGAATCGATTTTTCTTCTTGCGTTTTTAAAAGCATTAAACAGAGGCCTACTTATTAAAACATCCAAATTATTTTAACCTTTAATGTACAAAAGCATGTAAGCGAAAATTGAATGACTTTGTGCCATTATACATTATCGTCAATAATATGATAAAATTCTCAACCAGGTGAAAAGGTAAACTTGCCTGTGTTTGAGTGAGACCCAAAGATGCGGCGAGTTCTGCTCTTTCGGGCAGCGCCAGATACTGTGTCTGCTGGAATCTGCGGTTTAGCGCCTGCAACTGAAGACTGGAATATATAGTCCGAGGTTTGCGAATCTTTTTCCCCTTCCCGTTGAATCGAACTTCTCCTCCTTCTACCACTGTGTTTTTCTCCGTTTCTGGCGCTGAGGGGAAAAAAAAGAAACAGTCTTTATCGCAACAGAGGCTGAGAGTTACAGTCTCTAAGATGCTCCTGTAGCGCGGCGCACATCACTGTGCTAGTTTTACAGCCTGCAGTTTAGGTATAATTACCCTTAATTGCATACATTGTTTATAGCATTACGCAATAAATAATTACCAAGCCTAATACCCGCACATCTGGGCTACTCCGGTCCAACATTCTCACAGTGCGCTGAAAAAGAAACGGGCGTTTAAGTTAGAGAATAGCGGAGTATCAAGATTTTCTTACCTGTGTCTTCTAATCGCGTCTGCGTTAGTGCCGTGCTGTTTTGGTAAGTCTGAACGCTACTAAGATATGGGCTTGAGGAATGGCTACCGACAGAGTTGACATATGGATAACCCAGCGATCTGGGAAAGGACGGAGCGGGGCTGTAGGAACTGTCGTGCTGCGGATGACCAGCTGAATGTAAACAGTGCATTGAGTAATGTCCATGAGACATAGATGAAGGCGACATTTGCTGACTTGGTGGCCCAAATTCCATGAAAACGTTCTTTCCTGAGACAGGGCTATTTAGACTCTCTGGTATTGTAGTCATTGTCATGTCTTCAGGCGAATCTCTCCTCTCCTGCTTTTTTGTTTTCTTCTACGATCTCAGTGAAGGATGGATCCCAATTTAAGCTCAACTGATTTTTTCACTTTCCATTCATAAGAAAATGTAGTTTGTCTCTGTGAAAAGTCTAGGTGTGATGCAGTGGATCTACACAAACTCGCTCAAACGTTTGAATCAGGGAATCATGAATATTTATCAAAGGTGGTCGCTGATTGGTCCACTCGCTCCAAGAATGGTGGGGATTGGCGATCCCGGAGTAGGGTCCGAGGAATATGATAAACTCAAGAAATAAGACAAACCTTAGACCCAGTTGTTCAATGCTAAAAAGGAAATTCAGGGGGTGGGCCATGGAGAAAGGTTTTTTTTACGTGGAGGAGTCACAACGAAAGCCAAAATCCCACAACAGCATGTTTACAAACATATTACACGAACCCGAAAAATAAATTGTTTTATTAAATTATTCTGTTGTATAAAATACTATTTGGTCTCTGTTATCGTCTGTTTTCTGACGGAAATTTGACTTCAGTTTGGTCATTTACAATTTTTTATATTATCTATGCCTGTGAGACAAAATTTAGTGTCAAACCAGAAAAAACAAACAGAAATAATCCAAGTTCTGCATATAAAGAAAACATGTAAACAAAGACAGAATTATGATTATAATTATTATTGTTATTATTGTTTTTGTTGTTGTTGATGATGATGATGATTATGATGTAGTAGTACTACTAGCATTACTAGTACTAGCATTAATGCAGCTGTTAATAATGACATTGTTATAGTTACCACTATAGCAGTAGTAGTAGTAGTAGTAGTCATAATAACAACAACAACAACAACAACAATACTACTACTACTACTACTACTACTACTAATAATAATAATAATAATAATAATAATAATAGGCCTATCCTACATAAAAACAGAACAATATAACAATTAAATAACACCATATTTAATCGCCATTTTCAGAAATAACTTTTTATGCCCTCTAAAGCACTGCACAACTATGGTTCAATATAATATTAAATAGTGTGTTGTTTTTGTCTGTGTCCTTATTGTTTCAGGGACAGATGTATTACTTACAGCTTCATTTGATTAAATGCTAGTCTCAAGTGCTCGGAGCCACAGCTGAAACCAGTTCAATTTGCATAACACTGTTGTTTAATTTTCATACGCATAATTAGCCATATATTTAACACTTCCGCTGTCATGCAGATTCAAATCACTCAGACCCAACGAGCGACCGTAAACGCACCTGGGCTAAATTCTGAATTTCTGTCACAGCGAAAATATTGCTGCCAAATAACTGTGTTTTTTCAGTGCTATCGATAACTGAGCATAGAACATATTATACTTTTTGCATAATCACATTTGCACAGATTCTGTCCGCATAATAAGTCCCTTTAATTAATGAGTTAGAATACAATTCATTGCTTCTGAAGTTTTACCTGTAGACCGATTCATTACCTGTATTATTCATCACGTCAACGGATCTCGGTGTTTAAATGTGACAGGCAAAAAAGCAAAAGGATGTGTCTATTTATAGCTGGTGATGACCTGTGCCGTGAACTCAGAGCATACAAAAATTGACCAGATAAGAAAACTGCTGAAACAGCAGGGCAAGCTCATGTTTCTTGACCACATGTTAACCAGTCATGAAAGAACATCTGCTTCTTTTACTCCAGGAATACAGATGTAGATGTAGGTTGCACTCACGGCAATCTCTCTCGTGAAACGACTGAATTTGAATGGAAATCCTTAATATAGATCGGCGTGATATTAAATCATGTTCTATATATTTGGATGTCATTCTCAGAATTGTGCTGGAATATGACAACGAATAATTTACAGATATGACAGTGTGATGAAAGTTACAAATATGATAAGCACTGCGGACCTTAAACGCTTTTCACCACGTGCACCATGTTTTGTCCCCACAGGAGTTGATGAATCCCTACAAAACGGCAAACATTTCTCTTCGCTGCCTGTTCTCTTTACTCAGAATAAATTTTATTTCGTATAGTTTAAGATGCATATTTGTAATATGTAATCCGCCAGATTTAGGTTTCTCACAGAGTATAATATCATTTTGGAAATTTGCAGGAGGTCCAAGATTGACGGAGACCTCTAGGGATTTCGGTATGACGCACGCGAAGGTGTCAACAGAAAACAGTGAGCAGACGTGTTTTGCTAACCGATCGGTACTGATTTTTAAATCACCATTTTTCACGAGAAGTTTGGAGATTTGCAAAACAAATTTGTATTACATTTACCAAACTGTAACAATAATCTACAATGTGCATTAATATTAACTAATGTGATGCAGTGACAAATTCTTAGTGATTACCTCCCCCGGTCTATTTCTTTTGAAATAAGGTTTCAAAGTAGCTTCATCAAGCAGGTGAGAAAGAAGACCGCTCATACCATTGCGCGCGCCATCCCGGTGAAAGCGGCGGAAGCGGGTCACACCTCCAGACGTTCATTTTTATTTTCACTGTCGCTCTCTTCCAGTTGCCCTGACGGGGGAGAAACACAACTGAGTGCCTACCAGTCCTCGCTCGCCTACTGCAAAACTCCACGTGAATTACAAATTAACGTTAGTTAAATTCCGTTAGTCTCACAATTAACTTAATTGCGCAAGTGAAGAGTAGAGCAAGACACTGCAGAATGTAGTATAAAAATGTCACTGCTACCAACACGACGCACGAGTCCTCTGCACTGACGGGCACATTCAACAATTTCTGTGTGATATCCCCCCAAAATCGGTTCAAAATTGTCCAATTTAAAGCAATTTGTATTTGAAATTACATTCACAAACTACCTTACAAAGATCCTTTATCAATAGCGAAAATAATAACAGTATTACAACCAACAATTATCATCATTCAGAGCTGGGGGAAGATTTTACATGTAGCGTGCTTCGCGGCTGAGACTGATAACTGTGATTATTGTACCCGATTATGGTATCTAAGACTAAAATTGATGTGTAGCCTGCATATGCACCCTACTTTATGATAGATGACAGATGTTGTCTACAGTCAATTTCATAAACAAAAGAAAGAAAACATACTTCAATATTGATTATAATGTTATTTGTTTAAAAAGATTAAAATGATAGCCTACAAGAAGACAAGTAAAACAGTGCCCGGATGCGATATATATTGTACGCGTGTGAGAGATTGTATTATCACTTAGTCAATGAATTGTCTCCTTAAATGGAGAATAAAGACACGTAAAATGGAAAAGTAGGTTCTGCGAAACACGCACTCACACCCAGATCACACACACACGAGAACAAAAATAATTTAATAAAGAAAAATCACTATTATTCTTATATTTATGTTAAGTACACATCCAGTATGACTACGTCTAGATGCACGTGTCCATCATATAAACAACAGATAAATAAATACGTGACTGAATGAAAAATGTAAATAATCATATAGACACTTTAGAAATGATTAAATATACATGGGACTCTCTAGGATAGAGGTTAAAAGCGTTAGTGTTTCACGCATAACAGTGACATAAAATAATGTTAATGAAAGTGATTTCTGGAATTTTTGTAGTGACGTAGCTGCAGTCGCGAGTGTGACAAAGGCTTCGCAGTCGCTTTATAACGATTTGTCTCCTAGTAATTATATTGCACGAGGAAAAATGCCAACGTGCTCGCTTTCGCCGCTGCAGTACTGTTTACGTTTTAACTATCGGCGATAAAATAGAGCATTTTGCGAGTTGAAGGACATTCGAAAACACGAAATGACATTCGATAGTACAGAAAACAAAGGGAAGTGACATGCTTGAGTTATTTAAACACCTGTTAATGCTGCACCGATTCTGTGCTCCAGGCCCGTTCTGCTTGAGTGCGTGTGTGTTTGTGTGCGAAGGGTCTCTAGGTTAGAGACAAATACTCAGATGGGCAAATACCTCACTGACAAAACGAGGTTTCAGCAACAGACAGTTGAGTTATTGCCTCGTCTCCGGCATGAAATCAGCCGCAGACATCCGTCCTTTCAGCAAAACATGATCCGACTGTAAAGGGACTTCCGATTTCATGTCCAGAGTAAATTTAAGTCAAAGTCTCTGATTAGTTTCTGTTATTGGTGGCACAGGATTCACTGGGAGATTTAATTGTTTCAGTATGAAGCAGACGACCTCCTCAGAGTTACTCTGGCCTTTACGGGGTGTCCTTAAGTAACATACACAACAACTATGAACACAGACCAACTTAAAGTTCTTACAAAGGGTATTGACAGACTGTTGCGAAAATCTAACATATGACAACAGAACTGAAATAATAATGATAATGACTTAATACTTACTGAAATACGCCTGGTAAAAGCCATAGAGTGAAATGGGAAATCGGTTAAATGGACCACTTGTTTCGGTTTTGGTTTGTAGAAATACCGCTGCAGTCCTCATTAACAACAGCAGGCAGATATTGTTTTCGGACCCCTGAGTCAAGCACAACAGAGTGGGCTGAAAACTCCAGACAGGGTTAGCAAGGGATAAAAGGTATGGATTTATACTCCATCAAGATTAATATTCTGAGGTTAAAAAAATCTCAGAGCAAAGATTTATCAGATAAACCATCATCAAAATTGGTTGAATATTTATTTAATATGGCTGTAGAGGCTTCCTATATTGTTTATTTTCAAACTTTAAACAAGATAGATAGATAGATAGATAGATAGATAGATAGATAGATAGATAGATAGATAGATAGTTCAAGTCTTTATTTGTAGAATGAAGTGTTTCATTTGAGAAGATGTACCACAGGCACCTCTGTACCTCTGTAGCACCTCTATTCTTCATATGTTAGGCCAATGTAAACAGCATGGGAACTCTGCTATCTCTATTATACTGAACATAAACAGCATGGGAACTCTGCTATCTCTATTGTTATATTGAAGTCACTCATCATTTTACAATTGAAGTTAAGTACATGAAATAAAATACTCTCCTGTGATTTATGACCAGCACTTAAAAACCATGAGCTCATTACCATTTTATTAAAGGTAAATACACACACACACACACACACACACACGCATGCACACGTTCACATACGTGTGCTCGCTCGCACCCATGCACGCACACACACACACACACACACACACATATACGCATGCACACATTCACATACGTGTGCTCGCACGCACGCACGCACGCACGCACGCACGCACGCACGCACGCACGCACACACACACACCAACTATAAGGTTTTAAGGATGGCATGCACTGGATGTGCACACTTAAGGATGCCAGAGGAAGGAAAAAAAAATCCCTCAGATGAATTGTCATCGTTTGCATATTTGAACTGAACAAATCATCCTTAAGTGTGGCAGTATAAAAAAAAAGCATTAACTCCACATTAACACAAACAGCTTGGACGAGCAAATAAATCCCCCACCCTCCATTTGGACATGTGGCCCAGTGTTTACACTGAGATTTATAAAAATTACATCTTATTTACAGAGGGGGGGGGGCAGAGGAGGGGGACACAAAATGTGATTTGATGTAATGATTCGTACTTTTGGCCATAAGGGGAGAGAAAGGTGTCGTTGGACAGTGGTTTAGGTGGGATCACTATTGGACGACTTAAGCAGGGCGTATCTTCAATTTGCTGCTCCGGTGAGCTCCAGTAAACAGAGAGAAGAAGGCGACCTGTTCAGCACCTCGTTCAACCTGTGTGAGGTAAATGAAAACATGCAGCTCGTTCCAACCTGCATCGATCAATTCACAGCCATTAGGTATTGTGTTAAATATATATAACGCATGGATTGG
Organism: Tenebrosternarchus preto; assembly: GCA_025802075.1. NCBI lineage: Eukaryota > Metazoa > Chordata > Actinopteri > Gymnotiformes > Apteronotidae > Tenebrosternarchus > Tenebrosternarchus preto. Next base: position 28,253,876 of record JAOYMR010000006.1, on the reverse strand, counting down.
AAAGCAGTCTGTTTAAAGTCATTTCATTCATAGTGACAAACACGCGAGATATGCTAAATCTGGTGTGATGAACACTGGAAATAAACCAAACAAGTTTTTGGTTTTTTTTATATAATATTTTATAATAACCTCGTGGTTGATTACAGTTTATATGTATTTTTTGCTATAAATTTATATAAAAATACATTTTTATAAATAAGCACATTTAAGAATAAACAACAATAAGAATACTCTTCTGACATGTTCAAGAGTTCATCCATGAATATAATTATTCATTCAGGCTTTGGCCTATTTGGTCTCCGCAAAAAAAAAAACTTCAGAAATGTTTCCTAAATCTAGATTAGCATATTTCTCTGTTTACACACTCAAACAGTGTGCGCCTGACCGTCAAATAAGCATTTTAGGGCTGCAATATCTTAACAGTTAAAAGACTTAACAGTCATTGGGTTACTAAATAATACCATTAAGATTTCAATATCTAATGAGTTTCCACAACTGCAGGATTTGTGTTGTACATACTGGCAGAAGCCAGATGAACGATAGGCTTTGGGCCTTTTTCCCCTTGTCTGTGCTGAGTTCTCTTCCCCAGCTGGCCACACTCAGACCGCAGTGGGAGAGAGTTAAAGGGGAGCTCTACCTCACGGCTCTTCTGGGAGAGCAGACAGAAATAATTGTCTCCAGACCCGGCCAGTGGTTCACACCTGCAAACAGAAACAGAAACAGAAATACACACACACACACACACACACACACACACACACACACACACACGCGCGCACACACGCGTATACACACACGTATACACACACGTATACACACAGATGTACAACACACACACACACACACATAATGCTAACATTGACATCTCCCAGTCCCTTCCACACCTACTGAGCTTCAATCAAAGAGCTTTTCTATCTAAAAAACAAAAAACAAAAAAACAAACAAAAAAAACAACCAACCAAAGAGTATATTTTTTAATGATTTTTTTAGTGGAAGAATTTTTTAAAGAATAAAAATTCAATTGGGATGAAAATTTCATTTTGAGACTGTGAGTCTGCATGTGGAAGTTGTGAGATTTGCTTCTTGCTAGATTTTTACCACTTATTAGCATGTTAATATGGAAATTATGTTATGATACTGAAATATATTGACATTTTCATTTCATCATTTTGTAATTAATGTTTATAAAATACCATAGTTCCTCAAATTCTTTTTTTCTCCATGACCAAAGGGCCCCTAATGTCCCATTCTCCAAAAATCTTTTAGAAAATGAGAGGTGAATAGATTACATGATTATAAGAGCCAACAGCTTTATGACAGTGACGTTTTTTACAGCGGGTGACTTGAGTTAAAATGAGGGGTGACAGTCACAGCTTCTGAATCCTCCTCTGCCTGCAAATCAACAGCTATCACTCACCTGGCTGAACCACAGAAGCAGGGCACGCTGGGGGGAGCCCAGCACAGATCCAGTGGAGCTTGTGCAGACCTACACACACTCCACACACACCCTCCAAACACGGCTGCGACAGCCCCAGTAGCCCTCACCATTATCCCAGCAGCAGGGGTCAGAGAGACCTGCCCAGCCTCCCACCTGCCCCAAAATTGCCCTCCAAAATGACCAATTACCTGAGTTAGGTGCTACTCGCAGGAAAAAAAAAAATCTATCCCAATAGATGGTGGTTACTTAATGTGTCAACAACGGAGAAATGAAATGGTTGTAAAATTGTCACTTGTCGTATTTTTGTTCCTTGTTGTGTCCACAGTCTAAGGGGTCGAGACAGGCAGTCATCAAATCTTCAAACTAGGCAGTAAATTAAAATCCATGAACATCATCCCTGGGCAAAACAAAAGCCTCTGGTCTGGGCTGCAGTGATGCTGAGGCCTACCGATGATCTGAACCAGCTGGGACTCGTGGAGAGGAACCGGGCATGTGGAGAGAAAAAGAAAAGACATGTGTACCATAATGCGGCCTAGAAAAACGCTTTAAATTTTTTTTATTTATTTATTTTCCCTCTGATGCATTTTGAAACAATGTTTGATTACATGGACACGAAGAAGCATCTCGTTGTCCAACTAATTGCCTCGAAAATGGGGGAAACATGCAAATTTCCCAATTAAATCATTTGCTGGGAAGGAGGATTCTGCAGGGCCTCTCTGAGGGAGGCTATGGCAGTAGGGCCCTTTTAGGTTTTGTTAAGAGTTAAAGCTGTGAACAAAGACAGAAAGAGGTCAGTCCTCTGCGACACCTGACGGCTCTCCCTCTTTTCTGTTCCCCTTGATCCCTACCGCCAGCCTGTCATTAGTCTTAATGATGGAAAATTGTCATGTTGATGTCTCTCCCTCTCTCTCTCTCTCTTTTGGCCATGCTCTCTTTCTCTCTTCCTCTCTTCTCTCTCTCTGTCTCTTTTCTCTTTACTCTCCCTCTTGCCCCCCCTCTTTCACGCGCTCTCTCTTTTGTATAAGTAGTAGGTGGAAGCTCCATTTATTACAAAGTTCTTTTTGCCTAAAAGCCAGGGACGGTGCATTTGCAGCACAGGGGAGAAAAAGGCACTGGATGCTCTTTCCATCGCTGGGATAATTACCCCCACTGTGACCCTAATGATCCACCCCGCTCACCCGACGCCTCCAGCACGTGCTCAGTCGCTCAAGCTCTGGGCTCCTCTCCGGGCTCCTCTCCAGGTTCCTCTCCTCTGTTCTCCTCTGTTCTCCTCTCCTCTCTCCTTGCCGCTCTTCTCCTCTCTTCTCTCCTGACGCCCCGTGTCAGGGAATATGAAAACCCCTATAATGAAACCATTTTGGCTGATGGAAAAAAAAAAGGCAACTGGAGCTGCACTTGCTACAAAGGCGACTCAATTATATGAGTAATTGTGATAATTTTCCTTCCATTCACGGCTCTTTCTGAAAGGGAAGGAAGGAGGGGGGAAACAGAGAGATGCTGGAAGGGAAATTACATGGACAATGTGGAGTGTGAAAAATGTTACACACACACACACACACAGCAAGAAAAGTGCAAGACTATAAATAAATATGTTAACGTAGGTGGGCAAAACACATATACATGCAAAGCTTAAAGAGGTGCAGGTAAACACACACAGACTGATAGATGATATAGATGACCAGGAAGCAAATAATAGCATGATAAAAAAGTAGATGTACAGCTGTCTGAACATTAAAACCTCTTTCTGCTTCCTATTGACAAAGCTGAGCTTCTGCAAAAGCACCTCAGTGGTTAGAGATTATTTGGAGACCCGTGACAGGAAAAAGGATAATTATCCTCCAGGAGAGGCAGGCGGACTGACGCGCCCTTAAGACGCTGCTCTGAATGCAGGGGCTTGATAAGCGGCAGGAGGAATAATTTTGTGCTTTGCTTTCCCTTTATTCTGTGGAACATGTTTTGTTGGGTGGAAGACAAGGCAAAAAAGCTCCTTGGAGTGCATTAAACCCTAGGTGTTCGCAAATATAAGGTTCCTCTGTCTATCAACTGGCACCTAGAGAACAACTCTTAAATGCATTAAAATGCCTCTTCTTTTCTGTCCGCAGACAGCCGTGCCAGTGAGATATGCATTAGGGTTTCTGCTTCACAGCGGGGAGTTGGATTTCTCACACAACACCGAGGGACATTTGAGATTCGTCTTGGCAAAAAAAAAAAAAAAAAAGACCAAGCCCACGAATCGAATCTCGTTCGGAGAAAAAGAAAAAAAAACTCATTGCGCTCCAGTTCTTATAGTGATGAAAAATTATACATATTTACAGTTTTACTTTTTTTTTTTTTTTTTTTTTAAATATTTCACATTCCACATTTGTTTTTGAATTGTACACATCACATAGCTAACGTGTTTTCTCCAGCGGCCTATTGAAGATATTAATTTTAACATATTATAATGAATCAGAATTGTATAGTATTGGCCTGACAATAAAATAACATCAATAAAACACGTATTAACAATCTTCTCCTGCATTTTAAATGGTAAGATATTATGTAATTTGACTGAATACAATGCCTCATATTGTCAGATATTAAAACCTACATCTGTATTGTCATTAATCTTAATGAATCTATTTAAATGTGATAAGTAAATGTTTCTGTAAAATCAGGAATACAAATGGACCTTTGTTCACATGCATAGAAATACATCAGTGTTCAACAAACCGATGTTACAGCACCTCTATGAATCAGTCTTGGCATTTGATGAATGTCTCCAAAAGCCTTAACTACCCCTGCACCTGGACAGCCTTGATTTATACTAAATGAAAGGTGGTTTCAAATGCCACAAACACAACATCTCTTCATTCTCTGTTCTTCCCTCCTTCTTGGGCTGTCTCTTTTTCTCCATCCTCAAACTGTTCCCACATGTATGAGGTCTGACCACTCCTCCTCCACCACAACCACCACCAGCACCACAAAGCGTAGAGATCTGTGGCAATCTGGGGAAATCTCTCCAGGCTCAGGCTGCCATCTCACAAGCTGGCAGCTCAAATACTCGGATCAGACTCAGATGATGGCTTGCTGTCGGCCAGCATGTCATCAGCTGCGTCCCAGAGGCTCATCTCTTCCGCCCCATTGGGCAGACGCCTGGAAGGCTCCTAACTGGTCATGATGGGGTGGCCTGCCTGCCAGAGAGGCCGACTACGCAACCAGGTTCACGCCAGGAGCCTCAGACGTGTGTAGAAGCTTCAAACCAAGCGCCAGCACAAACGCGGGAACGCTCGCGTCTGCACGGCCGTTCAGCCAATAGCAGAACAGAAACGTCTGCGTGGTTGCGAGATCCTGTAACGGCAGCAGTTATAGAGCTGGACAAGAGACGCAACACCAGAGCCTGAGGAAAAAAAAATGGAGGCATAAATCAGAGCCAGACCTCAGACAAAACTCTATAAAACCTCCATTGATGGACAGGCTGACAGACTGATGATAACTCTACACGCCGTTGCCAAGTTTGACTGACCGCATAACCTGAATCAAACCCAATCCACTAAGTACCAGCCAAAACCATTCCCACTAGAAACATTCCCACAGATTACAAAACAATGACAGCCCACACGACAACCCAGAAGAGATGTGGGAGTAACTGAAAATGACTGGAGATAAAACTAAATAAAACATGCGACATTAGCCCATGGGAAACTAAGCCACAATCTGACATTATTACTAATATCATGCACCACACTAGTGAAAAAAGCCTAAATTTCATCAGCCCACCCAAGATCCCCTCTAAACACACACAGTTATAAAAAAAAATAAATAAATAGTGTACTTTGATATATATCAAATAAGCTCTAGAGGAGATATAACGTGTGTGGATAAATATAAGATCGGACATGGTGAGATCAGACTTTGGTTCTAAGGGAGGCAGCTACAAATAAACAGAGAGCTCCATGAACAAATGAAGGGGCATTAAACGTGTTTTCTGAAACTGTAACAATACCAAACAAAGACCAAAGCTAGTCCCTGTCTGATGCTCAGTAGATCAGACCAGTCTGATGCGCAGTAGATCAGACCTAAATAACTACAAGTCATTCCTGTTTAGCAAGAATATGTGAATGGTTCTTCTTATTTATTAGTACCATAGTAGTGTATTCCCAAGGTCTAGAAAATCTAGAAAAGCCATTTTAACAAATAATAAATGTGATTAAATCACATTTAATAATAAATAAATGTTGTGAATACATACTTAGAGACACTTAAAATTTTGTAATAATATAATATCAACATATATACACCAGGACCTCTTAATAAGGGATTTGTGGAGAATATAATATGAGTGTAATGGATTTAAGAGTACTGTGCAAATCAGGCACTTCATAGAGAACCTGAAAATGTAATTACAAATAAAGTCTGAACAAGCTTGTAAATGTGCTGACGATGCTTCCACAGAGGGACAACGTGTGCAAAAAAGATTTGGGTAGATGGACAAATGCGCAAAAATGTTCACCTCCTACTGCTCTTTGCTCGTAATATCCAGTCCCTGCTTCGTATTACAGGGGCAGGTCGGACTACAGAGAGCAGCGTGAACATCCAAAGGCCATCCCAGAGATCTCCAGCGGCCAGCGCTTCTCTGCGCCACGGCAACCCCAGCCACAGTCAGGGGTTAAAGGGTCCTAATGCGTCTGTGAGGCAGCGGGCTGTCAGCGGCTTTAATAAATACAGGGAGCGGCATGAGGGAAAAAGTGTAGCTGTGTCTGAGGACTGACACAGGCACAGGCCGGCAGTGCCGATGGCTCAGCGCTAATGACAGAGCAGCGTAATGACAGAGCCAGCTTCTGAGGAGCAGGGACAGGAAGATCAATCTGCAACCAGAGAGAGAGAGGGATGGTGGAGGTGGAGGGGGGAGGGGCATGGAAGCGTGATGTTCTATTACACTCTCGCTCCATGTTAGCTCGCGTCGCTGTCTCCCTCACTCCATCCCCGCACCCCCAGCCCTCCACCCTCCCCCAGCCCTCCACCCTCCAGCCTGAAGCTCGGGCCTCAGCCGCAGTTTTCCCCACGCCGTGTTCGAACGGTTCTGCATTAAAAACGCAGTGGATCGATAGCCATTACGGCGCCGCGCTGGTGTTGACGCGGTGCGGCCTCCCCCTGACATCTCTTTCCATGTCCTGTCTCTGAGCCTCGACCTGTCTTTTCTCTGCCTCTCTTTCTGTCTTTCTCTCTCTCTCTCTCTCTCCTGACGGCTGTCTCCATGCAGACATCGATCCTGGAGCGCAATATTCCATCTCCTAGGCCGAACCGGCACGCCCAGGGTTCAGCGGGAATTGAAAAGCAGCGCGAAGAGGCAAAGGGAGGAGGAAAGGGGATGGAGGGGTAAAATAAAATAAGAAACAGAGTTACCAACCAGCTGCCAGAGCACATGTAAACAGTATGTCCCTGTTCACATTCCTCTTTCTCAATCTACTGTTTTTCCTGCGCTACCGGCCATGCAAAAAAAGTCAATTAAAGCATGTGAGAAAAAAAAAGACCGCCCTGCAGTATATACTGAATTTACATATACATGACGTTGTGGGCTTATTTATGTAGGCCTGTTTGAAAAAGAGAGAAACACTCACATTGAGATCAGAATGGATAACATCTTTCTCCTGAAGAGGATCACTGCGAAACAAAAACATTGGTAGCAATTTAAAAAGAGGGAGTTTCTGAGAAAGCTGGCCAAAGATAAATACAGAGAAAAAAAATAGCAGACAACATAAAATTAGCAGCAATTTAGGCTAATTTCTCTTTAATTGTCCTTCGGGACAAGAGTTAATCTACAAATCTCTCCATTTACCAGAAGCCATGAAGTAAAATAAAGATTGCTGATTCAAACAACCAAAAAACCCCATTTTTTCTCAAAAACATCAACACAAGGAGCAGATTATTACTGTTCTTAATGGATTTACTACCGAAATCTAATTATGTACCAGAGCAAATTCATTTCAAATAGATATAATTTCTACACAGCTTTGCTACTTGCTGCTATATATCTTTACATACATATCTTCACTTGACAACATTGATATAGTAGCCGTGTGTATACTTTGCCAATGAGATATAACCATGAGTAAGCAAATTCAATGCCTAATGAACTTTCAATTACAATTTGTTGCTATTATATGAATATTATGTCTCATTTTCCCAGGCCACAGAAATCAAGGCATTGTACTGTGTAATTTGTCCCTTAGACAATGTGTCAGTGAGTGCTTCTTGAGGTCTGTGGTCTTTACACAAGACGTCTGTCTCTACTCCAAAATCTTTTGCTCTTTGTGTATCTCTGGCCCAACACAGCCTACAGTGTTTTCCTCCCGCAATGCTCATCGGAGGCCACTGTATCTTTACTTGAACCGGGTCGATCGAAGCCAAGTGCTCTTTGGGCCGCTCTGACGCCGTTTGAATGGGGGCGTTAAAAGGGGGACAAGGTGGGGGAATTTCCCACAGCCAGACTGGGAGTTTTGGCGAGCAGGAGCCCTGAATACCTGTCAGGTGTACGGTGACATCCTGACAACATTCGGCAAAGGGGAGGGGGATTGATTTGTGGAAAGCTGAGGCGGCCCAGAAGAGGCTGATGGGTAATGGGACTGATTGCCTCAACACAGAACAATGCTGTCTGTTTCATCTGTTGTCATGCCAACCTGCTGAGAGATAGAAAGAATAAAGTAGAGAGCAAGAAAGAGTGTGTAGAATATATCCAACCTCCAACTTGACTCTCCATCTATTTTCATTGATCTTTACAGACATTTAAATCTCAGGGGGGAAAAAAATGTCCTAATTCTGATTTGAGCAGCAGGTGTGAAGGCTATTAACCAGAGGTGCCATTAACAGCAGTACTATTGGTGGTGTTATATGTCCCAGCTCTATATGTGAGAAAATATAGCAGTGACATTGAGATGCTAATGGACTTTTGGTCAATTATCCTACCATTTGAACAAATGGACTTGGTCATGCATGTGTGATCCCTTCTCTCCACCACTACTTCTTAGAAGGTGCTCCTCCGAACGTTATCGATGTTAAGAGCTCCCATGAACCCGTAACTGCACATTTAAGTGGAGTTTGGCTATGGAGGATCTCTACCAAAGCCTGAGACTTCACACTGAGATTTCATCGTCAGTCAAGCCTTTATGTATACATCACCTGGAAAAGCACAGCTTAATACAGTTTTATGTCTATAAGTAGAATGTTATGTATTATTTTGTCTTACCTGTCATCGTTAACAACTGATATACATTCATGCACAACTTTAAAGAAATCACCTGTCCAAATATTTAAGTAATACAGTTACACTGAGGTCATATATGTATGTGAAATGAACAAATCAAAACAGGTCATTTCTCATGCTTCTGTCTAGCAGTCCTGTGGCTCCCAAATTGAGTTCCAGTCTTCGTCATACAGTGCGTGCGTGCGTGCGTACACTCGCGCTCTCTCTCCCCACACCAACACAATGGCTGTCGTCACGTAGTCTGGGCCCATGATGTGCTGAGAGAGGACAGAAAAGAAGATTGTACGTGAAGATGAGACTAGGTCTGCACTCACAATGCTCTCATTTAGTGAGCTGAGACTTTCAGGCTCAGAGGCTGTTGGCCCGTCTGTCGTCCAGCCTTTACCCCAGGAAGGAGCTTCTGCCCTGCGGACCGACAGATCTCTGACGCCTGCTCGCCCCTCCACATCCATCATGAATCACACTCATGACTGTGGACACGTTAAAGAGACACTGATGAACTGTGAACTGACTACAACTCTAAAAAAAAAAATACACCAAATAACTTAGTGTGCATCCATATATGTACAAATTCATGTTTACTTATTTTATGTCGGTTCCTAGTCTTTAGGTAGATGTTGGTTTGTCCTACAGGTCAGGGGTTTGTTAGCATTTGCATATGAAGTAGGAATACAACTGCTGACAGACAGAGCGTAAGAGTCTACTACCATAACCAGCACCCAGAATACTGAGCAAATCCACACCATTTAGCAATTAGCCTTATTATTTGCAATTAGCCTTATTAGCGGATACAAGCAATAAGTAAATCGCAGAATAAGAAACAAGGTGGGAACAAGACAAACATGTGTACTGGCCTGCAAAGATGAAGGACAAGCTTGTGGAACTATAGCAATATGTGTGATTTCCTGTTCCCAGTTAACTCTACACCATTTACAATGGTTTTGAAATGACAACTTGTGCTTTCAAAGTCATATGAGTTACACAAAAAGATCACATGATTTTGAAATCATGGAGTCTCACGTTTGATGGAGATGCTTATTGTATAAAGCAGTTCAGTCCACAAGCCATCTGTAAAGTGGCCTGTTCTTTCTTGATGTTTCCATTTACGCTTAGACCTACATGAGCTTAACTCAGCATGAACGAACACACACACACACACACACACACACACACACACACACACACACAGGCGCACACAGCTGCTGAACTGTCGAGCTACAGCCAAGCACTGCTGTGGTAATAATCAGTGTGAAGGTGTGTGTATAGTGTGTGTGTGTATGTGCATGTGTGTTTATTACAGGAAGAGGCCTGGGGAGGTCTGTGATCTCACAGCCCAATCAAGTCCTGAGTAGATCCCTAAGGCTCCAGGCTGCTCTAACAGCACTGTGACACACACAGGGGGCGTCAGACTTAACTCTTTACTGTCTATGTTCCCATCACCCATCAAGCGCAACCATGGTGCACTGCTGAAGCCTCTCGTAACCTAAATCACAAGGTATCAAGTGGTGAACATACACACACTTCCACAGACACACACGCACAATTCACCACAGCAGGGATCTTGAACAATACTCAAACGGGCATAAATGAGTCCTTAAAACTCTCTCTAACTGCACTATATTCACACTTATCTAAGCAGATACAGCATATCTCTCACTCTCTCTCTCACACACACACACACACACACACACACACACACACACACAGATAACAGCAGGAGCCCTTGCTACATGTACTAGCGGCACAGCCATGCCCTCATACGGGGAGGAAGTGTCTTTGAATACATTCACATGCTCACTCAGAGGGACGCCACTTCACCAGAGCTCTAGTGGTGTTTACTCCCATCAGGCAGCCTAAAGAATCGATGATGAGAGGTGCTTTCAGGGCAGGAACGCAGATCTCCCTTCTGCCTGGTAGCCAGGCCAGTTCACCACTGCACCCCTTGAGGTTTCACTGATTAGGTGCATACATAGGTCACTAATATTTCCTGTACTATGGTATGAATGTGCTGTACATGTTAGGGCTCTGATGTGTGTGTGTGTGTGTGTGTGTGTGCGTATAAGTCTTTCAGACTTGTAGAATGCGGCTTTCAAATTCTCTTCAGCCCCAGATGGCCCTTATACAGTTCAATTCAGTGAAGATAACTTCTTTTGTACTGTCATTGTACAAATACAACAAAACTGAGTTAGTCTTATTTCTGCTTCTAGTGCAGCTTGCACAACCAACTCCACAAAACGCTAAAAACTAAAACAAGTTTGTTTTTCACAACAAACTTGTTTTCCATCTATTATCATTTCTATAACAATACTCTGGGAAAAAATGTCGACACTCACTCAGCTTCACATCTAATATTCTGCGTAACATCTCCTAACATCTTCTAACATCTAAAAACTAAAACTCGTTTTAGTGAGTGAATGAGTGTCGCTATTTTTTTTTCCAGAGTATTGTTATAGGAATAATAATAGATGGAAAAATATGTTATTATCATATAATAGGTATATGGAGTGTTGGACATTTTCAACAGCATTGAACATTTTCAATAGCTTTGAAGTACTGCACACAAGAAGTTTATTTTAACAGGTGTCACGTTGCGTGCGGAGTTACTGCTGGAACGGGCAGGAGGCGCAGCACGGTCGTTTTTAACGGTTTTATTGTGCTCACAGAGAACGAGCACAACGTCTCGAATAACACACTCACATCGAGTCCGACAAAGACGTAGTGACATGCACACGCTTAAATACACACACCCTTGACGAGACACAGGTGAAACGAGTAACGATAACAGACGAACAGACGAGCGTCACGCCCCACAACAAGCACAGAACACGAGCACACCTCCACACCGACACGCCCACATAAACGCAGGACTAGGGAAGAGGCTGGGGCGGCCACCGTCGACGCTTCCTGAAGACTATAAGGGGAAAAAAACAACAACTAATATGCCAAAATCAAAGTTAATAGCATAATAAGATAACCACTAAAAGTAAGAAAAGGGCCATCACTTTGGATACATAAACACACATACACACACACACTACAAAGTTCCATCTAACGTTTAAATGTTTTGGGAGCTTTGGAGCAGGAGGTACATGGAGGGGAGGGGCCAGGTGATGTAAAAGCTGGTCAAAGCAACACTGAGGGAAGAGTGACAAGAGTTGGAGATAAGCTGTTAGTGCAACCACTGTTGGGGTTAACATGAAAACTCAGCTCACAGTTGGGTTCAACTTCAAGTGATGGTTTCTATGAGAGTGTGGGGGTAGGGTGGCGTGGTTAGCTGTGAGGGACATTGTGATGTGGGGGCAGAGGGGATTGGGTGGGGTGGGGTAGTTAGGGGTGATGGAGGTTGCTGTTTGCGGGTAGAGAGCGTGGGGGTGGGGTGGTTAGCCGTGATGGAGGTTGTGATGTGGAGGCAGAGAGTGAGGGGTTGAGCTGAGGCAGGGGAATTAGCACTGGGATCCAGTGCTTAGCTGGGTAGAAACACAACTGGATGCTTAGGCTAAGGTTTCACTGGCTTTATTGGGCAATTCTGTATAATTGCTCTTTTGACTACAGTGGCAAAATGAAGTTAAACAGTAGGGAGAGGAGAGGAATGCGATGAAAGTAAACAGTAAACATGACTCGGCCTTCTTGTAGCAACAGGATGTCACAGTGCCTTATTGTCAAGGCATGTATTCCAAGTTAGGCATTAACGTTTCCCCATGTTTAAATCGGCCATGTTGGAAGCTAGACATGCCTGGTAATGTTATTGTTCAGTAGTTTCTGAACAGATGAATCCTAAATATTAGTGAGGAGGTCTCTATTTTATGGAAGAAGTGCAGAACTTTAGGTCATGGACTGATTTTATTTATGTATTTTTTTAATAAATGTTGCCATGACTCCAGGCTTCATCTTTACAGGCCATTTCATGAGACTGAGAGAGAAAGGGAGAGAGGGAGGAAGAAGGAGACAGAAAGTCAATTTTTATTGTTTTTTTTTTAAAACTCTGTGCATATCATATGAGAGGAAGTGAGTGGTTTGCCTGCCTATGGGAACAAGCTGGGAGAACAATATGGGAAATGGAGACTCAACATCACTGCTGCAACTCCAGAATAAGCATTATATTCACACACCATTTCACAAGGCTACACCATCCATCATGCCAGCGAACTCTGCCTCTCCTCTACACCCCCAACTGACCCATTCTTACAGTGCTGCTAGCATGTCCCAGGGTCTTTCAAAGGACATGAAGGTTTGTGAATAAACATCAAGTACGGTAGCTTTCCTTTATGAGAAAATCCAAGTTTTGCATCATAGTTTTGCATGTAAATCAGTGACTTCTAAATGGCAACAAATGCAAAGATCAAAGCTGACCAGAGATAAAGGAAACCCAGATGCAGTAAACCACTTCAGCCAAACATAAAAGATTCAGGTCAGCTAAGGGTGCTTTAGCAGAGCATGAACAGTGAGTTTTTTTGCTTTGCCCCTTTGCACACTAAGAGTATGGTGCTCTCTCACATGGTAATGGGAGAGGCAGCACTGACCCCCGTCACCTGAGCGCAAAGCTTTATGGGTACGGTCTCTCTTCACGTCGCTGGTTAATACCACAACCACGCAGGGATGTGTCCTGCGAGAACAACCCCTCTCCTCCACCTGAAGACGAAAGCACGAAGCGAGCCGTTGATGGAGCTCTCGGACAACGAGGGCCAGCCTGAACCGACCGGAGCTCGGGAACAAACAGAGCTTTGAGGAGCTCCGACGAGACCTGGAGTGGTGCAAGTGAGGCCACATCGTTCAGGGGTTAACCTCCCCTTCAGCCAAGCAAAATACTCCAAGAAGCATGCAATTACAGCCTCAGTCAAAGGGCATGTGCAATTTCCAAACCTATTTACACAGTGGTGAAGGACCTCCCTTCACCTCCCCCTTCCTGATCCCCCTGCCAGGAACAGAAGGAACTTAGATAGCATGATTAAGGTGGAAACCATCATTGTATAAAAACACAAGCTCAGTGAAATTTACATGAGTCATTTTGAAGAGTGGGACTGAGATTAATTTTGGTTGGCAAGTTGTAGTCATATGGGTGGGTGGGTGATTGAAAAACTAAATGAAGCACAAATCTGCTTCTGAGTAGCTCCAAGTTCAGCATGAGATATTCTCACATTCACTATCAAGCAACCATCCCTGAGGACAAGAAATTTCCTGATGCAACTGGTCAAAAACAAGACCAAACCCTGAATACAAACAGACTTTTCAAGGACAGCATATTCAGCATGAATTTTCCAAGTTCATGTCCAATGGCTATCAGGCTCAGACAAACATGTCCTGCCTCAGTATTAAATACAACTTGGCCCAGAGGCTGGAGCTCCAGCCGGAGGTGGGACAGGTCTCTCCTGGGAGCAGTGTGTGGTGGTGGGTGGGGAGGGGGTTCTCAGATCTGTTAGCCTGCACAGCTGTTGGCCAGGACCAGGATCCAGAGGCCCTCTGTGCTTCCTCCTCTCACCGAGACGACAGGCTGGCCAGGGGGCACAGAACTCTAATAATAACAACATTCAGCATGCAGAAACCAGGTCAGCTCTGCCCTGTGTTGACCTCTCGATCAGAGCACTGATGTCTGGACAAGAGCCAGCACACAGAGAGCAAGGGAGCGTGTGTGTGTGTGTGTGAGAGAGAGAGAGAGAGAGAGAAAAAGAGAGAGGGAGGGAGAGAGAGAGAGAGAGGGGGGGGGGCGAACTGCTTCAACATTCACAGCAAGCCGCAGAATACCGGAACAAGTGGGGGTTCAGATCACTTCCTGTTCTGTGCTGCTCTTCCTGCTTCAAACAAACCTGAACAGAGACCTACACCACACTCTATAACAACTTGTGACAAATTTTTTGCAAATGAGGATTTCGGGCAAGGTGCCAGTAACTTAGACCATTCAATTGATCTTTCTAATAACTGCACAGTTTATTAGAAAGAACCTGTTTAAATTTCCTGATGCAATAATTGCAGGTTTTCCTGTGTAAATAAAAGTGTGATAAATATAGACCAAGCACGCAACATGGCAAGTCTCTTAGCAAATATTGTATACTTCCACTAAGTCAGAGGATCAGAGTATGAATTGGTGGTCCAGGGTTGTACGGTGACTTAGCTGTTGCTAGGAAACCTTGTTCCCACGGAGATTTTCTCTCCTGCACAGCTTGAATTTGGTCCTTTTTCATGTAATGCTACTAACTCTAACGTTCAGCCAACATGCATGATTTTTACCAAGACTTGCAGTTCTTCTTGGTCTCAGGAGAAAGAACATAAAACAAATAAAGTAATAATAATTGAATGCAATAATAAACCAAAGAGATAACAGTTACTAGTTAGGTTTCTAAAAATGAATACAAAGGTACTTTTGAGAATAAAAGAAGAAACATTTATGTAGTTCACTGTCCATTTGCTATGAACCTGGCACACTGAAAAACAACAGAGCATGGTGCAGGTGAAATACACTTGCATAGATGTGGAGCAACAGGGTCAGTGCTGGGTTACACTGAACCCTGTGAAGATCTCAATATGCAGCTGTGGTTCTGCTCCGGACTCTGCGGTGCACAGAGGGTGGAGCCTATCTTGGCAGAGAAGGAGGAGCTTATCAGAAAGGAAGGGAGAGATGGAGAGATAAACAGACGTGTGTCTACTGGAATGGAACCTTAATTACAGTACTGAGGTCCAGAAGCAGGGGCAAAAGCTCAAATGCGCGCATGCACATGCACACGCACACACACACACACACACACACACACACACAGAGAGAGAGAGAGAGAGAGAGCCAGATAAATGGCAGGTTGAAGACTTCCTGGCCATAATCACATGACCACTTAGAGCTGCTAATCCCCAAGGCAGAGCAAGGGAGTGAAGAACCCAAAAGAACACACACTCTTTTGAACATTTTCCCCCAGTTAACACAAACAACACAGGTTTCGAATCTGTCCATCAAAAAAGACAGCCACTCTCTTCCCCTTCTTTCTATCTAAAACAACACTCTTGGGTTTTAATGCCAATACCAATGTGGTATTTACTGAATGGGAGTGTTTGGATTGTAAACACTCCACGGCAGGTCCAAAAGTTTGCAGCCGTGCAGTGCACTGGTGGTTAGTCTCTCTGTCTCTCACACACAACTGGTTTCTCACACACTCAGTACCAAGGGAATACTCTTGGCTAATTAGCTCCCTGCATCTGGGAAACGTCAGCCTGTCTCCCCTACACATGAGCTACATTCCTATTTACTTACGAACCCGCAACCCATACACTGACACACCATCGCTGTATCGCATTCAATCAGGGTCCAATCCGATTTTTGGACAGTGATATAAAAATTATATCATGAATTGCTGAGCCCTTTGCTGAAGGCATTTTATAGGCGAGAGGGTGAATAGATCCTTCCACTGTAGGAAGACAGATCCTTGAACAGCACAGATCCTGTAATTCAGAGAAGCAGAGACAGTCTCTCTGATGAAATACCAGCAGAGAAACATATTTTTCTGTCATGTTTTGGCTTTATT
Source organism: Tenebrosternarchus preto (assembly GCA_025802075.1). NCBI lineage: Eukaryota > Metazoa > Chordata > Actinopteri > Gymnotiformes > Apteronotidae > Tenebrosternarchus > Tenebrosternarchus preto. Next base: position 28,237,693 of record JAOYMR010000006.1, on the reverse strand, counting down.
TATCATCTAGTTTGCTTGTCAGGACAAATTTTGCTTGTATAAGGCGCATTGTTACCGACCACAGTTACCCACGTTACACATTAGTCCGAACGCCAAAACAACAAACTATAATCTACTCTAGAAGATACGCATTATCCGCCAGGTTAGGATTATTTTAGAAGCCCTTGGTTTTACAATTCCATTATTATGCAAACAATAATAATTACAAAAACAGTGACTGCTAGGAAAGATGCAAGGATTCTGAGTGAAGGCCCATATTCCTTACAACATCTGTCTAACAATGAGGCTCATGTCAATAAAGCTTCGCAGAGTAGGTGTGTAATTTCTAAATCAATTTTTCTTTACAATTGCTATGTCTATGCACTCTCTGTATTCCCCAGTAAAAGTAATAAGTGTTATATAAAATAAAATCTAAAATCATAACAAAGCCAGGAAAAAAAAGGTTTCTCAATAGGTTTAATTTCAGAAACTTTTAACACAAAAACATGAAGTAGCTCGTATTAAACTCCATACACCTGATATACAGCATATGAGAGCAATTCAGTGAGGGTTGAGGAAAGTGTAATTGATACATCTTAAAAAGTTTAAACATTTATGTTTTTAATATTTTTTTTTAACTGTATTGAAATTCTTAAACCCACAACTGGATGTATGTGGGTTTAACTATTTTTCTTTCACTTAAACTTTAATACATAATAGATTTTGTATTAATGGAATCTCAGTAAAAGTAACTACTAGGCTCAGCAGATGTGTCTATATGTTACTACCACTTACTATGATTCTTCATGAAGACAGATTGTAGCTTTACCATATGGCCCCATGGCTGAGTTCTTCAAATTAAGGATTAGCAATAATTCGGGGTCTTGTTGGCAGTGGGTTAATGTGTGGGCTGAATTAGAGGCCTGTAGAGACCCTCCACCTGACATCACACACAGACATCCTGTCTGCCTCCAGAGATGCTATCACTGGATAGACTCAAAGACGGGATAAATTGTCCATCCGTCACCTTACCTCACATTCTCTCTCCGTTTCATACGACGGCGATATTTCAGTCCCTTTTCTTCACCCCCTCCCCGATTCTCTCGTCCAATTCAGCTGGGTTAATTGCCCTGCGCCGGACCACTGCATATGCCAACCTCAGATGGAGAAGATGAATGTCTCCTTTCTGCACAGACTAGATGTAAATAAATTTCTTGGTCATCGTGTTTGCAGAAAACTGCATTGACCATACGGAAGCGCATGGAGATTGCTAATAGCACTTCAGTGGGGGGGGGGGCACGTGACAACAGAGCAGGTTCAGTTACTCTGCAGGGCGCAGCATAGAGACATGCACTGATAAGTGTACAAGGAATAAAGTGTGTGTGTGTGTACATGTGTGCAGGTGTGTGTGTGTGTGTACATGTGTGCGCAGGTGTGTGTGTGTGTGTACATGTGTGCGCAGGTGTGTACGTGTGTGTGTGTGGGTGTGTGTGTGTGTGTGTGTGTGTGTGTGTGTGTGAGTGGTAAAGCACTTAGGTCTCACTTAGGGCTGAATACTTCTTGTGGTCAACAGCAATTTTAAAGGTTAATGTTAAGCCATAACACTGTCCATGAGGTTTTAACATGGCAACCATCCCACCACACACAGCTCAGTGAGACCAACCCACCACACACACAGCTCAGTGAGACCAACCCACCACACACAGCTCAGTGAGACCAACCCACCACACACACAGGTCAGTGAGACCAACCCACCACACACACAGGTCAGTGAGACCATCCCACCACACACAGCTCAGTGAGACCAACCCACCACACACACAGCTCAGTGAGCCCAACCCACCACACACAGCTCAGTGAGACCAACCCACCACACACACAGCTCAGTGAGACCAACCCACCACACACACAGGTCAGTGAGACCAACCCACCACACACACAGGTCAGTGA
>JAOYMR010000006.1:28215749-28227085 GCA_025802075.1 Tenebrosternarchus preto | reverse complement strand
CCCCCCCCCCCCCCCCCCCCCCCCCCCCCCCCCCCCCCCCCCCCCCCCCCCCCCCCCCCCCCCCCCCCCCCCAATCCGTTACTTTTGGAAAACATTTAACCGGTCATTAAGAAATTACGTTAAGAAACACAGAGTCATCCTGAGCTGCCTGTAATTCCATTACTACCACTCACAACTGTGGTCTAACCATGTTTGAAATAAGGGGAAACACGTACCTGTTACATTAGAAGGAAACGGCGGGCTGTAGCCTTTAACAAGCGGGTATGAGTTTCACATTAATAACATCTGGCCATGAACAGTTGAGTCGATTTGCAAATGTGAATGTTAAACAAGCAAAAGTAAAAAAAAAAACAAAAAACCAAACCTTAATAAACGAGCTCATCGGATGAGAATGACAATAAAGTTTAAATATTTCTCCGAACGAGCCCGGCAGGCAGGAACACAGCCACCTTTGGAGTTCGTAACTCGATCTTAATCGAGCCACCACTCAAGACGGTCCTGTTTGTGTTTTCAGCGCTGGCCCCCATATATCACGGCCGACTCCAGACACCGAGCGCGGTACTGGAACTGTTCCATCAACGTCAATCACTGTAGCCAGATGCAAGGCGAACAAGTGATTTTTACAGTGAAGCGACACATAAATGTACGTTATATAATAAAATAAAAAAGGAAAATGGGGGGAATGAAACCTTTAATGCTTCCAAACTGAAATTTCAAATCATGTTCAGCTGTTACTTCATGTTCAACTGATGTACCTTTAGCTACAAGGTGAAAAAGCAGGGCACACACACACTGAAGCTTTAGTGCAAGCATGAAATATTACCAGCACCTGCAATCACCAAATGGACTGGGTTTGGAATGTTTGTTTGGTTTCAACAGTTGCTGAAAATGGAAAATCAGGGTCCTCAGAACTTCAATACCTTTTTTTCATTAAAGGCACATCTGCATAAGGTGCTTTGCTTGGGTAAAATCTTTTTGTTGGTACAAAAAAACCAACCAAACAAAAAAACACTGGGGGGAAAAAACATGACTGATATGTAACAATTTAATATTTGAGACTGGGTGAAATTTACACTACATTAGTGTGAGTGAACGATGACATCACAGGACCAGGAGTGCATTGTAAATGTCAAACTCCAAATCAAATTTATTTATATAGCACTTTTTACAACTTGTGTTGTCACAAAGCAGCTTTACAAATGTCTTTGGTCTAGATCCCTAATCAGGGAGCAAGGAAAAACCACTAAGTGGAATTAAGGAAGAAACCTTGGGAGGGCCAAGACTGAAAAGGGAACCCATCCTGCTTAGGCAGCCCCAATTTATGACCAGTCCAGCTTTAATACATCATGGATAATCAGTGTAGCTAGTTCAGTATGTGTTTAGGGTAGGTGAGCTTTACCTGCATCTACTGGAGGAAACCAAGCAGATGAATGTGACTGCATCAGCTGGTCTACAGACAGTACTGAGACATTTTAGATTAGATTAGATTAGATTCAACTTTATTGTCATTGTGCAGAGTACAAGTACAGGGCCAATGAAATGTAGTTAGCATCTAACCAGAAGTGCAATATATCACATTATTTACATTATTATTTACAAAATTATTTATTTTCTGGCATCATCTCAGATTCTTTTTCAAATAATGTGCAGATGCTACCAGGTGTCTCCTTATGAATTTCCTCACTAACGTGCAAATGTGATGGCTCAGTAATTTCCAAAATAATTTTTTACTGCATTTATTTACTGAACAATCAGTTCACAATTAAGTCAGAATTAGTTTAAATAAAATGTTCAAATCAAATTATTATAAATATCTAAAATATACAGAGAGCGGCAGGGGAACCTTAAGTCAGGTTAAACACATGCTAGAGGTTATCTCCTTGGATTGATTTGTGTACACTGGCTGTTACCAATGGTTAGGTGATCACATCTTAACTGCAATTTGAGCAGGGTAAACGCCTGGATTAAGCAAAGCGAGATGTGTGCTTACACACTGTGAAGCATTACCACAAGTCCCCAGACAGTTTTCTTCTACTGTCAACACATTTCCCTTCTCCATGCCTCCCTGTACCGAAGTTCACCAGGCTCTCTTATCTGTTCAACTAATCTCACCTGCCCCCCCCCCTTCTCTGGGCACACACAATTAAAAGATGTCAAACCTGGTTTCTTTTTAAGTGTTTGGGTCTGGCTTGTCAGCGCATCAGACAGTATCTAAAGGAGACCTCAATTAAGGGAGAAAAGGAAAGGTTTGGTTAGGAGAGACCGTGAGGAGGCCTTGTGTTCCTCAGCTATGCGAATGGACAATGCTTGGGGAATCTGATCAGGAGCAGCACAGGGGGGCAGTCGGGTTGCGGTGGGGGGGTGGCCTGCCCCTCTCTGCCCCTCTTGGGAATTGTCGGAGCACGACGCGGAGGTTCTGACGGAGAGGTATCAGGTTTGTGGCTTTCCGAAGCGCGGCTGGGACGAGTGCCAAGCGGAGCCCATCTCCGGCCAGGACTCCGGAGGCGCCAGCAGGTAACGAGAGGCCGAGGATCGCCTCGTTTGACGAGTGAAACCAGAGATTTAAAGCTCCAGACTTAAAACTTTCAGTGTTCATTCTGGACTGAGATGAGGTAAGGCTGCATCTCTCCGGTAGGAGCAACGATACAAGACAAGGCTCCTCAGACAATACAGTAACCTATCAATGCACTCACTCACACTGCTATGCATCATACCAAATCCACATTAATTATGCAGAAGCCAGAATTTACCTAAACCAGTCCAAGGAAATAACCTCTAGCATATGTTTCATTTGACTTGAGGTTCTCTTGCTGCTGATTGCATATTTAAATATTTAGATATTTTTTGCAATCATTTGTTTTTAACAGTATAGCATTTTAGTTTTAAACAATAACTTTAAACAATTTCACAAAAGTATGGAACAATAAAGCGTCTCAGTACATAAATACAGGAAATAATATTTTTGGAGAATGACTGACCCATCACCTTTGTAGATAAGAAAACCTTCTAGCTCACTTAAAAAAAACAAAACACACTATCAGAATGAGAATGATGAGTGGACCAAGGGAACTGAAAGCAGTCCAAAAAACGCCCAAAATCTTATAGGTCAACTGGCAGTCATTACAATTTATTTCCTTTTCCTATACTTGTGAGGATTTTTATGACATCACGAATACATAAAGTCTACTGAACAGGAAGAATCAATGCTAAATCTACATATTCAAAATCAAATTGGCATCCCCATATCCCAATGCCACGGTGGATGACTGTCAAATGGAATCAGCCAAGTCAGAGGTGAAACCAAGGTTGATCTTTAAACACTGATTGGAACCATTATCTGCACCTGAGGTACGCAGAATGCTAACTATTTGGAATACGTACTTACAATGAAAATCAGAGGATCTTTCCTGCAGTCCCCTCCATGACACAGCAGCCCTGGGCAAATCCGAGATGGAACCAGTCACGAACAGAGGATGGAGCCTCCGTAATTGAACCTTTCGTATTTGTACAGAGCTCAGGTCTTACATGGTGGGTCATTTGGCGATGACCACTGTTCTTCCAGGAGGTAAAAATGGAAAGGCTCTGAGGGCAAAGGCAGGAGTCCCCAGTCACCCTGTTCAACTGCAAAACACACCAGCCTCCTGGGACACGCTCCCAATCTGCACAGCTCCTCCGCCTGCCGGGGGGGTGGGGGGGGTGGGGGTTGCAGCAGGAGGAGAAACCCTACAATACAAAACCAGCAATATTACAGTTTACCCGGCCCTACTGAACGATTCCTTCCCGGAGTGTGGTGATTTTCCATCAGTCAGTCACTGGCGCACACCCACCAGCTTACAACATTTTGCCTGAGAGAGGGCTGGTCTGAGAACAGGTGTGCAACTCCACAGAGTTAAGCTTCTCTGCGTGTACACAATTCACAGGAACATGGGCCGAAAGTGTATTTCCTGACCTGACCAGTTCAACCTATCCATTAGCCACCTGATTCTGATTGCAAGAGAGCCATAGATTAAAGATCTACCGATTTGATTCATTATGAAAAAACATCAGGCCAGGGCAGGGCGAACTGTCCAAGTGTTGAATAAAAATAATGCCACCCAAACCAGGCTAGACAATTTCTGGTACTATAAAGAGACCACCATGAGGAACTACCCCAGCAGATGTAACGATGACGTTCACGATGTAGCCAATTAGATGCGATAATCAAAATAATTGCAATTGTTACCTCTGACGATTCCAGTGGAGATGACAGCAGATCATACGAGTCCAGTGAAGATAACAGACAGCAGATCATACGAGTCCAGTGGAGATAACAGATCATACGAGTCCAGTGGAGATAACAGATCATACGAGTGCAGTGGAGATAACAGACAGCAGATCATACGAGTCCAGTGGAGAAAACAGATCATACGAGTCCAGTGGAGATAACAGATCATACGGCAACCAGGAGCCAAAGAGGAATGAGTGGATCCAATTAATACAAGATGGTCAAGAATTCATGGTATTACTTAATACATCTGAAGGGTAGGGGAAAGGGAAAACAGACACAGGGAGCTTAATTTTTTAACTGCAGAAGGGGAGCGGTGGCAGCAGAGACGTCTATTCATCAAGCACCATCTGTTTAAGTGGCTTGAACATCAGCTAAGAGGGTTTGAAGTCAAAACTGTCATTAGGGAAACAATACCACACACAATCACAAGGAACGATAGCCACACACAATCACAAGGAACGATAGCCACACACAATCACAAGGAACAATAGCCACAAGAGTGTGCGGAGAGGTGACAGCATTAATAGATTCGAACTTGATAAGGCCTGCGAAACAAATGAGCACACGAACGTTTATTTTCACTCCACAAGGAAGTCTGCATACAGACTGTTGGGGGTGGGGTGGGTTAAAGAAGAACATTTTTCTAGTCTTTCTTTTCTTAATTGCTTAAGTTTAAAGCATTTGTATGAAAATGAAAAATCACAGGGACAACACAATAACCTAATCAAGACATTTGTTCACTGGGTCAATAATGCTCAATTTATTTCACTGCATGCAAAATCAAGCAAGCATACATTTTTAAAACCATTAAACATAAGTCATAACTTGCTACTCTGAACTAAAAACTGAAATCTATTAAGTTATTTCTAGCTTAACTCTCAACATTCATTCTTACCTACTTTTTAAGCAGGTCTATGTAGGCACGTTTACTGTGCTGAATGAAACCATGTTGGTAACAGCAGTGGAACAAATCTCACCTTTAAATACGTGATCTTTTTGTTTTCGTTTGTGCTGACAAGACGTCTAACATCATATCAGACTGGCACAACCAATTCGAATATTTGTAATATTTGTGATCTCAGCTTTTGAATCACAATTCAAAACAAAACCTTCAGTAAAAGCGATTAATATCGTAATTCATTTAGTTAGTCAAAGGAAATCCAAAAAGTAGAAAAGTCTGCATGTGAACAGCAGCAAAGCAGAACGCAGAGTTTTTCCACACAGCCGCCAAAGCCTGAAACAGCAAAGATGCCGTATGGGAACTTTTAACATTTTTTGACTCAGGAAAAATGCTTAAGTGTAAAATCTGTTGTACAAGAAGTTTGATGAAATGCAAGATGTCACAGGTCACCAGAAAGTTTCAGTTCATTTTGTAAGGTTGAAAACACCAACGAGCTTTTGAAGTGTGTAAAATGGCATTCAGGCCTTAACTGGAACCATTGGACAAAACTGGTTATATTTACTGGTTGTCGCATCCCTGAGTGAAAATGTACAATTATAGAAATGAAGAGTTGAAAACATTTAGTGCAGGTCTGTGCTGAAGTGACGAGCAGGTAGAGGCACGGCCTGACCTTTATAAACAAATCCAGCACACAACTGAGCAATATACAAAACATTTATTCTTTTTTTTTTTTTTATACAGGAAGTGCTTCAAAACCCACATATCTATAGATCAAAAACAGCCTGACCACTGAAATAAGAAAAAAAAAAAAAAGAACCAACTCATAAAAAGAAGAAAAAAAAAAATAGTCAGATGACGTCTGCTTTGTAACGGTCTCATCAGTGGTGCGTCCACCCCCACCCAGAGCTAACAGGTGAAGTTTTATACCATTAACAACACAGTGTTACACTCAAATGGAGGGGAAGGGTGTGTGTGTGTGTGTGTGTGTGTGTGAGTGATTGTGAGCACTCTACTGCAGTCCCAGAGAGACCCAAGACTCTTTTGGGTCTTCCAGTAACCCCACAGGACGTGGGTATTCGTGGGTGTTCATGCCTGAGCCAGTCTTTCTATCACTCGGCGATACTCTCCCAACACTTCCTGGTAGCTCTTCTCCAGTTCTTCATGCTGCAGCCTTGTGTCCATTTGGCTGATGTGGGACGCCAGTTCCTCTGGACGCAAACACTTCCGCATCTTCGTCAGCTCACGCTGGTTCTTCTGCAAGTGCGGAAACACGAGAAGCATGTCACAGGAGACCAATAGTGAGTGATGGTGCAAATCCTACCCAGTGGCCTTAGCTACTTAATTAAATACAGATCCCATAAAACCTAGACTCACCAGACCAAAGACCTTTTTATTTTTAGACCCATTGTAAAAACAATGTAATTGTGAATATGCTTTTCCTCAACTATTTGATCAGGTGAGCAATCGCTCTGATAACCAGCTGGAGGGGGAAAAAAAAAAATAACTGAAAAATCTTTTTGTTTGAGGTGTACCACAGATGCAGAGCTGGAACACGTGAGGCAAACGTGTCGTCTTCTACACGTGTGCTCGCCCCCTCCCTCCGCTGCGCGCGTGCACGCACGCACTCACGCAGAGCGGCGCACGCGTAACCACACACCGTGCCCTCGTACACGCCATTCCCACCTGCACGCAACAAACGCGCGCATACACACACACACACACATGGCTTCACACACCCTTCCCCCCTTCTTACCCCAAGGGAAGTCGAGTGAGTGAGTGTGAAGGAGAGGAAGAGAGATGCTGGGAGCGTAGGAGACAGAAAGAGAGAGAGAGAGAGAGAGAGAGAGAGAGAGAGAGAAGCATCTGGTCTCCAGATCTCTCAGTTCTCCACTAAGGAATTCCAACTTCCTTTTCAATCACCCCCCCCCCCCTCCTCCTCCAACCCCATCTCTTCAACCCCCCCCCCCCTGTCAGGAGTTTCTCTGCTGGTTAATGTCATGGTTAGAGGTTGTGGAGCTGGGATCCAGCAGTCCTTGTTGATCCCATATTTCTGTTATATGTTTAACTTACTGGGAGGGGGGCAGGAGCACAAAGCACATGGTTTCACATACACTAACATTATCACACTGGTCTCTGTGGACCAAGAGCTACACACTTTGTGCTGCAAACACATTTTAGAATAGATACCTAATAAGGTCACTAAACACCCTACACCCTAAACACCCTATACCCTACACCCTAAACACCCTACACCCTAAACACCCTATACCCTACACCCTAAACACCCTACACCCTAGCTTGAAAGACAATTCATATTCTGACTGAAACGCTACTGCCAGCAGGTCTTTAAAGCCGAAATAGAACAGGCGTGTAAATGAACACTTCTGTATGAAAATACTGAGCGTGCTTCGTAATAAAATGTTTAAAGGATTACACAGCATGCCCGCGAGAAATAAAAGCACAGCTGTAGTTTTGAAACAGCACTGTCAAATGAGAGCGAGAGCGAGAGAGAGAGAGAGTGAGGGAGGGAGAGTGAGCTCCAGCAAGAGTTAAACAGAGTGTTTGTGTGTATGAGAGAAACTGACTGAAGAGTTTCTCGTAGGAAATAGCTTCTCTGATTGAGATGCAAATCCTTAATAACAGCTGCAGGTTTGAATAGATCGCAGTCGTTCAGAGCAGACCACAGCCACTGCCTGGGGAGAGCCATCACACGCCCTGACAGCCAGCACACACATTTTCACTTGGGCCTTTGTACACATGAAGACGAGGATTTCAACAGGAAATATAGCAAAAGTGACGCTGAGCAGAAAAACGTCCTGCTCCATCATTTCCTGAACCTTAATCACCGTTTTTGTGCTTTTTCTGTCCTCCCGGGAACCCGCAAGGCTCGGACACGGGCGACACGGAATGGCAGGAGTGGTGGCACGGGGTTAGAGGTGTCAAAGGTCACACCATGGCTGGGCTTCACCCGCTGCCGTGCCGGTCCTCCGAACTTCGGGAAGCGCTGTGAACAAACGGTTCGGCCTCGGGACCGACCCGCAATCATACGGGACGCGTGCCATTTGCAGATTTTTCGGGGGCGGCGTGTTTAATGCACCGTACAGGACCCTGTTGTCACAGTTGCTAGGGCGTCTGCATTAACCCGCATCACACCGCTGCACTCTCGCTCTCGGCACGGGCGAGCGCACACCACACACACACACACACACACACACACACACACACACACACACACACACACACACACACACACACACACGTACCCTGTACGGCCCGAACAGCCTCTTCTTCACTTCCAGCCGGAACTCTCTGGCTCGCTCCTCGTCACTCATGTCTGTGTTTCTTAGGCGCAGAATCTCATAGACCCGTCTGGTGTGCTTCTGTACGAGGGGACATTGGCACAAGACGTGTGACACCCGTCCCACAGTTACGCTCCTCTCCGTCAGCTCAAAGCATCGTGGGTAACGCATGTAAGAAGAGCACAACCATACAAACTCGCGCAAACATCTTTACAGGATAAACAACTGGCCGCACATAAATGTTGAACGATTCCATGTAGCCGAGAGACCAAATTCCAAAATCACGTTAAAGGACACGAACAACATGGAAGTCAGGAATCACAGCTCTGAGCCCGTCCTCGCTGGGATCGGGGTGGCCATTTTACCTGGTCTTGCCACAGGCACCAGACTGTGATAATCACTCACAAACAACGGGGCCTTGGGGATTCTGGGAAATAAAAGGGGGTGCTGGGATGTAATTGAAGCGGTTAAATAGAGGCCTAAGTGCAGAGAGACAGAAGTCCTACAGGGGTGCACACTGAGAACTCCCACCCATTCACAGCTAATGGCAAGCTTCCAGTAGTGTGTGTGTGTGTGTGAGAGAGAGATTGTGAGTCCTCATTATGATGGAACTTGCAAATAAGCAAAAGGCCACTGCAAATTACAAACAGGGCAAAAAAATTAAAAAATAAATTCAGTTCCATGTAAGTCGAATCTGAGTATGACAGGATTAATTAATCACCACAGCACCCAGGTTTAGATCAAAAAGAAAAAGATCTTAATTAAATGTTTTAAAGTGTAAATGAATGTGACAGGGGTTAAAAGCATTTCAATTGCTCATTTTCCTGGTGATACATGCGACACTGGTACAAAAGTACTTCAGTATCCAAGTACTAGCAAATAAATACTGCAGTGTCATCGTAACTGAACTTCCTAAGCCTTTATTAAATAGCATAATTCACTATTAGGCCTTCCCAAAAGTAAAAGCCATCAGCACGCTGGACTTTCGATACTGAAACTCTTACATTGAATTTGTTGGTGACCGTCCTCTTCCTCTAAACTACACGTGCGATTCTCGGCAGGATTCGTGTGGCTCTCACCTTGTTGATCTTGAGCTTCTCACGGGCTTCGGTAGCCATCTCCTCACTGAAACCCTGGTCCAGCTTCTCCGTGGAGAAGGAAGGGAGAGTCACGCACAGCTTTGCCAGCACAAAGTCCCGCAGCTTCACGTAGTTCTCGGAGGGGTCCTCCGCTAGAGAGAGACACGCACACGCGGTATGGAGTCACTGCCTCTTGTGGAGAGACACGCACACGCGTGTCTAGATATGGAGTCACTGCCTCTTGTGGAGAGACATGCACACGCGGTATGGAGTCACTGCCTCTTGTGGAGAGACACGCACACGCGGTATGGAGTCACTGCCTCTTGTGGAGAGACACGCACACGCGGTATGGAGTCACTGCCCCTTGTGGAGAGACACACACACACACGGTATAGAGTCACTGCCCCTTGGGGAGGCAGAACTCCTAAAGCAGTTTATGAAATGAAGAACCAACATGTGTGATCAACGACCTGAGCCTCTGGGTGAAGCAGAGAACCTGCCAGATGATACAGAAATTTAATATTTGTATGATATAGAAACTGAATATTTGAACACTGCAATCACCGACTTTTGCTATTTGGGGGTTTTTGCTTGAAGCTGATGCACCAGAGACCATTTTGAAACAAAGATTATTTTGATACTTTTGTAAGTCAGCAGTTGTTTTTTTTTTTTTTCTTTGATTGAACAACATCCCATAAACATACGGGGCAACTATTTTAAATAGTGGACAATATCAGATTGTAGCCCAACCACAGGCAAGCAGAGTCTGAAATACTTTTATTTTGTAAATTGTAACCCTGGCTTGAGGCACACCCTCTGAGGTTATGCTGGGGCATTCTGACATATGTAGCTATATCCTGAACAGTACTTTTAAACTACTCCATACGTTTCTTAAATGACAGGAAGTGTTATTTGGTCGTGATGCTGCTAGATAACTGACTCAGGATGCAAAACCACATTTACAGTCCTAGAACAGCAAATCTGCTGTACATTCCAAGGCAAAAAGTACTGATGTAGAAACTACTCATCAGCCAACTGTCCAATTACAATGGGTATTACAATTTTATTATTAATAAATACATTTTTAAATGCGTAACACAGACAGAAATACCCTTAAATGATATAACCCTTTGGGGTTGTTCTTTGTTGCTGTAATGAATATTTTTTTATAAACAGTATTTTTTTTTTTTTTTTTTTTTACTTGCAATAACTGCACTGCTATTGGTGGTTGGAATGTGTTTGACCTCAGAGGGTTAAGCCAGTAGCCACAGTCACTGCTGGAGTCCAGAGCCACAACAACAGAAACTGCAGTACTGCGTGGCCTGTGGTACACACGTCCCCCACAGACTAACGACCTGGGAGAGACTGACAGACATACACCCACAATCTGATGCACAAACAGAAAGAGAAGAAGTCTAAAGGTGGAGAGAAAAGAAAGCACAAAAGGAGAGAGGGGGGGGTTACAAAACTAGGAAAAAGAACACAGCAAAGGAGTGCAAGAAGCAGCCACGAGGCCGTGTGTTCACTCTGAATGAAAGCTAATCCCCTCTACCCGCACACAGCTCAATAATTATGCCATTGTGTGAGCGAACCTGGGCAACAGCATGTGGCCCGCACATTTCGGCAGCGACCTGCCTGCAAATCTCCATACGGCCCTCCCACTTTCCCTACGCGCCTGGCCCCCGGGAGCCGGCGGCAGGGGGTGGGGGGGGGGGGGGGGGGGGGTTGACAGGCAGGGAAACCAAAACCCCGCCCCTGGGGGGGACCCAGTGCCGGCCAGCCCGGGGGGG
>JAOYMR010000006.1:28201874-28214151 GCA_025802075.1 Tenebrosternarchus preto | reverse complement strand
CTCAAGTCATAACTTGTATGTATTGTATAAAGAGAGATTGAGAGAAGGGATGGCACCACGTTACTTGTTTTCTCTCCGTCAGTGTAAGCATGCTAGAGTAGGGCAGTTGCAGTCTGTACACCTGCTGTACAGAGTGAATGCATTATGCACTTAATTGGCGCACTGCAACTTAGGGAAGAGAGGAGCGCAGAGAGGGAGGCATCTAAGCCTCTTCAGATCTCTCCAGTCCATTTGCCCATTGTCAGCTTCAATAGGTGCCAAACCAAAGAAAACACTAGCAGAGTCTCCTTTTCTGTGGCTAGAGATTCCATTCACTGTTTCAAAAGACAACGCCGTTCAATTCAGCCTCTCGCACTGCCAAAAAAAAAAATAAAAAAAAATAAAAAAAAATTCAAGACAGAAAAAGAAAAAGAGACAAACAAGACAAAGGAAACTCTTGTGAGATCAACAGTTCACCTCCACGCAGGGGGAAATATAATTAAACAGGGGCCGGTAATTGGCCGCAATCGCTGCCGTAAGTGGTAAGAAGGTCTGCAGGAGCGCGCGTGTGCCTGACTGAGGGGCGGGGAGGAACGCCCTGCCCACGTCCCGCAGTTCTAACTGCGCTCTCCCAAGTCCTCCTCCGAGATCAGATGCGTGGTAGGGATTGACAAAAAATATCTATATTTTTTAAAAGAAATAAAAAGAAATAAAAACCAAGTGTGTGTTTCAACATGATTGTAAGCGTCTTAAACGGACGCTTGCATTGCCGCTTCTGTGTGGTGGTTAACAGCAAGGCACCTGGGCCAAACACTCACATGAGGAAGAAGTCCCAGCGGTCGTCGTCCACGTCGATGAAGCTGGCCGTCTCGATGAACCATATGAGAAAGGTCTGGAGGCGCTCGTGGTACTCCCTGAACCCTGGGCATGAAATATCGGCCTGCGAGAGAGCGAACGGAGATGAGCGCTACTATCTGCCAGAGCGAAAACATGTCACCAGTTCCGTGCCATTAAAGCTGGAATAAGGAGTGTACCGTAAATTGAGAGTATTATATTGTGCGCTGAACAGAAACAAACAAGGTCCAGCTAATTTTCGAAGCCAAAAGTAACAGATTACAATTGCTAGAGGCTAATTAGATGGCAGTCTCTGTTGAGCAGGTATAAATACAAATAATGACCCGACCCCCCCCCACCTCGATTCAACTGACTGAGGTCATAACAGTCCACGAGGCTCCATGAAGCAACCATTAGTACCTTGTGTATCTGGTAAGTGAGGTCTGCTCCCTCTTCCACACTGTGAACTTTATAGGTGTGTAAGAGACTGCCAAAGGGCTTGAAGTTGGCCTCTTTCTCCAAGAGAGAGATGAAGTCGTCCGTGTTCCCGCAGAACCCAAGCGGAATGATCTTCCTGATCTTCCCCTCCACGTCGTCAGGCTGTGGACACGAGAGACACCTTAACTGGGTCGGGTTAAGCTACAGAAAGCTACGGCAATGATTATATCCTGCACAAGATGCATTAAAGCCCGGACGACAAATTTATTTAAGTGCAATCCTAAAAACGTGTCCCCTTAAAAACACTAAAAAGGGAACAGTCTTTGTGATATTGTACAAATCAGTACAATAAAGGTTTGACAAAAGAAAAAACTCGTCTACCTAATGGAGGTTTGTATGTGGTCTTTATACTGAATAATTAGGCTAACTGATTAAGTTAACAGTAGAACGCTACATGACGAGCTCCACTCCGTGTTTCCAAATGCTCTCTGGCCTCGTGTGTAACCCCAATGGAGCCACAACAGAATAATACCCTATTGTTCTGTCATTAGGCTACACTTCAGCCGTGATTGACGTAGCACATGTGAAATTAAAAAAAGAAAGAATACAAATTTTTGTCGAACAAAAAGGAGAACCATTAGGCAATTAGTACTGTCAGCTGAGTAGGCCTTCAGGCCCTAACCCCCACCCACCATTGCAGAAAGACCACTTAATTGAATACATTTACTACTTATCTTAAACCATGAATATTTGATGAAGTCCCACCACAATAATGCGTCCCTGCTTCTCACCGGGCAATAAAATTTAATGAATTGATCTCAACCTTAACACACACACACACACACACACACACACACACACACACACACCAGAGGAGGGGGGGGGGGGACGGGCATCTATAATAGGCTCCTCTCCTCTAAGCCTGGCGAGCGAACTCGATCAAACGAGTTTGCCCCTGCCATTCAATGCCTCCCCGGGCAGACAAAAGCCCCCCTCCCTCGACTTCTTTGGGATTTTTTACTCAGCAGAATGCACCGTGGCTTCAGCTGCGATGTTTGCATTGTATCCATTTCCATGCGGATTGACATGAGAACCCTTTGTATTAAGTTGCTAAGCAGGGCCTCTGGCACCATTTAGACGTGTGATGGGCATTAGTTCTGTAGCAGGGCTTCTCGCTGCTCCACATTCAAAACAGGGAAATGAAGAAGGATGAGGACAAAGCGTGCGACAAAAGGCTAATGCAACACGGCGCTAATTCCTGCTCTTCCAGCCATTGGCTAACATGAGCCAGGAAGCAATGCACCTGCGGCTGAGAAACACTTCACCATTGTTACTGTTCAACTGCATTTCTGAGGAATAAGAGAATCGGGGAATGCACATAAAAGGCAAAGTACAAACAAGTCAGATTGTCCCTGCTCTGTTCTATACAACATTTACAAATTGCACAATCTTCTGTATAAAGAATGCTTTGTTAGGTGACTATATTAACTAACTGTGCTCCTTTACAGCGTTTACTCCATTTGGGAATACATCGTCTTTTCAGGAGAGACCTCAACAAAGGTAAAGGCCAGTGCAGGATCTAATTCATACATAAAAGGTTTCATTTTAATCAAAGAACATCTTGTTCTACAAGTAAAAAGAAGGAATAAAGCACCTCAATATGAGCAGCAGTCTCCTCTTGTACAAGAACTGTGTACAAATATACTACAAAGAAACCACCTATTACATAAGATACTGCCATGGCGTCTGACATTACTCCAAATGGGGACCTTATTTAACAATATGTTGGTCTTATGTCAAAGCTCTTTTCTGAGAAAAGATTTAGTCATCAGCGGTTCTGCTGGCAGCCGTCTCGGTGCGAAATCCAGCCCGATTTTGGTCTGGAACTGCGAGGAGCACGGAGAACGGCCTGGTGCCCAGCAGCGCCACCTCGCCCGGTCCTGCGTGCGCTGGAACTCGAGCCGCTTGTATTTGAAACGGCACCAAAAGAGATCGGAATGCACTCCAAACGTGGTAAGATAATAATAACACAATTTAAATAAGCCATTGGGAACTCAATCAATGTAGATTCCAGCTGCCAAATGGTTTGTCGATGTTCAACAAGTTTGCAACAAGCCGATTCAAGACTATGCACTGTTGTACCTTGATGAAAATCTACATCATCAATAGCAACAGAAATAAAGTCATTACAGTGCGCAGTTATTAACACACCCGATTCTGAGTCTTTTATTGTTACGCAGGTCGCAATGACACCTACTCGTATATTCAAATACCACCCACTATGGTAATCTGATTTATACAACCAATATTCTGTCAAACAGACTTTCATTTCCATGTGGTAGTTAGCTGATAAACAAAACACCACTGCTGTAATCTCAGTTTAACTGAACAACAGTGTCAAATGTTTTGTGCCCCCTGTTCCCCAGGTTCCCTCTGGACCTCTGTGTGCTGCACCAGCCAGTTGACTGTGAGCGTTTCTCCCGAGTCAGGTGCTGACCATGCTCTTTTGTGGTCACCAATAGTTCTGCATTGATCACAGCTTGAATAAAAGCAATGACTGGTTTCGAAAGCAGGAGGGCAAATGGTGCTTTTATGTAACAGAGAACAGACCACATTCATAACTCTGGTCTCTGACAGTGCTGCCCCCAAGTCCTAGTCTAGAACTGTGGTTGCCATAGTTCACTCCTGGTCAGCAGCTATACAACCCTTGACTATCAAGGCATACAGACTATGAATAATCGCAACAAATGACCAGCGATATGCAGTGCATCTTTTGGTCCACATTACAGAAATGTCTTAAGAGATGCCTACCTCCACACAGTCAAACTTCTCGGTGACTCTGGCAGTGTACTTCAATTTGAACAGCATGCTTAGGTTGCCAGCAGTGCAATACAGCTGAATCTGAAGACCTTTGTATCCAAAAGCTACTTCACTGTTGGGCAATTAAACAACAATACGTAAGACAGCACTCAGTGTATCTGACAGCATTTAAATACATTTTAAAAACACACACCCCAAACTGCTTGCTGATCAAACAAACCTGCTGGGATTCACTGTAACAAAAACAAATATTTGCCGACCTCAGGTGAACCAGCAAGACAGGAGTTGCAAACTTCGGACAGTATGCCAAGTTACTGAATATTAAGTGGGAGCTTCACAATGGCTCTCACACACACAAGGTCATATGTTGGGTCTGTCTTTTGAAACGACAACTATTTACTGTGCTTTGTATTCATTTTGCCAAGATGGCAGCAGCAAAGAACTTGTACTGCAGGAGCAACAAAATCATCAGAGCACGGACAATTAAGTCTGATTCTTAAAAACGTATTATCAGCCTATGGAAAGAAATGCTGGTATTTATTTTCTATTATACTGCATTTATAATCACACTATCAGAAAATATACTATCTTTATAAATGTGTTCACTGGGGGGAAATTAGGTAATAGCAATCTTACAGCAAATTAAAACAGCTACACTGTTACACTGTGTGTGAAAGGATTTAAGGTGTAAATTCAGTACCAAGACACAAAGCAGGCTTATATGAATATTACCCAGAGATAGTAACTAGCTTGTTGTAACTCTGGAAGGCACTTACTCGTCGCCAAACAGTTGATGGCTAAATTCAGGGTGGAATGTTGTGCTTTCATCGTCTACATCCTCTGGGAAACGCACTGCAAACCAACCAAACAAAACGTTTACACACCGCGACCACGTAATGCTGCATATATCAATGTAACTCTGGATAAAGGTGCAGACAATGTTCCCTTTTATGTTTTCAGTATTTTAAAAATACTACCTAATTTTAAGCATATTGCGTCGTTGGTCTCGCATTTATATTCCGCCAGTTTCTTCTCCATAGCATTCATATCTGCAAGACAAACAAAAAATCCAGACCAAGTGATTCGCTGAACAGCATTTCGAAGGAAGCAAGTGTACCCTAGCTAGTTACTTAGTTAACGTTCAAGGGTTGACAATTTAGTGGTCGATGCTAATTGGCTACGTAACCTAGCTAGGCAAGATAAGGTAACTCAACAAGCTGAGGTTAACTGGCGAGAAGTAGCTAGCTACCTCTTTGCCAAAACAAACCATCTATGGTAGCTTACTCTGGTCGCTAATAACTAACCAGACAGCAAATGGCAATCACTATCTACAAGTAGTTATACTATTATAATGTTTAAAGCTAGATATCCTGGCTGTTAGCTACTTAAACATCCAAGTGTCGTGTAAAATAGCAGCTCAGTTAGCTAGGTAAGCTAACGTTATTTGCAAGTTAGTCGTTAGCTGGCCACAGTAGCTTGCTAGCATTCATTGCTTACCTGTAAGGTGACAATGTATCTACTATTAACTTTTAATCGTGCTTTACTTTACTTTTATTAAAAAGTCATTCAGTACTAAAATGTTCTCATACAAACAATTTAAAAATGCGTTCTCTACAAAAAGCAACGTCAACGTGTTAGCATATCAGTTAGTGAATGTTGACAGTCAACTTCCTAGCTAGCTAGCTAACTTCATTGTAGCCAGCTAGCTAGCTAGCTTGCCGTCTACGTCAGTTATGGCTTAACGTTATTCATCTTGCAAGTTCGCAACGTCGGTTATCAGCCACCGTAAAGTCAGTCAAAACGCTGCAATTTCAGTGTGGGTTATGATCTTTAACTCCATGTGCTAGTACAGGACTCATGTAATATGAAAACACGATATGATTTCTTACCCGCCATTTCCATGCACTTCACCCGCGAAATGCAAAAGTCCTTCCTGTTTACTCACGTGCTTCCGCCACCAATTGTGATTGGAGAAACTGACCCGCTACTTTGACCAACACGTTTTCTCGGTGCCTTAACGTTATTAAAGTCCTATGGATGTTCCACAAAAGAGATCTCCTTAAATTCTTAAACTAGCAACAGGGAACTACTAAGATTATTTAACATTTCACTAAAGTCAAGGTGTTAGGTACTTAATTATACATAAATAAGGTCTTCGATTTGTACGAACTTTATCGAATTAATTAATAGACTGTTTTTCCACTGGCTAAAGACTTATCAATCGACATACTGATAAGATTAAATCAAACAAACTCAAATTGATATTCGTTGTAACTTTCGAATTAAATTTATCCTGTTTGAATGTTATTCGTCTACTAATCTTTATCCTAACATTGCGGCAAGAACCAAATGATCTTCGTCCCAAAAACCTAACTGAAATGCATAGTAAAAGCCTGTCAGACCCCTATATCCACATAAATTACACTTTGAACTATTGTAGCTTATTAATTTGAAACCATTAGTCTAACAGTGTCTCACTCGGGAAAGACTGCAGAAGTCTCTCATTAGGCTATTCACCGCATATTTCTCGTATTATTACAGCTGTGACAGTATTCTTAAAAATTCCGCAACTCCACCGTGTTTTCTCTTTTCCTGCATTGCCGCAAACACCACCGCCTATAAGAAGAGGCGTTGTAATCTAAGAAGCTGCTGCAGTCTCTTGACAAGTGGTCGCACTGGAGGTGTCGGAGAGCCGAGCGTCTACTCTAGTAAAAGTGACGTCAGACCCAGCATGGCGGTCAAGGTGACTCCGTCAATATTGTGTTTATCAGTAATAATTTGCACTGTTTGTGAGATTATAATCTATGATATGCGTCCAGTAACAGAAGTAATTCTGTTAGAACTTGCCTCGGCGTCAGATGTCAGGAGCATCTCTACTGTCCAGCCTGGAATTAAAAATAGATCCAAGTTATAATTTGTTTATGACTACGTTTCAGTTGACTTTTTGTCCGAGTTAACACTCACCGGCTCCACAGAGACTCATTTTAACCCGCATGACAGAAGATTGAAGCTGACGCTCAGTAAAGATGCATCATCTAATGATGTTGAAAGTGCCGGCGATAACTGCTGTTTTATTCCTCGTTCAAAACCTGCAGATAAGCCTGTCAAATGCATCATGTACAGCATGAAGTAAATGTGCTACTTCGTAGACATTGTTGTCTGTTAACTACTGGCTTAAATATGCTTGCAGGTGCAGTCCACTAGAAGAGCTGACCCTAATGAACTGAGAGAAATCTTCCACAAGGTACGACTCCTTAGATTATCAAGACGGGTTACAAGATAACAGTTGTTTGAAGTAGGCTATTATCACGACAAGTTATAAGACTGCCATGAATAACGCATTTCTGTCTTTCACTAGCCAACAATCTGTTCTTGAAATGTTAAGTTCATGTGTATGGTAAGAGCTGCATAGTTCTTTCAGTTTAAGGTCATCAGGGTCATCTCCTGAACTGTTGATGTGTCCTAACCGCAAACTTCACGATCAAATATGTAGTTCTTATTTCTTTTAACATGTATGTATTAGCAGTGATCAGTCCAGACGATTCTCCTTCATCTGAATGTTTTGCACCAATGTAGTTGAATAGTTCAGTATATATTCCTATGCATAGTCTCAGTGAATGATCGCAGATTAAATATAACTGTATTTTAATAAGAAAAAGAGTGACTCTCTTGGCACTGCATTGGGATCTGTAGTATTGAGTGCATAAAGCAGGTTTAGAGGTTGTGTGTCAGAGCTGGATGGGGTCCAGAGCGTGAGAGGAAAGGTCAGACACATGCTTGGACTAATTCTGTCTCACCCTTTCGCTCTGGCACGTCGCCCATCCGGCCCCTGACATTTCGCCGTCCTGTTGTCTCAACAAGGAAACCGATCGACGAGCGTACAAATCGTAGCCACTTTGCTTGTGCTCGGGATAACGAGCGGCGCCACGTTCCACGTGTTTCTGTGCTGACTACGAGTCGCTGTTTGTCTTGGATCCAGATACGAACGCATAGTAGAGCAGGGATGACGACCGATGTGGTATTACGGTCGGTGGCTAGTTATTGAGAGCACTCTGACAACTCTCGAAAAGAGTGGTTTCCAGTTTAACCTAGCTTCGTTTTAAAAGCTGCTCACTCACACCACATATTGCTGCACAGTTAACCTTGCTCGACAGTGATCAGATCTATAATTGACGGTGCTATGATTTTAATACCACCCTCGACACATGAAGTAATTAAGTAGCTCTCAGCTATGAAGTCTGCTATAATGTGCCAAGGAGCCAATGAAAGTAAGAGTACTATTTCACTCGGTGCTGACTACGTGCTTGATTTGATGATGAAGTACTTTAGGCTTAGCACGGCTGAACTTCAGCTCAATTATATACTGAAGCTGTTAATAAATTGATTGGAATTAATGCTTTCCCCACAAGCATTAGCTGTAGTGTGTGTGTCTAGGAGAGAGGGAGGAAAAGATAGAATGTGTGTCTGCATGTGTTTATAGTTGTTAAAGAGGCACCAATAACTGTCAGTACATGATGAAGTTTGTTGCTCCTGCCTTTTAATTGGAGCTGCACCAGTGTTATTTGTCAGTGTTGTTTAGAGACAATATAGGACTAACATATTTGTATACATACCATAATTTGTCCAAATACCACAGGGTACAAATCCTATATGGATTTTTGGCAAAAACAACACACAGTACCCAAACTTCTTTCTCATCAGATGTATCTCAAAGAATAGCATCCAACTGCATCTGTGCAACATGTCCAGGAGAGGTGAAACATCTAAAGACAAAAGTCACTTGTGTTTAAATGGCTATTTGCCATTGTTGAAGAAGTATTTGTTACTCAGCATCAGTGTACACCCATTAATAATGGCACCAGTGTTTACTTGTTTTCTAGTGCTGGCTACTCTAAACTGAAACCCAGCTTTCTAATACGCGCTCACTCACTCGCGCACACACAAAATCGTGTCACACACACCATACATATATCAAAGAGATCTACCATTTCTCTTATTTGTTATATATTTACAAGGATTATGGCCTCATTTTTCATCGAATCAAATGATTAAGGTCCCCTCCTCTCTATTTTCTTAGATCTTTCCTTTTAGTAAAACTGCTCTATCAGGAGAACCATGTAATGTCACTGGAGAAGTCATTGACTTTATCCACTTTTTAAATCCATTTAAACGTTAGCAGCACTTCCCTGGCAAGCATGAACAGTTTGAACAGTTCTGTACAACAGAACTTCACCTACAGCGCTGCGCTGCTTATCCTCAGGAACTCGCACACAAATCGCAGACGATCCTTTGTCTCCTTAGAACAAATTGGCAACATTTTTTATTAAACTTGAGCAGAGAGTTTAATTGAAGACACAAAAAAAAAAGGGTCCGAGACTGTATGCGGGCTTTCAGCTGAATGGCAAGAGAAAATGGAAACAAAGTTTTTAAACTGTGCACTTTGAACTTGTGAGGCTTGAATTGAATCTATGAAAAGTGTGAAGTTATTGATGCATTTCAGACGAAGTATGTTCTGCATTTGGGGGAGGGGGCGGGGGACATAAATCAATGTCATTGATGTTCTCACAGAGAGACAAGACATGGCAAAAAAGCAGCCATAGCTTAGAGCAATTACTGTTGCGCTGAAGATCGGAGTGGTCACGTAATAGCTGTGAGAACAGTCATACAAAGGACAGATTGCTGCTGATTCCATGCGGCATTTCATTGAAACGTTTATATAGAGAAAGTAAACAAATGTTTGCCTGTAGATCATTTAATTTCCCCACTAACATCAGTGGTACCAGATCTGTTGTTATCAGAGGACAGGAAAAATGTATTGTTATTTTTTGCACCATTACAATGAAGAAAACTTCAGTGTCTGTGTGTATGTATGTGTATATATATATTGTGTGTGTGTGTGTGTGTGTGTGTGTGTGTGTGATTTGAAATCATAAAATGAATAATAACAGAAAGACAAGAAACAGAAAAATGTTAACTTCAAAGTTTCCCACAACCATGTAATTAATGTAACTAGTAACTTACAAGAAAATGTAAGTTAACTGCTCTAAAGTAACACGGTTTGGGAAACAATTAAAACAATTTCGGACACTTTCCATCAGTTAATAAACAGGAAATACATTTCAGTTTGATTAATATATTAGTTGCTTAGAATGTAGCACCTCCTGAACATCTTAAAGGGCACCAGTGGTTTGTAGGAGCTGTGTGCCACATCCTTACAGTGTCACAACATCTCTTCTCCCCCAGCATGCAACAGTGGTGGACAAGGAGGGGGAGCATTATATGACCCCTCAAGACTTTGTGCAGAATTTTCTAGGCCTTCACACTCAGCCCAACCATAATCCCAGAACTGTTCAACTCATTGCTGGGGTTGCAGACACAACCAAAGATGGGTAAGACCTGACCAATACGTTTACTTAATGCTCGTATATGCCAAACATCATTTTGGTAGATGAGTTCAGAAAAGTTTCAATAACGGGTTTTTCAAAGCCTCGCACGTTTTGAATGATTTTAGTGGTTCAGACTTGTGTAAACTTGCTGAAATGCCTTGTGAGTAGATGGCAATTTTCTCAAAACAAGTTGAAGGCTTTGAGTAAATTAAAGTGTAACTATATTATTAGTAATTTGTGCAGCTATATTGGGAAATGTTTTGAGTTATGCCTTGTTTTTATTTTAGAAAAACCAATAATGAGCATTTTGCTGTACTTATTTGTGATTTTGATTGTTAAACTTTCATCTTATGTTTCATACCCTTTTGATTATTGAACTTCCATCTTATGTTATGTTTTATACCATTTTGCCAATGTTCACCATTTCATGACTGCTTTAAAGGTTACTGGTAGGTACAGGTTACTGGTAGCAAACGCCTCAACTGTTCCCCAGTTGTAAATTCTCAGTAAAAGAAACTAGAATCTTCTCAGTGAGGCAGTACATTACATCATTGTTACCAGTGTCAGGCCTGTCAAAAATATTATCAGCTGGCCATAAACACAGCACAATGAGAGTTCGTCTGGCCGTTATCCTCACACCTTACTGGTCACGTTAGCAAAATTGAAGCTTATTCTTAAAAACATGGTTTAAGAGTGAGTTAGGTTAAGTCTCCCCAGCTAATATGCTGAAGTCCAAGTCAGATATGGATGTCTTTTGCTGACGACTTTTAAGAACTATACACAAGTGAAAGAGGTATATTTAACTTGTACAGTCTTTACACCAATCTCTATTACACTGCAGTACGTCATTGTAGATAAAATGCACATTCAAAAGCAAATGCTTTTACCGAGGTCCATATATGAAGAGTGGAAGACCCTGTCTCTCTTTCAGAGGCCTTATCTTTTTCTTTCTTTCTTACTCCAACAGACTGATCTCTTTCCAGGAGTTTTTGGCCTTTGAGGCAGTTCTCTGTGCGCCTGATGCCCTCTTCATAGTTGCCTTTCAGTTATTTGACAAGACGGGCACCGGTGAAATATCTTTTGGTATGTATGCAGTATTATTAACTGATTAGTCGACATGGGCTCGACGTAGTTAAAGCTGGGTGGAGAGCAGTCTATTAATAGATTACATAGATTAGTAACAGCCTACTGGAAGTGGTGAGGCTATTTCAGTTGTTAGTTTGTATAGCAGACCTTTTTTGTGATTTTTGGAGTTTTTGTTACTAGGTTTCTAGATGAAAACAGAAGGGTTTAAAATGTTAAGGTTTCAGAAATATGAGGTAAACTCAGCATTAGCTTGAAAGTTGAGTATGTAACTGTCTGAAATATAATTATTCAGAGAAAGTGTTAAAGTGACAGTTTTGCAGAGATTGCATTTCCGGGGGAAAGAAAACACGTGAATTCACGTGTCTGTTTCCGTGTTGTAGAAAATGTGCGGGATATCTTCAGTCAGACCACCGTACACCATCACATCCCCTTCAACTGGGACTGTGAGTTTGTCCATCTACACTTTGGCAAGGACCTCAAAAAGCACCTCAACTACTTGGAGTTCACCCAGTTCCTACAGGTGCGCAGCACAGCTTATCGTGTCTTTCCTGCGTTCGCTGACTTCATCCCCAGAGTTCTGCGGTGTCTCCCTGACACATCGCCAGGGCCGATATCCCTACACGTGTGAAACGGCCTAGACTGGAGCTCTCGGGGGGGGGGGGGGGGGGGGGGTTTGCCCCCCAGGGGGGGAACATTAAAAGACCATGGGCCGGCCGTGCCAAAAACGTGCAAAA
>JAOYMR010000006.1:28182079-28201864 GCA_025802075.1 Tenebrosternarchus preto | reverse complement strand
CCCCCCCCCCCCCCCCCCCGCCCCCGCCCCCCCCCCCCCCCCCCCCCCCCCCCCCCCCCGCGCCCCCCGGGGGGGGCGCCCCCCCCCCCGCGCTGCGCACCCCAGGGAGGCTACCTTATCAGACCATGGGCAGGCGCTGCCAGAAACGTGCTACTACGAAAGCCTCCAGCTCCCTGTTCCGAAGAAACCTGAAAATTCCCGAAATTAAGCTGAAAAGCGGGAGTCAGTCTGTCCTGATTTTACCCACAGGCTGTGTGCGGGAAGAGGGAGATGACTGCTGTGTGCGGGGAGAGGGAGATGACTGCTGTTGCAGTCTGATGGCATGTTGAGTGAAGGAGATCAGAGGGTCTGCCCTGGTAGTATCTGATCAGTTCTGACAGCAGTGCTGACTCCTGCTATGACCCCCTTTATCCCAGGCTCTCTCCCCCCCGGCTCGTGTGTCTGATTGCGGGGCTGTCCAGCTGAATCATAGCCCAGCTCTCCGGAAACACCTGCCCCATCTCCAGGGCACAGAGCGTAGGATCAGACTACACCTGATGTGGTTTTCATTAAACACACACACGTGTGCACATGCACAGAACACACACCCACACGCACAAACGCGCACAGAGAGAACACACACACACTCACCCCACGCAAGACGAACCTTACTGCAGTCGTCGGTCAAACTGCAGGTTCCGTGGTTCTCATAAAAACTGTGGAAAAACACTGACTAACTCAGTTGCCACTAAGCAGGCTTGGGATTCCACGTGACTTATCGGCGTGTAAAAGATAGCAACTCCTTCATTCCTTGTTAAAGTTTCTCTTCATTAATGAGAACCACCTGCCCGTCACGCTTTCATGAATCCTTTCGTGCCGACGGGAACCGTAACGCGACCACGTGAACGCGTGCGCCGGCGTCTCCGCGCTGGTTGAACCGGGGAAGCGAGGTGTGTCGGGGGCGTGCTGTGGAATGTTGGCGCCCTGTCTGTGCAGGAGCTGCAGTTGGAGCACGCCCGCCAGGCCTTCGCGCTGAAGGACACGGGGAACTGCGGCACAGTTACAGCCCTGGACTTCGGCGACATCATGGCCACCATTCGCCATCACATGCTCACGCCATTCGTGGAGGAGAACCTCGTCTCGGTGAGCTCTGTGAACTCGCCTTTAACTAGACGCTAATTTATTAATTTAGGTGACCACTAGGTTCGGTCTATCTGGGAAATGAACCTAGTCGTGTGAAGCCTAGCTTTTGGGAAAACCAAAATACTCACTGATGTGTGTTTCACATCCAGGAACCTGCCCCTTAGCAATATAAGGGCATCTACTTTACTGTTCTGGAATATCAGTCCTCATTGAGGGAGGAGTTTGTAAAGTTGCTGTGTGCTCAGGATGCAAAGATGGAGCTGGTTAACACTAATGGCATGCAAATGAGCTCCGTGTCTCTTCCCGGCTGTGTAGGTCGTGGGAGGAGGTACGTCCCACGTGGTCAGCTACTCCTACTTCAACGCCTTCAACTCCCTCCTGAACAACATGGAGCTCATACGCAAGGTCTATGCCACCATGGCCGGCGTGAACAAGGACACGCTCGTCACCAAAGGTACCTGCCATGTTTAAATGCCCCCTTTTAAGAAGTCCAGAGGGGCCGAGATGGCAGATAAAAGTTTTAAGTAGTGATTTCCTGTAGGGTTGGTTGGCTGGCTGGTTAGAATTTAGCTACGTATTCCCAGTCACGTAGCAGGGGCCACAAAACAAGAGCATGGTGGTGTTTTGGATCTCCTCTAAAACTTACGGGTGTAACGTTCAACACTCAGTTACATTTAAATGGAAAATGTTGCACCAACTGCTTTGATTGTGCAGTACTGCAGATATCTGAGTATTTTTGATGAACTTTTGGCTCTCCTTTCCACTCCTTATGTACCCATCTGCTCAGAGGAGTTTGTTAACGCTGCCAATAAGTTTGGTCAGATCACTCCAATGGAGGTGGACATCCTGTACCAACTCTCTGGCCTCCACACCCACTCCGGGTAAACACACACACACACACACACACACAAAAGCTTCCTTCTTTTAGACAGATTCAAACAAACCCCTAATTAACCCCCTGATTAAATACCATAGTTACTTTAATATGCGTATGTATATATTTAAATGTATTTTTCTCCACGTTTATTTGTCCCCTCCCCAAAAATAGCCACCAGTAGCTACAAATTCCCTTTGCTTTTCTGTACATGCCTTTGAGAAATCTGTGCTCCGTTCAGACTTAATCACTGCACAAGGGCTGGCATGTGTTGAGTTGTGTCTCTTGCATCTGCAATACCGCCCAGATTTTCGCTGTTTTGCTCTGCGCTCTAGTTCTTTTCGGTCTGCACCTGACCCCACGCCCTGGGCCGACCCGCTTCTCCAGAACAGCCCGTTGACTCAGCCTGCGCACGCCATTAAAACATTACGGAGCTGTTTATAGCTTGTAAACCAAACGTTATTGCCTGTTTTCTGTAACAACAGTGGCTCCACTGGTTAATTTATAGGGGAGGAGGGGAGGCAAGAGAGGGGGCGTCAGGACGGCGGAGGCATGTGCTGTGGGGTCCCGCGGGGTCCCGCAGGGTCCCGCGTTCCTCGCTCGGCCTTCCTGCCGGAGTCTCGATCTGGGTGCGCGGGCCGTGTTTACGCGCTCACGTCCAGCCTTGTTTACCTGGCTGCCGGCGCTCTGGCGCCGTAAAAGGACTTATGGACTTATGGAAAATGTGACTTCATGCTGCTCGCAGCGCCATGGTGTTCCCGCTTCAGTGAAGTGCAACGTTCCTGTTGATGCCCGTCTCTCTCTCTCTCTCCTCTCTCTGTCCCTCGCACATCTCTCTGTGTCTCATCTGGTCTCTCTCTTCCTAACACACACACACACACACACACGGTCTTTTCCTGTGCTGGCGTGTGTTCAGGCGGTTGAACCTGGCTGATATTGAGAGGATAGCTCCTCTGGAAGAAGGTGCCATGCCGTATCACCTATCTGAAGTACAGAGGCAGGTAGGTCCACTCTCACTGCCAGCCTTCCCCTCGTCCTCTTCCCCATGCACACTGGACGGCGCTTTAATCTCTGCACCTTTTTCCTTCTATAATAATGGAACCCACCTTCTTATTAGAGTGAAAATTACACACACTCACTCCATAACAGAATTAGCAAGGAGACGTTCTCTCCTTTGTGATCCTGCATTACGTAAAACTAATTGGAGAGCGTATTATCCTCAATTTCCTGCCGTAAAAGCCCGTCACCTTTTACGCCACACGGACTCATACACGCCCGCTCTCTCTCTCTCTCTCTCTCTCTCTCTCTCTATCTCTGTTTCTCTTTCTCTCTCCCTCACATCTCGGAGTCTTTAATAGGTGCTTTTATCAGTTCTGGGTTTTCTGGGGCTGTATTGTGTGAGACTCCTGAGGCAAGGAGTGTTCTGCCTAAGAGCTGAGAGTCGGAGCTAGGACGAAGCTAGAATGAGAGGGAGCACCCAAACTGGACAGACCAAATGTAATCAGAAAAATACTGAAACGGAGATAACGGAAGAAGACAGGGAGGAGAGAGAGGAGGAGAGAGAGAGAGGGTGTGGCCACAGGACACGAGGCCTGGGCCACTTTAGGCCTCAGTTAGTCGCTCTGCCTGTACTGCTGGAGGTCTGGAACACCCCAGTGGGGAAATACACACACACACACACACACACGCACGCGAGCACACGCAGGCACACGCGAACGCGCGCGCACACACGTGGTGCTCTCAGGCCTCTTTGGGTGGAAGTTGGAGTAATTGCACTGGCTCCTTTGATCAGAGTGCAGTCTCGTTAACATTCTGCCCTACAGTAAAAACAGCTGTGCGAGAGAGAGAGAGAGAGAGAGAGAGAGAGAGAGAGAGAGAATAGCAGACAGACAGACAAAAGAGAGAGTCAAAAAGACAGATCAAGTTGGAGAAAGAGAAGCTAGGGCTGCTGATAAGCACACGAATGACATTTCTATAAATGATCTAGATGAGTATCAGTGCCCAGGAAATCTGATGAGAATAACTGTCTCCTGTGCATCCTAGTAAAGGAAACTCCAAAAGAGAAAGAAACAGAAAATTCTGTGTTCGGTAAAACCTCATTTTCTGATTCCAGAACTCTCCATAACATCTTCAAACTCCATCTTCACATATTTGAAAAAAGCACAGACTCGGGACACCTACCGCACATCCCACACCTTTCCTCCCTTGTCAGCTCTGACATGCTTCTGTCTGCTCAGTGATAGTTTTATAAAGCACATGCATCCCGTCATCATCCCAGTCTTTCACTGTGTTCTGTCTTAAACATTCTCTCCCTCTGTGTGTGTGTGTCTGTCTATGTGTGTGTCTTTCTTCTGCTCTCTCTCCCCCTCTGCGTGTCTCTCTTCTCTGGTGTAGCGCACAGACGGCTCGCGGTCTGTCTGGCTCCAGGCTGCTGAGTCTGCGTACCGTTTCACTCTGGGCTCCATAGCGGGAGGTGAGTGACGTCCACTCTCGGCCCGATGAAGAGTAACTCGAGCTGGGCAGCCTGACGTGGGGAGGCCCTGGGGCTACTTACTATCCATGAAGAACGAGAGAGAAAAAGAGGGGGAGAGGGAGAGAGAGAGAGAGGAAGAGAGACCAACCAACTGACCTGTGGCTCCAGGCTGTCTTTGGTGGGCAGAGTTCCGGAATGACACGAATCTTCCAGAATCATGGTGGAATCTCAAAATAATTACCAGGGAGGAACTGATACAAGCAGGGCACTGAAATAGTGGAGTACACACACACACACACACACACACACACACGACCGTTTGAAAGGCTCTCGCTGTGTGCAGAAGCCCCTTTTCTTGTTGTGCTTCCGTTTGCTAATGCTTTAGGCCAATTCTTTAAGAAGTTACCATAATGATGGTGCCATCTGTCGAACTGCACTGTTAGCTGGAATAAGTGATCATAACTCCTAATGACTTAAGTGTCAGCTCCGAAACTGTGTACAGCATGACACCAAGCATAGTACGCACACATGCTGCTATTTTAAATGTCAGATATTCCCGCTGATTTTGAGTGCCTGTTAAATGGTCATGTAAGACGTTAGAAGAGGTACTGATGTATTAGGTCAGTTATGCTGAGACAACCGGAACCTTCACGAGACAAAAGGAAGGGTCGTTGAGACCCTTAAACGAATAAAGGCTCGTTTATCCTGCGCTGGAAACTTCCACCTCTTTGCAGCTAGCATGGATAAGCGCCTGTCATTTCGTGTTTTTTTTTTTTTTTTCATTTTTTTCCCCCCGTCTCCCTCCTTTACTGTCTCCCTCCCTCTTTTTCTGGTTCCTCTTGTCTCTCTCTGCTCCTGTCTCTCTCTCTCTCTCACTCCTTCTCTCTGCACGTTCATTCTGGAGGCTTTGAGATTGGCCATGTCAGACTCTTATGGCAACTGACACCACACATCCACACGCATCCCGATGTGGTCCTACATATTTTTAAACTCTCCGATCTCTCCCACACGTACACACAAACAAACGCACCGATCTCTCACACACGTACACACAAACAAACGCACCGATCTCTCACCCATGTACACACAAACAAACGCACCGAGATTCTGGCCAAACCCACAAATTTGCTCACTCTGTGACATACAGAGGTATACAGAACTTTTTTTTTTTTCCCCCTCCCACCTTCTCGTGGTCACGAGCTCAGAGAAGTGCGCCCACACTGAGGGAAGCGGCGTTCCCACGGGCCGGTAGTGCGTAGCGGGGCTTCTGCCTGAGCCTAATGACTGTTTTCAGCACCTACAGAGTCGGTTGTCTTCTGCAACATGCTGAAAGAAAACACAGAAACAATGGTGCATAAATAGGACACTCAAAGGGCATTGCTGGCAAAATACATTTTCTCGTTTTTGTGTGTGTGTGTGTGTGTGTGAGTGATTGTGTAAGAGGTAAGGTTTGTGTTGTGGTTGTGTGTCTGTATAATGTTTAATAGTAGTTGTGGAGAAAATATCCTCATATGATTGGAAAACAGGGGAGGTTGGAAGCTAACAGCAAAAAGCAGCCGTAAGACTTCCTTGATTAATTCTATTCTAGTTAAACTTGAATTCTATCCTACTTGAATAATTCTAATTCTAAGTATGTGCACTTTCAGGCTGCGTGTCTTCTGAACGAGGCCTCGTACTGATTGGCTCCTTTCCCTCTGCCCCACAGCCGCGGGGGCCACAGCCGTGTACCCCATAGACCTGGTGAAGACCCGTATGCAGAACCAGAGGTCCACGGGCTCCTTCGTTGGCGAGCTCATGTACAAGAACAGCTTCGACTGCGCCAAGAAGGTGCTCCGATACGAGGGATTCTTCGGCTTCTACAGGGGTAACGTGACCTGCTTCCTCAAAAAGACTCACGAGTCCTAGTGTACACTGACTCAGGCTCCCAGAGGCAGTTGACTGAGATTAGAGGAGCGGATGGGATATGCCCTGGTAAAAAGGGAGCTCCTGACGTCATTGCAGATTAAGGTGGATTATGACTCATTGTAGACTGCGTCACAGGCATGGGTGGTCCTGCAGGAGATATCACCAAAACACCAGCTTTAGTGATTATGGTTAATACAACACTGTTTGCTGGTACTCCTCTTTTATTTACTAATAACTGCACAGTGGATTGCTCTCATGGTTTAATACGATCAGTTACATATCAATTCACATCAGTCCAGGTAAATCTTCTCACACACTAGGCTCTAGAATGGGCCAGAGAGAGATCGATTTCAGGATTCAGTCCAGTCCAGAGAAAAATCAGACAACTGGACCCGACAGATTCATTTGACACGGTCACATTTATTCGTCCGAAGCAGAAAATGCGTTCGTAACGGAGTTGACACTTGTATCGGACATCTCGGAGGTTTAACCGAAACTAGCTGAGCAGCTGATCACCGTGAAGATGCTGCATGTCCACACCTCGAGCAAGACGAGCCTCTGCACACAGTGGGGGAGTCCAAGACTGCCATCTGCTGCTGCTTTTAACACTGCAACCTCTTTATCCTCTTTATTTATGGAGCTTCTCCTCACCATCCTCTTCTCTATCCTGATATCAGATGTAGTCTGTTCCCACTCTTGTTCTGCCACCCCACTCCCACGTGTGTGTGGTTGAGTGGTACAGAGACACCGACTGGCTGGCCTGAACTCTGGCAGTCTGCCATATCCAGTCACTCAGCAGTTCCCTCAGAACTTACCATATGGGTTGATGAAGTTATACACACACACGCAAAAACCCCTGGAAGATACCACCTCTCTCTCTCTCTCTCTCTCTCTCACACACACACACACAAACTCTGCAGCCTCAGAGCTCTGTCAGAGCAGCTGACTGAGATCAACAGCTCTTTCAACACTGCCTATTTGGTTTGCACACTCTTGTGTACACACACACACACACAGATGCAGCTCAGTTCTCCGTTTTGTATGGTATCAAAACCGTCAGGCTTTTTTCCCTTATGTTATCTTGGTCATTCCAATGATCAATTTATTGACTCATTAGATCAGTAAAAATTACACTTTTGTTTGTTTTTTTTTCCCCCTTCAGTTACTGTTGTCAATTGTTTAAAATTGTTTTCACTAGTATTTTTTTCTGAAACATACGATTGCAAAAGAATATATGTGTTTTTATGCACAAACAAAAATGCAACGTGTGTGTGTGTGTGTGTGGGGCCCTCTCTCCCTTGCAGGTCTGCTGCCACAGCTGATCGGAGTGGCTCCGGAGAAGGCCATTAAACTCACGGCAAGTCCTTAAACCCTTCCCGTCCAGTCTTTCTCATCCCTGCGTGTCCCTCATGAGCTCCCGTAACACCCTTTTATTAAGGTGTACACGTGAAAGGCGCCTGCCGCGAGATCTGGTACGCCACGAAGCTCGTCAGCGGATTTTCGTGACTGAGTGACGGCACAGCGACGGACTAACGCCTCGCGATCACCCCGAGCGTGCTGGAAAATGACTGCCGGCCTGTTTTTGCAGGTCAATGACTTCGTGAGGGATAAATTCACCAGCAAAGACAACACCATTCCACTGGCAGCGGAAGTGCTGGCTGGAGGATGTGTGAGTAACGAGCGAGTGTGTGTGTGTGTGACGTCTACACGCAGGTCATATTGTTTGTGCACAGGAGAGGTGTGTACGGAGTTTGACGTGTAGTAACGGGGACTGTTTTGGTGGTGGGGGTTTTTTTTTTGGGGGGGGGGATGACTGGGTTTATGAAGTGTGTCAGTGTGTGTTTGCTGTGCTCAGCTGAACAGCCTCTTGTCTCTCTTGTTGAGAAGGTCTGAGTGGAGCAGGTGTTTTTCTCTCTACACTTTACTCCTAATCGATTCTGATGGGGTGGACGTCAAACGCGCCTTTTCTTCAAACTCAAACATTATGCCTGGCTTCCTGCTTCCTCTTTTTGAATATTTACTTTGGTAAATGAATAAATCGAGAGCTTCGAACCAGGCCAGAAAGCGAGAGAGAGGAGGAAAAAACCATTGATGGCTTTGACTCGTACTAATTGAAAACTTCAGGGGTTCGTGATTTCCTCCGCCTTCGAGGAGTAAACTTTCTGACAGACGTGAGACTACAATTACAAGCTTAGCAATGATAATGTCCTAAATGATTTCCGGCCCCCTACACTGTACCGGTGTCCCTGAGAGTATGTGAGGCTGGTGTAGTGGTTGACTCACTGTGGCACTGGTGTGATGTCCGCCGTACGGCTGCCTTACGTTCGACCCACTGAAGGATCATGGTCCGATGACTCTCGTGAGCAGGGATGCTATTTTTATCCCGTGCTCTAATTTAGCCGCGGCTGCCTGGTGGCAGGACGCGGGCGCTGCCGTGCCGTCCGCAGCTAACGCCTCCCGCTGACACAGAGCAGGCCGACAGGATAGAGGAGAGGGGCCTGGCCTGTGGCTGGACAAAGGGGTGAGGGTCTCGGGTCTGGGAGGTCGTGACCCCTGTCAGGGCGTAATTGGGGGAAGGTGCCCTGGAGGGCCATGGGTAGGACTGGCTGTAGCTCGATCTTATTGAGTTTGACAGCAGCGCACATACCTGTGGCCCGCTCAGCCTCGGGCGCGGGGAGGGGGGGGAGCGGGTGTGCATGCGTCCTGCCAAGTACAATACGGACCTCTGCTGTGGGACTCTCCAGGACTTAGGCACATACATCAGAGGGATGTGAAGCTGAACCGTGATTTCCTGATTGCAAGGGTTGATATCAGCTAGTGTTGTGCAGGGCATTGAGCAGGTATCCCTTCTGCCTAACCACCCCCCCCCCCCCAAACGATGTGTATGATGCGTGCTAGTGTTAGCCAGGTAAAGTTCTCGCAGTTTATCTTAAAGAAATTATATACATACTTTTTTTTCCCCCTTTTCTGGTTAATATTTATAAATGTGGGGTGGCTGACTTCACTGGATGAAGGGCAGCTTTGAAAAAGCCCTCTATGTCAGGTACCCCACGTCTGTTTTCTGTACTTGCCATTTGAGGTTTGCTACCAAAGGCAGTATAAACATGGACATCCCCTTTATTCAAAACACTACGAACCATGAATATGTAAAGTGACCTACATGAACAGTTTTTTTAAATTAATTTATTTTATTTTATTTATGAAATGTTTAGTTTTTCCATCAACCTTCTTGTTGTATCTTCTGTGAAGTGTGTAGAAGGGCCAGATTGACACCACTGGTGTCACCATGCTGCCTTAGCAAGTCCTATTATGAATGCTGATTCATAATAGTGAATACTGAATGCTGATTCATAATAGTGAATGCTGAATGCTGTTTTATTATACACTAGAGCAGTATATTGATATTGCAGTAATAATCAGATACATCCTGGACAGATCATCTGTTTGAGGAAGATATGTACATTAAATAATGTTTTATGGATGCAAGAATAAAATACAATTACTCTCGATAGGAGTAAAATACAATTACTCTCGATAGGAGTAATTTCTCAGTGCATGGATATTCCTTATTCTCTTGATCATTTTAGACTATCTGAAGGCTTTTTTTAGGAAGCTAGTCGGATGTTTACAGAGTGGACTTCGACCCTGGGTGTCACCTCCACCCTGCTGTGGCCCTGATTAGGCTCCAGAGGGGTGATAGATGCCCCAGTGTCAGAGGGCGTAAAGCCTCAGGCCACCCCTACTCCGAGTGGCCTGTCCCTGGAGAGGAGAGGCCGAGGCCTGGGGAGAGTGGAGGAGGAGTGGGGCCGGGCATGCAACGGGGCGAGGGGGTGCACCGGCAAGCCCAGTGCGGGTGCAGCCTGGGGGGCAGGGCACAGAGGGGCGAGGGGGCTGCCGCTGGGGTCAAGCCTGCTAGGCTCCGTCTCGCACCAGCTCCGATCCGATGTGACCCCCGAATTTCCGCTCTGAATGGACACTAGTGTCGTTGCTCCGACAAGGAGGCTACACTCTGACATGGTGACATCACTTCCCTTAAAGAGAGCCTTGTTTAAGGGTTTATGTAGCTGATTTAGAAGCATTTACGCGGAGAACACTGACATGACAAAAATGGGAGGCCAAACTGTCAGCGTTGAGTGGCCCTTCATATCTGATCACCCCCACAAGACCTCAGATTCCCCAGAGAAAGACGCTCTCGCGCTCTCTCTCTCTCTCTCTCTCTCTCTCTCTCTCACACACACACACACAAACGTCCAGTTTGAAACACTCAGAATGTTCTAATAATTCTATTACTACAATGGGCAGAAAAATCTGATGATGATTATCCTGGACTTTAGTTTCCACTAGCAGGCTTTTGCAGTGGAGCTTGAAGGACTTCTACCACAGAGCGATGAGACAGACGGTACGTAAACCTCCCTCTGCATGTCCACAGGCTGGTGGCTCTCAGGTGATCTTCACCAACCCCCTGGAGATCGTGAAGATCCGGCTGCAGGTGGCGGGTGAGATCACAACAGGACCACGCGTCAGCGCTCTCACCGTGCTGCGAGAACTTGGATTCTTCGGACTCTACAAGGTGAGCCGCACTAATCCAGATTAGAGTTAACAAATTCCGTTCATACCACACCTTGTTGTTAAATTCATATAGTTCTAAAAAGACAACAGGGTATTACACAGTACCTGAGAAGCTGAGTAATGTAAACATAATTTTGAGTGTGTATATATACTAATGTAGTCCTAAATGAAGTCCCAACATTGTATTTGCCTCCTTGTGAGGCTCTGTCAGGCTTGTAATTCCACTGTTTCTCATTTCTGCTTATTTCAGCAGCTCTTTGTCTTTGGTAAGGGAGATGCAGTTTCATTAGGTTCATGCCAAGCAATTTGACAAGTCCAGTCTGGAACATTCCAGGTTTGGGGTCCTGAAAATGTCTGTAGTTGCTTTAGCAGTAGATTTTGGGTCTCCATCCTGCCACAAACCAAAGTGAGCTCTTTGGGAGCTTTGAAGAGTTCGGCTGCATCTGAGCTGTTGGGACGTCTGCGTCCACCGCAGGATTCTTCCTGCTGCAGCCAGTTTGTCTGGAGAGATCAGCGAGCAGCTCAAAGAGCAACCATCCATGTCCAGGGCACCACAGTTCACAGATGTGTCTTGCATTTGCTCCTCTGAGGTCATGCTGATTGTAGTAGACTCTTCATGGTAATCTCCGACATTTTCAACAGCGTTGAGTTTTTGTTGGTTTGTTTTTTTTCATGATCCAAAGTATTTAGTCCTCAACTACTAACTTCCATGGACTGCTGCTGTTGGGTTTTGGGTTTTTTTGGCTTTTGTAACCTCTTCAGTGATGATTTTGATACATTTTTGGTCATTCTACTCATAGAAATGTGTGTAGCTACACAACACGTTACAAACAGGCTTTACAGAAAAATCTGGGTCCAGGCTCCTAATGAACAAGCTGAAGGAAACATGACCAATGAAAACCCCTCTAAGCACTAGAGGAAGAAATGTCATGGTGAAAAAGCTGAACAGCCAGTTGGCAAAGTAGTTTTTTTTCCTGTTTTATAAATGTCTGCATTTTCTATAAAACCGATCCAGTATGGACATACATAAGCCTTAAACACTTCATTTGTGTGTGTATGCTACAATTAGTACAAAGCTGATAGTCTGTAGGTGTGTTGAATTAAAAGAAAACTGTTTTACAGTATTCATAAAGCGCATTGCGCTGCATGTTCTCAGTGAACAGAACCTGGACTCCTGCTCTGGTTGGATCTGTCCTCAGGCCAGCTGGACAGGCTGGTGAGAGTGCAGCGTGCTGTATGGTTGATCTGGATGTGAAGTGCTGGAAAGGAGATGCTGGGTGATCAGCCAGTGGTGGTGAACAGATGATCAAAACATGACCTCACTGTAGCAGTGTCAGTGACGGTGATGTCATTCCTACCAAAACACATAAAAGAACCCGCACACGTGCGCACGTGTGCGCACACAAACACACACACGCGTCCTGTATTGAGTAATCACCAGAAAAGGGCGGTGGAAAGCTTATACTGCCTGTGGTCTCCAAGTTCCTGTGGCTTTTGCTAAGAACTCCACTAGTGTTCTCCCATTCCATATTCTAATGAGGAGCAGGCAGTGCCCAGCTTGTTAAAAC
This sequence comes from Tenebrosternarchus preto, assembly GCA_025802075.1. Lineage (NCBI taxonomy): Eukaryota > Metazoa > Chordata > Actinopteri > Gymnotiformes > Apteronotidae > Tenebrosternarchus > Tenebrosternarchus preto. The sequence goes on along the minus strand of JAOYMR010000006.1, from coordinate 28,189,353 downwards.
CCCCACTTCCTCTCCTCCGAGTGGAAAGCCACAAACACGAGCTGCGTGCGTGTTTTAAACTGTGTCTGCGCCGCTGAGTCACACTGCCTTGAGCTTGGAGGAGCGTACGTGTGAGAGAGAAAGAGAGCCAACCAGTGTCTGCCTGTGATAAAAGTGAACCGTGCCTCTGCATAGTTTATTCCTGGCCCAGAATCCGTGTGCGCGAGTGTATGTGCGCACAGGCAATGTGGTGAAGACAGGCTGTCTCCATCTCTCTACCTGTGTGTCTCTGCCTGTTGGCCTGCTGTGGTTTTGGCTGTAGCTTCTAAGGTCTTTTTGTGTTTACACCATAATGTCCAGGATGGATGTAGATAGGGGAAGGCCTGGGAGCAGTAAACCTGGCTGTATATACCCAGGGCTTCTGGGAGCGGAGTGTCCTGGGGTCTTCAGTGAGTCTGTCCTGGATTTCAGTGCTTTCTTGCTTGAGCAGGCCTCTGAATTCTTAGTAATCAAGCCTGCCATTAGTTGAACACTATTACAATCTATTACCATTATAATAGGCGTCATTAATCTCTGCACTGATTTTGTCCCTATAACATGGCTAATAACATTCAGCCCAGCTCAGCATACCAGCGCTCAATGCTAGTGCCGTGGCTTTTGTAGACAATTCAGAAACTTACGTTCTGTACAGTATCTATAAGAAAGACTGCATAATGAGCAGATAACCATCAGGTGTGCTTGTTGCATTAAGAAAGACGTCCTGGGACCTGCGGATTCGTTCTCGGGGGCGGAGGAGGCGTGCGAGCTAGCAGTGGGCCTCCACCCCCAACCCTGAGTCCGTCCTCAGTCTCTGTGCGTTTGGCTGCAGGGGGCCAAGGCCTGCTTCCTGAGGGACATCCCTTTTTCCGCCATCTACTTCCCGGTGTACGCCCATTCCAAAACGGCACTGGCAGACGAGGAGGGCCGACTGGGTGCACTGCAGCTCCTCGCCGCTGGAGCCATCGCAGGTACCGCACCGCTGAGGCAGAGGGACCGGCACAGCTTTTCCAGAGAAGTTCATTTTCAAGTGCTGTGATGGTTCTGACTTTATTCTGAAGTTCTGGATTTCAGTGCAGTAAATCCAAATCCACCTCTGCGTTAGGGCACTGTAACGTGAATAACTGAGCACGTCGTCTTTAGGCGTCCCCGCTGCGTCTCTGGTTACCCCTGCTGATGTCATCAAAACGCGCCTGCAGGTAGCAGCGCGTGCTGGACAGACGACGTACAACGGCGTCATCGACTGCTTCGGAAAGATTCTGAGAGAAGAGGGTTTCAGGGCATTCTGGAAGGGAGCAGGAGGTACGTAAACCCTCACACACACTACTAAAATGAGGGGTTTCATGACTGGAATGAGGCAGACCTGAGCCTCTGCAACCGCGTTTGAAGGCATCCGTGGTTCAGCGTGTGCGTAAGCAAGCATAGCGGTCACACAGGCTCTTCTCTTCGCTCTCAGCGCGTGTGTGTAGGTCCTCGCCCCAGTTTGGCGTTACGCTGGTCACCTACGAGCTCCTGCAAAGGTGGTTCTACGTCGACTTCGGGGGACAGTACGTGCTACGTTCACATTAACTCACAGCACCTTTAACTTACGGATCCTTTTTGCGCTCGATTGCCGTTTCCCTGACTATAGTCGTTCTCCCTCCGAACAGCCGTCCTGCCGGATCGGAGCCAACGCCCAAGTCGCGGATATCCGAGCTCCCGCCGCTGAGCGAGGATCACGTCGGTGGCTACCGCCTGGCCGCCGCTACGTTCGCAGGGGTGGAGAGCAAGTTTGGGCTGCACCTGCCAAAGTTCAAATCGTCCGGGGCCGTATCGGTCACACCTGCTCCCCCAGAGGACTCGGCCCAGACCCCGTAGAGCCTCGGGATCAACTGTCGGCTGGCACCTATCTGTGCTGCTTTTCCAAACTACACCAGTGCCATTGTGGAGTTTCCTATGGATCTGAAGTGTTCTCTTTATCTCTCCGCACGTGTGCATGAAAGGTTTTGTTCATTTATTTATTACTCTTGTGTGGCTTGTACATATTGGGTGCAAGAATACTGGTGTTTGGAAGAAAACTATGATTCTCCAAAAACGATGCATATCCCTAAGTGGCCATGAATAATCAAATGATTGGAATATTAGAATTGTTACATTGCTGATTAACAAAACATATCAGCATTACTTGAAATTACTTGTACTATATATCTTCACTGAACTAAACTGATCAGATTACACAAAGCGATGCATCCTGTAACTCGTGGGAAACTTTTGCTTTCATAGAATTATTTCATGAATTAGGCCTTTAACGTCAAATAAAAATGTTGCTGCTGAAGTAATGTGTGGAAATGAGTTTGCTGTGAGTCTCCATTAGAAATATAACGGCACTTGTTGACCATATTGGGCTGACGGGGTACCCAAATTTTATTTATTATAAAAATCCTGGACAATATTTAGAAAAATTATTTGAATGTATCACACTGTCATTTTATTCAAATTAACCACAATTTCATCTGAAACATGGATGTTTTAACATGAGTTTTCATACTACGGCAGCCTTGTGGCAAATCACATCAGTTATTATAGAAGAGACAATTTCCCCCAAACTAACTAAAATTCACGCATCACTTGCAGTTCTGGATTTTTCCTCCAAGCACATTCAGATTTCCATATAAATTAACTTTGCTTTTATATATTTGTACAAATGTATTCAAGTTTTTAAAAAAACTGGTTTTCAAATTTACAAAAAAAAAAAAACCTGTAAAAAATTGCTTTTTTTGGCCAGTGTTAGATAATGTCTGAATGAACACATGAAACAGTTTGGGTTTAGAAAGAATTTATAGATATACAAAGACATTCGAAGGAAGCTGAATCACTGTCCCGTTCAGGCTGGAAGAGGAGCCAGTTTTCAAAAACAATGGCTTAGAAATGCTCGTCCAATGACGATTTTGTACAGCATGTCGCTGGGTGTAATAAATATGTGATTGAGCTTCGGCAGAGGTTATAAAGATACACAGCATTTTTATCAATAACCAGCATTCAACAGCCAGAGATGGAGTCGTGGTAGTGCTAATACAGAGTTTAACCTTAGCTGCCCCAACAGACTAAGCAAATTTAGAGTGTGTTCATAAATTCACCCTGATATTCGGCTGCTGAAGAGCTTTCATGAGAAGACAACTGAACACCTGAGATTGGGAAAAACAGGAAAAGGACAAAATCCCTGGTTTTTGTCCACAGGTTAATCTCCTGAAACTGGTAGGGGGTGAGTACAACTCATTTCATTTTCCAAGCAAATATCCCCAAGACAATAAAAAAAATACATAAATAATGATCAGAGTGAATTTGTGAGCATACCCTTAGATGCCAGTCAACTAGTTCCAGAATTTATAGCCAATTGAAAAAGGAAAAAAAAAAATTCAGGCTGTGTGCAGATGTTTTTTAATTGGATAAGAACTTAAATTTGAATGTCTTCAGGTGTAATATGCAGCTCAGGTGCAATGGAGTCAATCTGAATGCAAGCTTGAGGCAGACTATGGAGCGTTCATGCTTTCTGCAAGTGTCCTACATGAGAGCTTTAAGGCTTCTGGTACTCGAGAAGAACACCGTTGATTTGAGTCGACACCATACCAAGTGCGGTTTCATTTCTATTACTTTCACCAAGACCACGGTTTTGTGATTCAGAGCCAAAGCAAAGGCAGAATCCAGTATGCAAATCATATTACTAGATTATCAGAAAAAGAGGATTTTTATAAATCGTTGTCATGCCTTTTGGGATGTAGGGAGGTCGGGGGTCGTTTTTGTTACATTTTTATGTTGAACCTGTATCTGCTTGGTGGAATTGCGCTCGTGTCCACGGCGATCAGGACGGCAGCCGCTGAGCAGCCAGCTCTTCGGCGTCGTCCCGGTTCTCGTTGATCTCCGCCAGCGTTCGGACGAACCGCGACCACTCGTCGGCGCGTGGCACGGCGATCTGCTGTAGGGGGCAGGAACGGGGGGAGCAGTGAGGCAGACGGAGGGCGCACCGACGGCGTCGAGATGGCCGTGACGGAGCTGAAGCTCATCTCCATTCTCGGACGCACTCAGTTAGCGCCCATCCTCCTGGATCTGATCCCTGCCCTGTCGGATGCTTTACACCACCTCCTCTCAACTGCACCCTGAACTCTCCATTCCTTCTGTCCATTTGTTCACTACCCAGTGTGTGTGTGTGTGTGTGTGTGTGGGGGTGAACTGGTTCGACTAATTTCAACACAAGCCACTAAACCAGTAGATATTTCACACACAACTTTAGGATCCTACTGACCGAACCGAAATGAAGTAGCAGTACATGACTTGGCTAAGCCATTACTCTGAGGAACGCTTTAAAAAGACATCAAAACACTTCATTTACATTATTTTCAAGTTTCCTGCCATGTTACTAGGTTGCCCTTCTTCAGAGCTTTGCGTTTGTCTCTAGCGCTTTTAAGGTGCTCACCTCTCCAACATCGTAGATGAGGACCTGTCCCTCAGAGTCTCCCACAGCGATCTCTCGGCCGGTCTGTGCCCACCTCAGTCGGTTGAGAGCTGGAGTTCCCTCCACTGTAATACTGGCAGTGGGGACCTACACACACAAGCAGAAAAAAAAAAAAAACAGACTCTGTGGTTAAGCATTTTTCTTACAGCTTGAAAGTAGTTTTAATTCTGACAATGAATTCTACAAAACCGTGTCATTGACGGTCTGTTAACCCATTGTGTGCGAGTGTTACAGAGACCTCCGTGTCATTGTTGAGATTCCACAGGTCCAAATGGCCAACTCCGTCCACGCAGGCAAACAGGGCAGGGTGGACAGGAGACCACATCACGTCGTACACATAGTCCGAGTTGTCCTCGAACGAGTACAGAGGCTTATTATTCTGCACAATAGAGGTAGGGCAGGGGGGGGGGAGAGAGAGAGAGAGAGGTGTGTGTGTGTGGCACAAGCCTGTTGCGCTCAGCGTGTGTTACAGAGAATAAACAGAAGCAATAGTTCATGCAGCTTCAAAAATGGAAACACGATCGGATAATTGCGTTGGATTCTACATGTCTGTTAACAAAGGGAAGCGTCTGGCTCCTGTAGTCTCTGCCTGGCAGGAAGCTTTCCTGCCCTGTGCACCACGGTACCTTGGTGCTCCATAGCTTGACGGTCCAGTCGAAGGAGGAAGTGAGAAAGAGGTGTGAGAAGTCGACAGGACCTGCCGCCGTGTGGCAGTGGATACCAGTGACCGGGCCGTGGTGGCCCTCGAACACCTCGCTGATGCCCGCCTTACTGCGCTCGCACACGTGTACACACACACACACACACACACAGACAGATAACCCTCATGAGAATGCTTATGCCTGCTAAAATATCAAGACCACAAAATGAGCGCTGCATGATGCCAGAATATATAAATAAATAAATAAAGCACATTCTGGTATGTACAAAAGGTCTATGAGCCATTACTGTATAAAAAACCTATAGTCAAACATCAGTGTCTAAGGGAGTGATGAATTGTGTCACCCTCTTCATTTGTCCATGTGTGTGTGTGTGTGTCCCACAACATCCCTGCTGTTCATTACTCTGAGAGGTAAACAGGCAGTGAGAGCTGCTTCTGCCATATTAGCTGAGCTGAGACGAGAGTGCGGTAATCACGGCTTCCTGAGTGAAGTGGAAACCCCGACGCTCTGTCCTTGGCTGCCGAGGAGAGCCTCGCGCCTTCACCAGCCAGCGGCCGACCCCGCGACCCCGTAACCGCGCCGACGGCGTCGGGACACGACCCCATCCACGCGCGGCGGGGACACTGCCCACCTGCCACGCAGCCAGACTCGGCCAAACCCCCTTTGTTGAAGGCCACGTTTTCTCCACTTCGCTCAAATGACCCATGAGCCCTCACTCTCCCCTCCAAAATTGTGATACTGTTGTTGTTTTTTTTTTTTTTAAAACAGCCAATGTTTATAAGCCTTAATTGGAAGCCTCTGGAAAGAAAAGGAAAAAAAAAAAAAACCCACGTGTGCATGCATGCATTGTTTGTTTGTTTTACCTGCCATGTCTACAGGCTGTGTAGACTGATCCATCCTCACTGCCTACCACAAAGTTATTGACGTCACCCAGGGGGAAGGACATGGAGGTGACCGCTACCGCCTTCGACTGCTTAAACACCAACTCCATACTGTCCTGTATGAGGGAGGCGGGTGGAGTCAGCACAGTAAATAACCTCTCTCAGCGAGCGCAAACACACCCTCCCTCCCCACAGCGCAGTAAAGAGCCTCTTTTGGTGGTTTCCTAATAGATGATGTAAATTCAGCTAACACTTCATAAATGCTTCACATTTGACACTGTGGTTTGGCAGATCTTTTGGAATGACCGAGTAACGGTAATGTAATTCCGCACTAAAAAATATATTACAACATGCGAGCGGGCATCGAGGTCCAAAATGCGCTGAGGTTGGAGGAGGTGTGCTTGAGCTGCTTTCCAGGAGCCCAGAAGCACTTCCAAACCACTTCCCCAAGCTCTCTCCCCTTGAGAGTGCCCCTAAGGTGCCCACTCTAGAACAACAAAAGCCCTCTCCTTGGCCATTTTCCACTAACTCTTTTCAAGAAAGATGCATTAAGCAATGTTTAGTCAGACAAAGGCTCAGGGCTGCTGAGAGAACGTAACGTTTTAATTCAATTACACGAGCGGTTGAGCGAGCGGATCGATTGTGTGTTACCTGTGGCTGGGACAGCATGTCCAGACTCCACGAGCACATTTTGCCGTCGGTGGAGAGGCTGATGAGGTTGTGAGCATTCTGAGTGCCTACAACGTTCACACAGTACACGGGATGCTAGATGGATGGATGGGGGGGGGGGGGGAGAGAACAGGGGGAGCAGAAAAGAACGGAACGCACGTAATGGTAAGAAGTAGGAAATCGATTTGATAATCTTCTGAACAGTTACTCTAACAAATGAGCGCGGCTTCCGTTTCTCTCTGCATCAGGACTGTCCGGGATATAAACTGACTGGGGGAAGCAGCACGTGTGTTATAGTGAGGAAATAAACACAAAGGTGAATCTCTCAACACGCTGGTTCACGTGGCTGAAACGGCATGCTGTATGTGCAAGGCCTGGTCCAGTGCTTGGTTGGGGGGTAATCTTGAAGGCCAGCTGCCTCCATCGTCGGGGCAGGCTCCGTGTGTGTGTGTGTGGGGGGGGGGGGTGTCTCCATCGTCGGGGCAGGCTCTGTGTGTGTGTGTGTGCGCGTTATGGGTGTCTCCATCATCGGGGCAGGCTCTGTGTGTGTGTGTGTGC
>JAOYMR010000006.1:28140986-28167005 GCA_025802075.1 Tenebrosternarchus preto | reverse complement strand
TGAGGGACTGGGGGTTGTAGTTAGATGGAGGTGAGGGATTGGGGGTGTAGTTAGATGGAGGTGAGGGACTGGGGGTGTAGTTAGATGGAGGTGAGGGTACGGAGCGGTGCCTTACCTACGGGCACCTCGGGGGTGATCCCCATGCTCTGGAGGAGCGCCTCCGCCTCCCTCCTCTTCTTCTCCAGGTCAGAGTCATCCTGAAGGACGGGCTCCTTCAGCTGCTCCGCCTGACACAGGGGGACACACACACACACACACACTTTGATCTCGCAGTTTGATCAAAGGAAAGCCAAATGGTGTGAAACAGCACGTGTGCATTCTGGAACTCGTACAACCAAAACGTTCAAAGATCAAAACACATTTTTAAATCAAATAAACTCTCACAAAAGTGAGGGCACCCCTGACAAGTTTTATTATATCTTTTCATGGGACAACACTGAAGATATGACACAATGTGGAGTAATCAGTGTACAGCTTGTATAACACTAAATTTGCTGTGCTCTCAAAATAACACATGGCCATTAACGTCTAAACCGCTGGCAACGAAAGTGAGCACTCCCTTAAGTAAAAATGGCCAAATTGTGTCCAAAGTGTCAATTTTTGTTTTTCCAGCCCTGCCTTTACTCCCTTTGGCATGGAGCTCACTAGAGCTTCACAAGTTGCCAGTGAAATCCTCTTCCACTCCTCCATGACGACATCAAAGAGCTGGTAGGTGTTCGAGAGCTTGTGCTCCTCCACCTTCCGTTTGAGGATTCCCCACAGATGCTCAATAAGGATTAGTTCTGGAGACATGCTTGGCCACTCCATCCAGCACCTTTACCCTCAGTTTCTTTAGCAAGGCAGTGGTCGCCTTGGAGGTATGTTGGAATACTGCCCTGCGGCCAAGTTTCCCGAAGGGAGAGGATGACGCTCTGATTCAGTATGTCACACTTCATGTTGGCATTTATGTTTCCCAGAGTCAGCAGCTCTCATGCAGCTCACCACCATGCTTGACAGTAGGCAAGCCACACCTGTCTTTGTACTCCTCACCTGGCTTCCACCACACCGTCCGAACCAAATAAGTTTATCTTGGTCTCACCCGATCACAGAACATGGCTTCAGGAATCCATGTCCTTAGTCTGTTTGTCTTCAGCAAACTGTGTGCAGGCTTTCTTGTGCATCATCTTTAAAAGAGGATTCCTTCTGGGACGACAGCCATGCAGACCAATTTGATGCAGTGTGTGGTGTATGGTCTGAGTACTGACAAGCAGATCCCTCAACCCTTTAACCTCTGCAGCAATGCTGGCAGCACTCGAACGTTTATTTTCAAAAGCCAACATCCAGATATGATGCTGAGCATGTGCACTCAAGCTACTTTGGTCGACCATGGCGAGGCCTCTTCTGAGTCGAACCGGTCCTGTAAAGCCGCTGTATGGTCTTGGGCCCCATGCTGCAGGGAGCTGGCATTCTTCTAATAGCCTAGGTCATCTTTACATAGAGCAACAATTCTTTTTTTTTCCAGATCCTGAGAGAGTTCTTTGCTATGAGGTGCGATGCTTCCAGTGACCAGTATGAGAGAGTATGAGAGCAAATAACACCAAATTTAACACAACTGCTCCCCATTCATACCCGAGACCTTGTAACACTAATGAGTCACATGACACCAGGGAGGGAAAATGGCCAATTGGACACAATTTGGCCATTTTCACTTAGGGGTTTTACTCACTTTCGTTGCCTGCAGTTTAGACATTAATGGCTGTGTGTTGATTTATTTTGAGGGCACAGCAATATACAAGCTGTACACTGACTACTTTACATTGAATCAAAAGTGTTCAGTGTTGTCCCATGAAAATATATAATAAAATATTTATTATATATTGGGTGATATTATATGTTGGGTGAAGTTAGTTTAACTGGGCTTCTTCCTCACCTCTACAATATACAAGTATTGGGCTTTGTTACATCTGTGTGATTATAAGACAACAGCAACTGCAAAAGAACCTTCGTCTTCAGCTTTTTTTATGTAGGGATGTTGTTTACCTCTTTCTTCTTGCGCTCTTCCTCTTTTCTCTTCTTTTCCTCTCGGATTTGTGCCAGGCGCTGTTTCTTTCTCTCCAGCTCCGCCTTCAGCTCACTCTTGTCCGACATGATGCTGGAGGAAATGAAAAAGGGGCCACACACCACCTCTGTCCAGTCAGGGCTTTATGACCACTTCCATGAAAAATAATTTCCAACACTTTAACAAATGAACCTACTTCGTATTTCACCACATCACACACAGACTAATACCAAAGTGACTGTGGAAGTAAGATACTTTTTGAGATTGTTGCCCGAAACAATACCATTCAAAAGTCAAGAACAAAGGAAAGAGCAGCACATGACGTGGCTTACGGTGGCAGCCCACTGACTTTTCTCCTACCCATGCAGATATAGTAGGACGTATGTACTAAGTCCTCAATTCACCTTTATAAGGGAAGCATCTAACATTACAAGACAATGAGGACCAGCCTCTGATCAACCTAGATACATTTCTTCTTACTTTAAGGGCCAGTTTCCTAAACCTAGAACAAGATGAAGCCTAGAAATAAAGGAATTTTCAGAGGTATTTCACTTTTGACAGGGCAGTACTGGACTAGGCTTAATCCATATTCAGAAACACAAGTGCCACAGCTACATTAGTGATGTACTAAGTATAACATTTCGACTGTCTTTTTTATACAGTAGTCAAATGGGGAACACGTTTACCGCTTTAGCCTGGTTTAAAAAAAAACACCACCACCACCAACAAAACCAATCGTATATACTCAATGTATTTTCAATACCTAGATTTCATACTAGACACTAAAATAATAATAAAATAGCAGTATTGCTCATTCGGTCCAGATCACATTGCATCTCGTGATTTTATGCAAGATACAGAATATAATAAGACACTGTTCTTCAGTCAGCTGATAACTGAATAATATTGATCTTGTGCCATTTATATGCACAAGAAACTGTAGGACTTAAGTCAGTACTATACACCATGCAAAGTAATACACTCAAATATATGCAGTAGCTAGCTACCTAGTTACAATAGGTCCTGTTGCAACAACTGAATAACTGAAGCCAAGTCAGCGTGGACAGCCTGGTTTTCTGATTCCTTTGCTTCTGAATGGGTCGCCTTAGGTGAAGAAGTGCAGAATTGCAGCTAGTTACTTCAAACGGAAACAATAAAAACACAGGAAAATAGCCAGCTAGCTAGCAAGCTACGCTATTTACGCAGCCAGCTGGATACAGCAACTAATGCCTTGACTAACAACTGCTAACACTGTTTTGCGTAAAGCATGTTTCTGCACCAATTAAATGCATATGTCGTTCTGATAAATGTTCATAAGTTAGCTGAAGAGGTACATTTCGTTAAACAACGTAAAGCTATCTGGCGAGCTACTGGGCGGCACCCGTTGTGAAGTGTCCTCTCAAGCAAGCTTTACGTGTACAGCAGCAATACAAGCGCTCAATTCTATTTGTCTGTTTGAAACGACTTATCTAACTAAATACGCAGCTAGTTAGCAGAAGTTAAAGGCACCGGGCAAGCACGCAAATTGCTCTAGCTAGCTAGACAACTAAATAAGGAACTAACCATACTAGCTACAATTATCAAGATGACGTTTGCTAGCTAACCCAGCTAGCTTGCTTCCTACGTTGCTAATTGTCCAACTAACGTTATAGCAAGCTCTTCATTCAGAGAGGTTGGCATAGATTTAAAAAAAACTTAAACAGTAATATTATTGTAATTGAGGCGTGAAAAGGAATTATGAAGTCAGAATATTTTGTTTTCGAAACTTTAGGCGAAGTTAAATAGACACACACTGACCCGCTAGCTATTTTCCTCGATTTGACTCCAAAAACCGTTGTTGTTGGCACTGAGCATGTACGTTAGTTTGCTAGATAGCTTGGTTAGCTAGCTGTTTCCTGGTACACCACTAGCAATGACAAACAACGGATGCTGTGGAGGTACAAACTATCTTTGCAATTCAGCCCAACAGCTCTACGCGCAGCGCCCTGAAGATTGTTGCGAGTTGTCCCCTTAGTCCACTTTGTTTATCTTGATGTAAATTATGACTTCGTCGTGTCTGTAAAATGCACTTTTAATATAGACCTTTAATAAGACTACAAAATAGATAGTTAGTACACTGCTCAATCTGTCCAGTTTTGTTATACTCTATTACCTCCTTGTGGATATGTTTGAAACAACAATAAGAATTGAAAACAACAGACAAGGCTGAAAATGGAAATCTTAGTGCATTCCAGCAAGTGATTCCAGATGTATTCAGTTCTGTTATCTGCTGAAATTTTACTCCATATTTAGTCATTTTAACTAAAACTTTATTTGAGATGTGTAACAAGAATTGGCCATTAAAATACATTTAAAATATTGCCTGTCTAAAAATGTGCACGAATAAGATAAGCACGACATACCTGCAAAAGGTATCACAAGTCTCAACATACATACATACATAAAAAGAACAGTATACTAAGTGCTCACTAAAATTCGCTCACGTTTACTGGCAACACGTCGGTCTCACTGTATGATGACGCAGGGAACGTAAGGCTTTGAAATTTTCAATGGCCAGTGAAGATGTCCATACAGACCGTATGCTATGCTGGTTTAAAAGTCTTGACAACGCTAAGAACCGCATTTCACTCTTGCCTGCAGAATATTTAAGGATAAATTGCACCATCTCGTAATACGTGGTAGGAGGTTTACTTAAGATTCTCAGTTGGTTAGTTGATAAACCTACCTAGGAATATTCAGTCATGTTTGCTGTCAGGTTTTCGCAGCTGGCTAACCACGCAGTTAACTGAGTTTGCTTTCAGAATGTGGAGTAAATATGGAATGTAGCCAGTTAAACTAGCTGTCTATGTGATGCAAACAGATAATGTAACTGTAATCTCAGGTCACATCTAGTTCAAGGAAAAATGTGCGTAGTAGCTAGCTAGCTAGCTAGCTAGCTGTTATTTGCGATCACATTTTGCCTACTGCACCAGTATACTATATTGACGTTTACTTAAAATAATAGATCGAGAGTGCTAAATATTTTAATAGTACATTTGCAAAAACAGAAAACAGCAAAGATGAGGATTTTAAGGACTTTAATGAGCAATGCATCTATCGGGAAGCTTGTCGACCACTATTCCAGATTCTCACCCTCGCCCCTCTCAATGAAACAGTTCTTAGATTTTGGTAAGTTTCTTGGATAATAAGCGTGTCTACTTAAAGGACCGTCAAACAGGACGGTCAGTTCGATTTTGTCTTTTTTTTTCTCCCCAGGTTCAGAAAATGCATGTGAGAAAACATCGTTTATGTTTCTCAGAGAGGAACTGCCTGTCAGGCTGGCAAACATTATGAAAGAAATCAACCTGCTGCCTGATAACTTGCTGAGAACGCCTTCAGTGCGACTAGTACAAAGTTGGTGAGGAAATACCACACCGAATAGTATTAATTGTATTATTGTGTATGTGTACTTATGCTTTTTGTTTATTTCTTCCCAGGTATATGCAGAGCTTCCTAGATATCCTAGAGTTCAAGGACAGAGATGCAAATGATGTAAAAACAACATTCGAGTAAGTATACAACTCTGGAATCGTTTTTTTTCCGGATTCGTACCTGTGCCACTGTGTTCTACCATGTTTTCTCTCATCATGAAACTCTTACTCTTAGTTTCACAGACGCCGTGATAAAGATCCGGAACAGGCATAACGATGTCGTCCCCACAATGGCTCAGGGAGTGGCTGAGTACAAGGACGCTTACGGCACAGACCCGGTCACCAGCCAGAACATGCAGTACTTTCTGGACCGCTTCTACATGAGCAGGATATCCATCAGAATGCTCCTCAACCAGCACAGTCAGATCCTGCACTATTATTGAAGTCATTATGTTGACTTGACACAGTCAGCATTTTCTTCAGCATTTTCTTATTAATAATAATACATTATTATTATTATTATTATTATTATTATTATTATTATTATTACTACAATAAAAATATAGATGTACCCCCAGCAGTTCAAGATACATTTAAAAGTTATTGTTCTAGCAAAACCTCAGACTGTTTATCAAACCTTCACACATTAATCACCTAATGCTTACCTAATTTGCATTTGCTTTTGGAACTGATTAGTTTTTCTTCCTGCAGACTTTAATGCTTTCCAGCAGACTTTGTCAAGTTTGTTTACGATTTCCTTTCTGTTTATTATTTACTTATTACAAGCAGCAGCAGTAATATGAGTCATACAGTGTCACAAACAGCTTGATTGCACAACCTTATACCTCAAATGACACTGGAATTGTGTGTGTTTAGGGAAGCACTGTGCTGTAGTTCAGTGGTTAAGGTACTCTACTAGTAACTGGAAGGTTGCTGGTTCAATCCCCACCTCTGCTAAATTGCCACTGTTGGGGCCCCTGAGCAAAGGCCCTTAACCTCAGTTGCTCCCTCAGTATATCCAGTCACAACTGTAAGTTGCTTTGGATAAGAAAGTGTCAGCCAAATGCCATAAATGTAAACACGTCTTTTGTAGGTCTTCTGTTTGGAGGGCGAGTGCGGGTGAACCCAGCTCATCCTCAACAGATAGGCAGCATTGATCCTCACTGCCACGTCACTGATGTGGTCAAAGGTGGGTGGCTCTTAGCTGATGTGATCGAATGTCACGCTGCTATCGATTTCCATGTCATGATTCACTGTGTTTGGCACTTTAATGGAAAGTTTGAGAAAAATGTGCTGTTCTTTCTGTATTTCCTTCTTATTGGCAGATGCATATAATAATGCTAGACATTTATGTGACCGGTACTACATGAATTCACCAGAATTAAAACTTGAAGAATTCAATGGTAATGGAACAATCTGACTGTTTATGTTCTCGTTCGTGAGAAATTGACTGAAATAACAAATTAATAATTTCCTGTTGAATTCTCTTTGCAGTTAAAGACCCTACTAAACCCGTAACAGTGGTATATGTGCCATCCCATTTGTATCACATGGTGTTTGAATTATTTAAGGTACTTATAGTTTCTGGGGTTTTATATTGCCTAATGTGAAGGAGTTTACAGGGTTCTCACTGGTCATGGAATATCATGGAATTTTGTTTGTAGGATCTTTAACAGGTGCCTTTTATCAAAATGCTATATTTTCATATATTTCCCATATTGAGTAGTTATGATTTTTCACACCCATTTAATAAAAGCAGCCTGTTTTTCTGTTCATTATGGGTCCTTGAAATTCAGCTTTTTTTGTCAGTGACTTTGAGTGGGAACCCTGAGTTTGTTAACTGAACCAAACTGTATGTTAAACAAAATGATAAATCATTGCTTTGGTATACTTGGAAGTTTGTAAAGGGTCGTTATGCCCAGAGTTAACATGCTGCACAGCAGGTCTGTATGTAACGTTACTGGTCTGGATGTAATGACTCCTGCAGAATGCTATGAGGGCCACCACAGAGCTGTATGAAGATGCTACAGACTATCCTCCAGTTCACGTTAAGGTTGCCCTGGGGGATGAAGACCTGACTGTAAAGGTACGACCACTTTCACTGGAACAAGTCAATGCAAGTTCTACTGTAATGAGTACATTTTAAAAGTTTATGAAGTGTTTTAGTGAAAGATACTCTAGTTCTGGTTTCTGCACAGTAGAATACATTTATAAAGCAGAGTACTCAAAAAGAGGACACCGTCATTGGGTTTAACTCGGTTACTGTTACCTCCTGATGTTATAAGCCTTTGGTTGTTGGTTTGTAAAAAATAAATTATATACCACACTTTTTTTCAAGAAGTTTAATCCATTCCATTTCAAATGAATAGACTCAGAAATTGTTTGCTTTCATAGGTCAGTGATCATGGGGGTGGAGTCCCACTGAGGAAAATTGACAGGTTGTTTACATACACCTACTCCACTGCCCCTCGCCCTCCGATGGACACAGCTCGCGCCGTCCCTCTGGTCAGTTTAACCTGCAACAGCCGCACTTCTCATCACTGCAGGCAGTAATGTTTAAAAGTGCTGAATATCCAAGCAAGTACACACACCAATACTGGAAATACCATCCAGGCTTTTAAATCTCAACTGTGCGTGTGAGTGGACTGACCGTCACATTAAGTCCCACTAATTAAAGAACTCCGTGTTCTTAGGCTGGTTATGGGTACGGTTTACCCATCTCCAGACTGTATGCCAGGTACTTCCAGGGAGACCTGAAGCTCTACTCAATGGAGGGCTACGGCACGGATGCAGTTATATACATAAAGGTAAGAATTTCACCTCCACTATTGCGTAACTTCTGTGGTTAAACCTCTTTCTATACCATTGAAACGAAGACGTTCTTTCGTGACGAGTGAGTACCACACGTATATATCGCACCTTTTTTTTTTCTCTTCTGAAGGCACTTTCTACTGAGAACATTGAAAGGCTCCCAGTTTATAACAAGTCGGCATGGAAGCACTACAAGACTATCCACGAGGCGGACGACTGGTGTGTGCCGAGCAAAGAACCCAAGGACATGACCACCTTTCGCAGCATTTAGAGACCCTGCCCACCCTGCCTTACAGCACTAGGGTGGAGGTGGGGTTTCAACAAATGAGAACCGACTGCAGATTAGTGGAGATGCGCATGATCTGTGAGAAAGTCTGAGCAAAACTGACGACACTACATTACTGAAAGAAAAAAAAGTTCGTTTTGCACGATTTAAATTGCTGTATAATAAATGATCTGCTATTGCCATACAATTTAGATAGAAATGTAGTACATCTTAAGTGCAAGTATTTGAGTATTTAAAGTATATATCCAAACTTTGGGTTAGGATTGGATCATGCCATATCTTCTGAGAACTGTTTACAAATATACTTAAGTAATACGTGTTGCAAGATTCATGCAGACTACCCTACTATCTGAAATTAAGGTATTATTGATTCAAAACAAGCTCTGGTGGTTTTGTAGCCTAGTGCTTAAATGATTTTTAATCCGGTTTAGTTTAGCCAGCATGTCGTCAGATGTCCCAGTTCATCCAGTTTAGGTGGTTTGAAGAACCTTGTGAAACTCAGTGGTCGATTCCTGTTTTTACAGTGTTTTTTTTTTCGTTTTTTTTTCCTTAAACACTCGCTGCATCTTCTTTCATCAGAAATGTAACCATCCTTTGTGTCGCATTCCATTTTTGGGCCAAAAGCTTTCATTTTTGGTGCGCTTCTGTTGGCATCCTTTCGGAGCCGTGTGCAATAAAACCGGCAGCGTATGGAGTTAAAAAGGGATGATTTTGGTAATCCCTGCTGCTTCATAGAGCCGGAGAACCATCGCCTTGCTGCTTTCTGTGCGAAACTAATCAGAACAAACAGTGAAAATGTGAACTGTGCTTCAAAATTCCAGTATAAAGCTGTTATAGGAGACTGGAATTGTATTGTGGTCTGATTCCCCCATCAAAATAAAGCTGAGGACTATAATGCTATCCAAAAGCGGGCAGTAGTTACTTCGTTTCATGTGTTTTACTTCTAGTTTCATAGTAATTACTAGACTCAAAATGGCCATAAAAGTAATTCTGCTGTAAGACCTCAAATTATAAAAACATGTTGTACTCTACAAAGCTTACTGCTATATCCTGAAAATATAGACACACTAAAAAAAAAAAACCATATTAAATTGAATTTATTGCTGCAGCTTATACACTTGTACCAGAAAGACAATTGGTTACCAGGTCCTCAGACAAACAGCCCCATAGCCAATCAAAAATAATTTATACAAGACAAGTCTATCAGAGGTTAGCCAATAGCTTGGCCAACATTCAGGATCAGTCAGAAAAGGCCAAATAAGGGGAGGAGATACAAACAAAAGCGGGAATTGGTAAAGACCACTTAAATCCACACAGACTGCACTCTCCCTTCTAACAAAAGAAATAAACTTGCAGTCATTAACTTGATCAGCAATAATACAATACATGATCTGCAGAACAGAGTCAACTGGGCCAGTAAGTTTGCATCACCCATAACCGATGAACTTTGAGGCTGCAGCAACATCTGATCCGTTTTACTTTTTGCTCTTAAGAATTTGCAAAATCGTCTTAACCTATGGAGCTATTCTACTCAGTAGAAAATTGTTTACAAAAGTTAAACCAGTACACGTTTTTTTTTTCTCCTTTACTTAAAGCTATGCAGTTAATAGACGTATAAAACATTTGTACATTTAAAACCATGTCATCCTTTGTCTTTTAAAAAGACAATATAGTGCTTCCACTCATCGACTATACAAAGTTCCAGCAAATAATGGGCATGTACAGAACCACAGGAGACACTGGCGTTTAAAAAATAAAGATATAAAATGTTTAAAGCATAATTCCTTCCACAATATTAGTGGCATTTAAGGGTGAAAATAGCCAACTTTGTCTAAATCTTAAATCATGTTCCCTTGAAAGAAATTTTCTTTCTTTTTGTGCTCATAACATACAATAAAAATCCATTTGGTCTGCTAAAAGTTAACATAATGACATCACGTTAATGTGAATTTTCCACCACTGGCTTTTTTAGTAAAGCTCCCTGACCAATGCATCTGGTCCCAAAAAAAGGTTTCAGTCTTGTCAGCACAGTATAACTGATAATAGCATATGGGAATCTCCCCCCCCTCCCCTGAATTAACGTATAAAAGATGCAGCGTGACAGTGTGGAGAAGGGACAGAACACAGAACAAGCTGGTTCTCGTCTGGCCTTGTCTGAACGTTAAGGCCTAAGGTGAAGGACCTGAAAGTATCCAGCACGTGTGTGTCAGATGCACATTTTACCTGTGCTGCTCTTGTGCCTCGAGTGGTACTGTGAACACCCCCCCCCTCCCTTAGAGTGGTTCAGGCCATTGGGAAGAGAAGTTAAGTCATCTAACCCTGCCTATGTCTGCTCTGCCTTTGCACTTCATGATGGACTGATTCTGTACTATGAGCATCACGCTGACCGGGGCAAATGTGTCTCACACAGCTCAGGAACGAAGCACAAAGTTGTCAGGTTCCTGTTGAGCACTAGTGTGTCGAACCCTAGGGCTTCAGACAAGGGAGGAGAGAGAGAGAGAGAGAGAGAGAGAGAGAGAGAGAGAGAGAGAGAGAGAGATAGATAGCACAAGAAGGAGAGGAAGGTAAAGAGTGAAAGACCTAGAGGGAAAGCCTCAGCCTCAACAGGACGAGTCGGCGTTGCCTGGCTGTCTCCCACTTCGTCTCGCTTCTTTCTCGCGTTTCTCGCGCAGTTTATCCAGTTTTTCCTGCGCCTTTTTCATGTCCTTCAGCTTCTTCTTAATCATGGCACGATCACTTTGGCTGGAAACGCCAAGGCCCTGGAACAGAAACGCATTTAAAAAAGGGAATCATCTGCTCTTATCCGTCCTGACTTAGATCTTTGTCGGCATGACATATGTGCAACCCGGCAACGGAATCCATGACCTCGGGGGTTGCTGGCTCTCCACCTGCTCTACCAGGTAGCCTACAGGAGTTAATCTGTTAAAGCCTGGAAATGCTGCAAAGCCCGAGGAGGAGCACGGCATTAAAACAGCATTTCTTGCAAAACACAAGCCTCTACAATTGTGTACAACAAGTCCTTTGAGCATCGCTTTTATATACTTCCCCACCGAAACAATTACCAAGCATAAATCAGGCTCAAACAGTTATACGGAGTTATTTTATGGATTTGTATTTGTTAAACATCCACCCACTTTAAGTCTCTCGCTGTCCAGGTTCATTAGCTGATGTCCGTCAATTCCCTTGCTGGTAAACTCCGATGTGTATTGGTCCATGTTCATGCCCGTCAGCCAGAGACAGACCTGCTGGTTGGTCCAGTCCGAGACTGGGCGGTTCTGCCACTGGTATTCCTTCCCCACAGAGCAAGGCTCGTCGTCCAACGTCTACAGGATAAAAACATGGTAAACAACAAATACACAGACACGCACAATTAAATTGATTTGAGATACAAATCAATTTAATAAGATAATGTTTACATGTTTTGTATGTCTTTGTGATATTACAATATGGGGGGGGGTACAAATGCATGCAGATAAGCTGTTCAGGCACAATATAGACAAATAACTATATTAAGATAAAGCTACATATTGCAACAGACATGTAAATCTGACAACACGTTAAAAAGTCGGGTCTTTGTGTAATACGCTAAAAAAAAAGAACCTGCAGTACTCCAACAATACTCCAACAATACTCCAACAACCTGCTCTGATCAATGTCTTTTACTGTTTGTTGAAATCATGCGGATGCCATCCATTCAAACCACACAACACTCATCTGGAATGTCTGACATTGGACAGGATGTTCGATCGCAGCCTCCTGCAATACCGATATTGCACAGTTCAATATTGTGATAGCGTTCAACAAACAATACATCGGGCAGCCCGAGTAGTGATTAGTAAGGTAGTGATCATTCCAAAGGTTTCCATGTAGCCGTGACAACGGCACAAACGCTCTAGAACAGACGCTGTAGGACAGCCATGGCACGGGATGCTTGACATCTATAGCGAGGACAGATTTTCTCAGCGCTGCTTTAGTACCAGCAGGACACATTTCAAGCCATTAATACTCTGAAACAATGCAGCAGGACCCTTTGGTGGTGCGTATATGAGTGTTTTCTCCTTTCACATGGCATGCAGGGATTAAAAAAAAAAGGACATTCAAACAACATACAGATCATTAAGAAAACAAGTCATTACAAAACATTAAAGAAACAGTCCAAAGAAAAGTGAGCCTCGCAGCAGCCCAAGCCTGTCAGCACCATCACAGCAGCATCAGTTCCTCTGACAGCACAAAGTATATCCACACACACACACACACACACACACAGACACACACACAGACACACACACACAGACACACACACACAGACACACACACACAGACACACACACAGACACACACACAGACACACACACACACACGGGCAGCCCATTCAGAATTCGAACCCAAAACAGCCCCAGAGCGGGAACTGCAGCCACACTCATAATGAGACAATCTACAGACAATCCTTGACCTTTTGTGTAACCTTTGTTGTTCTGCCCAGGCCAATCAGAACCCCGGTGCGCATGGTGGGGGCGGGGTTGCTGTGAGCCACTCACCTCGCTAGATGAGAAGGTTAGTGTGTGGGCACGGCCTGATATGTTGGGCTCTGCCACTAGCCCTGCTAACTCTGACCTGGGACAGGTATGGCTTACATCATCTAGCATTGACCAGCTCTGTAACGAGTGGAAGAACACACACACGCACGCACACACACACACACGCCTCTGTAATGCCTACTCTTATTGTTTTAAATGCAGGGTAGGGCTGCCTGCAGTGATAACCTTCCAAACTGTTAAAACATGCTGGCCCTGAAAAAAACTGTAACAACAATTTAACTACAACTACATTATTTAAAACAAATCAAAACCTTCCTAATCATTCATTACACTTCATGCTGAGCCGGTATATATATAGAAGGTTTGTAAAGTATATTCAAGCAGAAAGACCTTACAGACCGTGAGTTCACACGGGCAAGTCCAATTTCCACAGCTTCTCGTGCAAAGACAACATGGGACTATTTTGATGTGTGAATAGCTCAAATTAGGATCTCAATAGCTCAAATTAGGAAATTAGGTCTTTCTGCCGACGTTCAGCCAAGAGGATGACGCACTGAGTGTTTTAAAAGCGGCACAGGGCAGACACAGGCTGCTAAAAAGGGGTTACATTCAGACACGGCATGCAGAACAAGCAGCAGCACTGGGTTACGTGGCAAACTACTCTACACCGGCGCGAAAACTACGAGCGTTGCAACAGCGCGATAAAACCACGGCATTAAGGCAACAGGCCGCGTTACTCGGAAAACTGAGCCAGCCCGGCTGTGATCTCTACGGCGATGTAAACACGACCCACTGGATAGGAAAAGCACGCATGCAGGAAACCAGGTCTGACTAGGCGCACAAGTTTAGGCACGAATGCAAGAGCATTCGCTATATGCGAGAAAGGCGCCCCCTAGTGGCATGCACCGATTAACACCCAACACATCCGTGCCGCTAGCTTATATTAGTACGGAATACTGAACACTCCTCTACCGTGGCTATTTTTGTTAGCTTGGATCTAGTAGTCGGACGCCAGTCATCTAGGAGTCGGGAGAAATATACTGTACCAAATCTAAGGATCGACTGAACAGAGAGGACCAGGAGAGGTTTGTCTGTTTGGAAAAAGGGATGGGAATCAGTGAGGGCATCAGGGTAATTAGGGGTAAAGCTTTTCCTGCGCATTTTTTGTAAAACCCAAGCAAACAAGGCCCAGTGTTCGCAGGCACCCACGTCAGAGCGCAGCTCCGGTTACCGAGGCCGCGTCTCGGGCCTGACGTCCTTCTGAAGCCTGAGCCGTGCCAGTCCGAGGGCACTTCACGGTCTGCTGAATTAGTCAAGGCTACCTGAGCAGACCTGTTTCACAGGGCTCCATCTCCTAGGACTGAGCCTACGCACTCTCTCTCTCTCTCTCTCTCCCTCCCTCTTTCCCTCCCTCCCTCTCTCCTTCATTCTTTCTGTGCTCTCTCCATTCTTACTTTGCCACGTCTCTCATTCACCCCATCCCTGCTTCTCTTTCACTCTTTCTTTCTCTCCGTCTCTCTCTCTCTCTCTCCACCCCATGTCCTCGTCTCTCCGATTGAAGGTGAGAGCAAAAAAAATCACGACTGAAGCACATTTCAACTCTCAGCTCTTCCCCAGACCCCCTTCCACCTCTCTGGCATATACCGTAACTAATCAAACTCGTTCCCATACAGTAGGAGAAACTTCTACCAACAAACAAGCAGCCGTTCTTTGGTACTGGACAGTGAAGCTCGAGGGAGTGGCGATGAGGTCATGTTGAAACCTCCATCCTCCTTCCACTGTATTTGGGAAAAGCTCCAAAAACATCTTTTAAGGAGATAACGTAAACACCAGTGTGAAGGGTATTGCTCTGCGTTTACCAGTTCAGCAGCATGCTGTAAGAACATCCCTAATACCTCATCTTTGCGCCATTCTGAAACTCATCGGCCCTCACAACAAAGTGTGTGGGATGAGTTGATGTGAACAGATTCTGACGAGCGGTTGGGTGTAATCTAGCAATTCATTACATTCCTTCAGAGCTGCAGGCCTGACTGTAATAACTGTGGAAGAGCACTGTGTTCAGACAAGAGCACCGCGTTCAGACAAGAGCACCGCGTTCAGACAAGAGCACCGCGTTCAGACAAGAGCACTGTGTTGACTAGTCACAATAGTTGTACGAGTTATGGTTTTGTATGTTTTTTCCCTTATACTTATAGTTAAGTGAATATAAATCTACTTTTTCCTTTGGTAGTCCTTCACATTTAGTCACAAGTTTCTTTCCGTATTTAATTTCATTACGTTCTATTGGTGACGGCACTCAGGGAATAGTTGCTAAACCTTTCCTGTCATTCAACCACAGTGCACTTTTCACAGGTAACTGGATATTCTGGTTTTACTGGTCCTCAGGTTAGCTTTCTGGTATGCTAGTCATAGTCATTAATGACTGCAGCCAGGGAAACCAATCCTGGGTCATGATTTGTTTCAGGAGCCCCCCCCCCCCCCTCCACACGCAACCTCAGCCCACTACACGGCGCTAAGAGTCTCCTGAACTGTGATTGGCTGCTGGAAAAGAGGGGGAGGGGGGGGGGGGGATTGGGTTGTTGGAGCTTGCACGCGCTAGGCGTCGGCAGCGGCCCTGCCCACACCTTGTTCTTGCGGTCGCGATGCTCCCCGGGTTCGGCTGCTGCGTTGGCCAGACTGCCGGAGGAGACGCGGGGCTCTCGCTCCTTCTCCTTGTCGCCGAACCAGGAGAAGGGCATGCAGGTGGGGATGGAGGCCAGCGACTCGGACGGCGAGATGTTCGGCCCGGAATCGTCCAGCAGCTCCGCCGAGCCCCTGCTCACGAAGGGGACGGACAAACCACAGGCGGATGGAAACTCGGAAACAACAACTACAACAATAACAACAACAACAACAACCAGTACAAACTTGGTATGGGATGCATTGGTATACAAATCACTCTACAGCTGGGAGGGGGAAAAAAAAACCCATAATTAAGATAGAATTTCAGGCTTCTGCTTGAGCTAGGATTAAGATTAGCCTTTATCTGTGCAATTGCTTAAGGGCACAGGTAGTGTGTGGTAAGGCAGTGTGTGGTAAGGCAGTGTGTGGTAAGCCAGTGGGTTCACGGGTTCGTCTCTGCCCACCTGCTGTCCAGAGACGACCTCTTGGACTCTTGCTTCTTTCCTTTGCCGCCGGACTTCCTGATGCCACTGCAGGAGAGGAGGGGCGAGGGTGAGTGGGAGTTCGCTCTCGCTGGTCCGGCACAATGCTGGCCGTTTACGGAACCTACCTGAAATCCGGGAAGCGCCTTCTGGATTTGCCTGTGCCGTCGCAGGACTCGTCTGAGAAGAAATTTAAAAGGGAAAATCGTGTGACGACAAACGTGCAGAGAGGCCTAAGTGATGGCACACTACTGTCAAAAAGTCTTTGAACAACGGCTTTAAACAGCAGCTTCGTCGGCTCAAAGTGGGCGAGCTCTTCTGCCAGGACGTTTTAAATATTAATAAAACAAATTAGATTTACCTTTAAGCTCTTTGCCTTTTCCTTTGGAGTCTCTCTTCTTGGTGTTTCCGAGAAAGCCAGAGGGGGAGGAGTCTTTGGGCTGGGAGAGGGCGGGGCACTCTGAACTGTCAGCAAGGGACGAGGGCGTGCCAGAGAGCTCCATGATGTTTTTGGAGCCGCCCAATGGCCGGGTTGGGCTGGGATCGTCCCTCTGTCCGTTCGCTGGGTAGGACATGGGCAGGGACAGGCTCTCCTGGACAGACCTCCTACGATGGGGTGGGACCTCACTAGGAGAAGACTCCTCTTCAAACTAGAGAGACGGCAAAGACTCGACTTTGAAGCTAGAAAGCGATAACACAGCCAAATTTCTAGCGGTACTACATCGTTCGTCCGGGGTGCGGATGCTCGCGTTGTTGCTAGGCGTCTCGCACACGGTCCCACCGCTGACCTGTGGAGGACACGTGGAGCCCGCGCCCTCTCGGAGCTTGCTGCGGGACGGCCGCTGCCGCCGGGCCTTCTGGGCCAGCTGACCTTTGGCCCGATGGGCACTGCTGTCCAAAAGCTCGGTCTCGGGGACCACGTCCGCCAGGTCAGTCACTGGGAAGCACACGGGACACTGGTATTACAGTATGGAGGTAGAACCATAAACAAAACCTTTAATGATATCACCTATGGCATCCATCATGGCATCTACACAAGTATAAAAGAAGATTGTACGTGTGCATCTGAAGAGAAATGCATCAAACTCTTTAGGCTGTTCATATCCTATAATTGGCACTATTCCACTCAAATGATAGGGTTGGCTATGATGATCTGTTACTGGGGGATAACCAGTTTAGAACTGGTTTTGATGGGCCCTGGTTATTTCCAATCAGGTAAAACTTTTCCTGGAAGGCGTTTTCTCCTGTGTTGTAGGGAAGATGTAGGGTAACGTACGGATGGATCCCCGATACAGAACGAGTGAACATCGAAAAGAACGGCAGACGAACGCAAGTCTGTTTACCCAGGCAGTCTGGGGAGTTATCATCTGATGCTGCTTCATTCCTGTTCTCTACTGTGGAGGCTGGAGGCTTTCCACTGGATTCTAGCGCTGCTACCTGCAAACGTGGGAGAAAGAAATACGAAAGAGAGAGAGAGAGAAAAGACAGAGAGGTGAGAAAAGGAGAGGAAGAGAATGATGGAGAGAAGAATAAAGCAAAGAAAGGCAGGGAGAGAGAGAGAGAACAGAACCGGGGTAAAATAAACTGAAACAGAGTCCGTCCTGGAAATCCACAGAACAAGCCAGTCCTCACCCTTTGCTGAAGGTTCTCTAGCTGCGCTTTGTACCAAACCTCCTTCTCCTCCAGAGCTTTCTTCAGCTCCTCCTCCCTCTTCATGAACTCCGCTTCCCTGCGGCAAGGCAGAACAGCAGGTCAAAGTCCCGCAACAGAGAGCTCCATTCCCCCCACCCCCTCCACATCCCGACAGCTTTCTCTCACTGTGCAGGACACACTCACTTCTGCTGGTATTCCATCAGCAGCTTCTTGGCTTTACTGTACTTCCTGTCCACGGCTTCGTGCTGGCCCTGGGTGTCGGCCAGCTCCTTGTTGAGGGCTTTGCAGAGTTCCTGAGCTTCCAGCCAGTTCTTCTCCATGCAGGCGATGCGCTCCGCGTTCTCCTGCACGCTCCCCTTCAGCTGCGCCTCCCTCTCCGCCCATCCCGCCCGCTGCTCCTCTTCCTCCTTCAGCTAAAGCCGGAGAGAGTCGAAACGGAGCGTGACTCCGCGGAGGCGCCACTCTGGGTTACAAGCGCCTGTTCTACCATTCCAAACTCGTCGCCAGTTACCAGACGCAGAAGGTACGCGTATCCAAGAAGAATTCCAAACTACGTTCTTAGAACAGCACGACATGCCAAGACACTCCAAACCCTGGAAAGCCGAACCGCACTGCTGAATTCCCAACGGGCAGAATGCCAAGCTAAGCTATACCGTGAGACAGCATTGCACGTAGAGTTCAGCAATATGAAGGAATGCTTGGAGAGACAGTGGGGTGCAGGTACCTTCTCTCTGAGCTGGTCTAGTTCACTCTCGGCTATGCTGTGTTTGATCTGGAGCTGGATGATGGAGAAAGTGAAGTCAAATCACACGTCAGAACCGATTCGCGTTCCATTTGGCGAAAACATTTGAACTTCATGCACCGTCACACAGGACCCACGGACAGTTGCTAAATGCAACGTCCTCGTTTTTTTTTTTTTTTTGCAGTGTTACTAGTCAGAACTCTGTCAGTAGTGGGTGGGTTGGGTGTTATTCTCTTCAGTACCTCTTTGAATTTGAAGCTGAGCTGAGCCGTGTCCATGTTCGAGGGCAGGAACATGCCCTCACTCTCGGGTAAATCGCACAGCTCCGCAGGCCTCTTGCCGAAGTTCGAGCTCACAATGCCCTCTTCCTCTCCCTCGTCATCCTCGTCCTCCTCCTCGTAGTGCTCGTCCTGAAACAGACACGCGGTGATGATGCCAGCAGGCTGAGTGACCGGACGTTTCCTTGTGGAAGGTCCGGGGCAGGAAATGAATCAATCCCCAGGGTGATCATTCAGCATTTCAAAACCCTGCAGACTCGACCAGCAAGTGATTATTCACACAGGAAAACTTCTCATATTTCTTCACACCATTGGTATAAAGCTACACAGTTGACAAAACTTGACAATTTGGCATAAACAAACATCTAAAGAGTAAAGAGTAAATTTAGATAAGACTACTAAAACGAAACAGAAGGCCCTAGGAGTTCACAGCCTGTAGTTCATTCAGCAATGTTTGAGGAAAAAGAAGTGCATGGAATCCTGCCTTTGTGCTTTGCATAATCCACATAACTACACTGGAAAGACTCACCTCTATCTGACCATGTTCACACAACACCAGTCCTGTGCTCCCAAACCCGATTCAAATTCAACATGCAAAATATTTACTTTTCAATCCACCTACGGAGCAGCCGCCCGGCTAGCCTAAAACCGAACCCCATTCGCACAGCCCTTTCACGCAGCGTTCACACGGGTGTAGATGCCAAACTAGCAAGACCCCGAGCTTGGCTGCCTCAATTATGATGAGCTTCCAGAACCGGGGGTCTTCCTGGTGCTGGTCTAAGCCCGAAACCCAGGTAGGGAAGACTGAAACGGGTGTCTGGCGGTGGGGGTGGGTGGAGGTGTTTGAAAGGTAGCGCGTTCCCTGCTCTCTCACCTCCTCTGTGGACTGTTCGTACGGATCCTCGCCGCCCAGTTGCCGCTGGTGCCTCTCCTGCTCCAGGGTCTCGCTGATCAGCCGTGCCACCTCGCTCTGCGTCCCCGGCTTCTCCCGCCCAATCAGGAACCTGCGCGTGCCGCCACTCACAGGTGAGTATGCTGGGGGAAAGGGTGTGGCTAAGCCTCGCCCGACGGCTATAGACTCCTGCCCACTCGCCAGTGTACAAAGGCTGCCAGTGTAAACGCGGGTGTGTGTGTGTGTACAAGGGGTAACGCTGTCCATGCAAATGTGCGAATGCATGTCTGTGCAAGGACTAATACTGCCGTGAATGTGTGTGTGTGTGAGAGAGTGCGGGAGGGTGTATAGTTCTGTGTCACAACCTGCTGGTCGACTGTAACCTTGACAGGCCAAACAATGCTCCCTTGTTTGCTATAGCAACCCTGGACTGTGTATTTATACTCATTTGCCTGTGGTCAGGCATCAACATAGTGAGCAGAGCTCCATGAATCACTGTTGAAACGCCACAATGAGTCCATGAAGGCAGACCATAATAGTACGGGGGATGACGACCATTATAGCACCGCCCCAGTACTCCATACTCAGAGCATACAGACCACGCCTCCTCGAGACAGACCACACCCCCCCCCCCCCCACACACACACACACACAGAGAGGCGGGGCCTCACCTGACCGTTCCCTTTGTGTTCTTGAGTACAGTGGCGGCAAACAGCTGCGTCACGCCCACCAGGCTGATGCCATCCACCTCCACTATCTGGTCGTTCACGCGAATCCTGGACAGAAGACCAACGCAACACAGTCACAATGCACTCCGGTCAGGAGCACGCCGCTAGGGGAAAGAATGTCCAGGAACGAACGTTAACTTCAGCAAGGCGGGTCACGTTGACTGAAAAAAAAGGGTTAAAGCAAGCGAGTGCAATGTTCTTCATAAAAATATTCCAGAAAAGGTTCAAACACTGTTCCCTTATTTATTAACATGCAGGCTTGACATGTAATTTGTACTGAAGTGCCTAATGCTGTTTTATGAGACTGTGGTAACAGTCTCTCCCCGAGTCTCACACCCATCTGGGAGTGATTTTTCAAAAAAGTATTTCAAACCTATTTGGAGACATTTTTTCCCCTCCATGAAAAATTAGAGATTTGATCTTAAACAGACTTGAACCGGGTTCCCTAGTAGGTGGATGTGTGTTTTTTGGGTTTCACTGGGTCACATTTGCACCTGTGCACATCTCAGCCCAGCAGGAGATTAGACATGGGAGAGATCTGGTGTCTGTTCTTTTGGAAGGAAGAAAGAGTCCTTCCATCAGTTTGATCAGTGAAAAAAACAAAAAAAAAACAAATGAAGTAAACAAATAACAAAAAACAGTGTTTTGTTTATGTTTTCCAAAACAGGAGAACCTGAACCTAAAACCTTAATTTCTGCAACAGTACAGTCATGCGCATTAGGGAAGTCGTTTGCCAAATCCACAGGACTCCGTGTGCAACTCACTGTGTCAAAACCAACCAGTCATTCACACCTTCGTTGAGCTTCGTGGTGTTTGCTCCGCCTCCCAGCCCCGCCCCTTCCACCGACGGATCTTACCTGCCGTCTCTCTCTGCCGCGCCGCCCTCGGTGATGGTTTTGACAAAAATGCCGAGCTTCTCCAAGCCCTGGTCAGCCCCCACGCCCATCCCGATAATGCTGATGCCCAGCCCGTTGTCACCTGTAGGGGGCAGCAGAGAGCCCCAACGTGAGCTCCTTTCAGTCTCTTAGACCCTCTTTAAGCGGTGTGGGAATTGTGCTAACCTTTCGCCATCTCCACCGGGAAGACGTCCATCTTCTCCACGCGCTTCTCCAGCTCGTACTCGGCGGAGGCCGCCACAGGATCGACTTCATCGTTGTGCCGGTCGTAGTCCTCATTCGAGTAGGTGCTGAACACCTGCACGACAAGACACACAGCACGTCCGTTTAGGGGAGGTACTCTTAGCACTGAGAATATTTAAAACAGCACTTTCTGTACGGTTTATAACCTTTCGCAGAGTGGACATTCGCTCGTTAAAAAATGTGCATCTAATTGCAGGTTACCATTTAATCACGGAGTATTCACTCAAGGTAGTGGGACAAGTAAATTGTGTGTGTGTGTGTGTGTGTGTGAAAAGCGATATCCCCCTGAGCGTGTGCTCCCACTGTAACGTTCCCATATTTATTTTGGAGAAGAGTTCATATTTATGTAGCAGAACAGTGCACATATTTATTTAACAGTCTTTGAAACACGTTGATACTCAAGATCTCTCTACATTGAATGGCTATAAAATTTTAAAGGCATTTTCTAGAATGGGGGGGGGGTGAGTCAAGGAACAAACTGAAGCGGTGAACGACATGTTCCAGTGCTGTACATCACCATTCACCATCAAACATTCTGCTGTGAAACAACTGTTACGAGACACGATGGTGCAAGGGAGAATGGAGGCGTTGTCTCGTTCTAGTGGATCGTGACCAGTCATGTTCTCAAAACTCGCATTACGTGGAAGAACTTGGAACAAGAACGCATCCATTCCGCTCGTTTCCAGCAGTTCGAGCTCGATGAGCTCAGAGTTGTAAACGTAGAGTTCACGCTGCGACAAACGCACGAACCGCTGCCATTCGCTCGCCCGCTGATCTCCCCGCTGATCTCCCCGCTGAGCATTTCTCTCAGTGCCTCAACGTCTCTCCCTCTCGGCCTCCAAGTGTTACACTCACTCACAGTCTTGCAGTCTCACCCAACCCCCATTCATCTGATCTGCAAGTGCTCTCCAGCTGTTGAGCAATGTGCACTACAATACATTAGACCCATCCCAAAAATGACCTGCAGACAGCACAAAGGGAGAAAGAATGAGTGTGTAAGAAGGGAGTGTGAGAGGGAGAGACAGAGAGAGAGAGAGAGAGAGAAACTGGCAGGAAGGAGAAGGAAGAATCGGGATTTGTATATTTATTTGGGATCTTAACAGAGGAATGATGTAACGCAGTAAACATCTCCACTAGGAGTTGGCGGTAGAGTTCCACAAGCATGTCAGGGCTTGAGAAAACCCCTGCGCGCACGCGCACACACAAACACACACACACACGCGCGCGCTTGTGTGGTGCTCACCCTCAGATCCTAAACCTGCCTGATGTCCGTGTGCTTATAACGCTCATAACAGCTACAGTGGTTTGGGGGAGGAGGGGCCTATTTCTAGACCAGCCCTCTTTCATTAAATAATCCAGCCAAATCATCAGCTGATCTCGTCAGGTCATCTCGTTCCACAGTCCAGAGAGCAGGTCAGCCTCCTGACCCTAGGCAAAAATTTCCCCCTTGACAACACTGGATCTTCCCCTCCAGACGCTCCCCCACCTCCCCTGCTAGCACCTGTGAAAAGGCCTACATTTGTTTTCATCTCTCTCCAAGCTGCCGGCTTGGAAGCGCAAAGCCGTTTCAACCAACCAGCGAACGGGATACAAACGTGCGGTTGCGCCACGGAAACACCGGGCCCCAGACGGCAACAAACAACAACAACGCAGCGTGCGACTGTTTTCAGTTTGGGAGCCTTCGTGTAAAGTTCTGTTCAGTGCTAAGGACTGAGGCTTTCTGGCTCCCTGATGCACCATCCCAGTACACCAGCTACATTTCATAGTCTCCAGTGAAACCAAAATTAACTAATAAAAACACAAAAGTCAATGACTGAAAAGTCATTTGGAGTGGGGAGAGAGAAAGAGAGAGAGAGAGAGTGTGAAGGGAATCTTGTTATTTAAGTGGATAAATGTAATAGAGGAACATATGAGCGTTTGATGGTTCCCAGGCTTTGGCTGAGCTCTGAGCACCACGGTGGTTATGCTTGGCCTCTTCTCTCCTCCACACTCGCCTTTCCTTTCCTATCCGACTTTCCTGTTGCCAATGACTACTTCAGTAAACTAGAACAATGCTCTTTTTCTTCTCAGTTACCTAATCGTTGCGTCTGTCTTCACAGACAGGGATGGAGAGAGGGAAAAACAGAGCAGGAGTGTTGGAAAAAGAACCTGTGTGTGTGTGAGAGAGAGAGAGAGAGAGAGAGAGGCTCCAGTTACTTTCAAATGGAACTCACCCCCTCCCCCCTTGCCCAGAGTTGCGCAGGCCACGCCTCCATCCGTATGCGAGCCCCGCCTCTCATTGTGCAGGTGAATGACATCACTGGCACAGCCCGCCCACACCTGCCAGCTTCCCAGTGCTCTCTCACACAAGGCACAGAGAGCAGCTTCCCTTGCTTCATGAAGCATCCGGATCACAAACCACAGCCATATTCATACTTTTGTCCCCGTTTACAAAGCCTTTACGAGTAAGCATCTCGAGGACCACACCACCTGGACAGGCAGGAACAAGCCAACTTCAGGCCTCAGGTGGAGGCCAGTCCCTTTATACGTCAGCCAATTTCTTCAAGCCAGTTAGACAGCCTGGGTTTTTTTTTTTTTTTTTTGCAAACCCCTCACCGCTTCCACTGGGCGTTTGACTGTTTGGCGGAGTTCGTTGAGGTTTGTGATGTGGCTGAAAAAAAAAAAAAAGCCCACAGCTCCATCTGGTTGAGATCTGAAGCCACTGTATTACAGCAGAGAACCACCACCCCCCCCTCTCCTCATCCCTCCATCCCTCATCCGCCTGACTGCCTGCAACTCCACCTTACTGTTCATTTTCAACTACAAAGGGTTCCTCCTACACTTACACACGTACCAACCAAAATCAATCCAACCAAAACAAATCAGTTACACATGCACACCCACACATGCAGAGAGAGAGAGAGAGAGAGAGAGAGAGAGAGAGAGAGAAAGAGAGAGAGAGAGAGAGAGAGTGTGTATGGAGTGGACTAGCTAATGCCTGGTTGTAGTGCAGGACTGTGTCATCAGCCAATGTGAATGCAGCCACAAGAGCAACCAACCGAAACCGAGCGTGAGAGCAGGGAGTGACCTGGACCCTCGTGGCTCACGCTCACTCTGACCCTCACACAGACCCTCACACGGTCTGGAGGGGTACAGTCCGACGGCCCGGCCATCTCAGTGGACAACAGGGCTCTCAAATCCAAAGCCACCACTTATTTCACACAGATCTTCACAACGCAGGACGAATAAGCCAAGCTTGAAAGCTTTTCAGGTGTAGATGGTTTAGTGCGCGTGTGTATTCTCCTATGAATGCTGAGTGTGACGTACTTTTTTTTGGTCTTGTGTTACAATCCTACAGTAATGAGATATGCAATGACAGAGCAGAGTTGCGCAAGGCTCACCTCACGACTCCCAACAGTTCTTACCACAACTCACCTTTCACAGACCTGCCGGCTACGGCGAGACCAAAGGTGGCCTGCACGATGGAGGCCTTTTGGTTTATAACAAACCTTTCTGGATGATTGTGTTTTTTTTTTTTTCTTGCAATTTGTTCGACCTCTCTGAGCAGTTATACATCGCAGGATGTAAGAACATCTGCATTTAAAAAGTCCTGACAAGATTTTGCATTACCCAGGCAGTGTCAACATTAATTTTGCCTGCAGGTTTGAGGTAATTAGCAAAGCTATGCGACTAGAACAAAAAACATTTTGGGTTTGGTTTTTTTTTTTTTTTTACTTATGGAAACCTGGACTATGCACCTTGGTCCTCTGCACACATGGAGGAAAAGGAACAAGGCCAAATTTGAGCTGGAAAGAAAAATCTCTGCCAGAAGAGGGTCTGCAAGGTGACAAGATAGAAGAAAGGAGAAAGCAGCTTTTGTTCGTGAACACTCACGTTCACTGTCAGTAGACTGGATGATGTCTCATTCCAGCAGACATACCCTGCCTACAGGCTGTGCAGGACTCCCTGCAAAAAAGAAGTTTTTTTTGCAGGGGGGGGGGTGAATTCAGGAAGACACCAATCAAAATGATGGTTTCTTTTTGCATTTCATCCTTGCTTGCACACAATCTGAACAAACAAACCCAGCCGCTCATCTTCAAAAGCAATTCACTTTCTGTGAACTTGCTGAAAATTACTGCCGTCTGTCAGGAATGCCACTGAATGGCAGACGGAGAAGCGGCTGAAAATGAGGAGGATGACAACTCAAAGAGGAATGAAAACAGAGGGAATTAGCATTCATGTGGACATCTCTCACTTACCCAGGGGTTTGGATCTGAATCGGCTATGTAAGGCAGGGAGGGAGGGTAAAATCCTATAGAAGGTCAAGTCACCCTCAAGTCATCCACATAACACTTGTTATGTGTGGGTATCAAGTCACCCAC
>JAOYMR010000006.1:28109100-28137792 GCA_025802075.1 Tenebrosternarchus preto | reverse complement strand
GTGCTGTTCATTAAGGGGAGTTGATGAGAGTCCCCCTGAAACCTAGCCCTATTACCACACACTGGGAGTCAGAGTCTGAGAGCAGCCGTGGTCGGTTTGAGTCTGTGCTGTTCATTAAGGGGAGTTGATGAGAGTCCCCCTGAAACCTAGCCCTATTACCACACACTGGGAGTCAGAGTCTCAGAGCAGCCGTGGTCAGTTTGAGTCTGAGCCTCTGACTCATTTTCAGGGTTAAACATGATTTGTACATGGGTCTCTGTTGTAACATAATTATCCAACACATAAAAGAACATTCATGCACATGGACATTTAGCGATATGAGAATTAAAAGCTGCACCCACGCCCACAAACATTCCTGAACTGACAAACACATGTTCCATGGTCTAGGGCCTATAAATGCAGCAAGGTGCACAGAGAAGTGTGTTTTTCATACTTCTTTCTCTGGATAGACTGAACAACATGCATCCCCCCCCACACACACACTCTCACACACACACACACACACACACACACACACACATCTTTACCACACCTGTTTGTAGCATGGAATGCCCGTCCCAGATTCAGGTACCTGCTTGCAGTTTGGCACAGTATGTCTGCCGTTGCCTCTACTAATTCTCCTTAACAGAACAAACAGAAACCTGAGTTGATCATTAACGGCCCAAGTTCGAGGGGAATGCCAAAGTGTTGGAATGCGACAGAATTCCTCGCTCGTGACGGAGGAACAGGTGGGAAAAATTGCTCAAAAGCTGGAGCGGATCAGACAGGCAGAGCATGCGTGCTGAAGAGGTGCGGAGTGAAGCAGGGCCATATGCTTGGCCCAGCTGGCATTGGCACAAGTGACCAAGGTGTCCTCTGAGCCCAGAGTTCCCATGGCACGCACAGCTGAAACTGGATTAAAGGTTCTAATAACGGACTCTGAGATATGCTCATTTTCAATCTTTGCGCAAATATTCCCGATTCCCAACTGACAACTTGATAACTTGCAGAATCTACTGCACAAGGGCCTACACCATGGCAAAACAAACACAATATTCCATGGGAATAGGCACAGATGATGTTTCTGGATTATATCACAACCGTGTCCATGCCAGTAGCTAAAATCCAATACATGCATAAATATTGCATTGGCAATTAGCTGGCCCTATCCTGAAGCAGCCTGGGCCCAGGTCCTGAGAGCCCTGAGCACCCCACCCTGGGTGTAGCCCAGCTTTCAGCTCAACACATCACCATACAAGGCTCTTCTAATTGGCTGGTTCCATAGTAAACATGACAAACAAAAAACATGAAGCATCCAGACCAATGCAAGCTCCCAAAAATGAGGAAAAAGAATGAAAGCCTTCCTCAGACTTTTGACTTCCAAGCACAGACAGCAATGTTTCTGTCTGCTGCAAAGCCATAACAACAGAATGTTTTCAATAAACAGCTCCTAAATGAAAGCACTTGTCGGACTTGACCGGGTGTGTCATACATGGCAGTATAAATACCTAGTTATCCTTACCCGTATTGGTGCCGTAGAGAATCGGATAATCCTCCTGGGAGACAGCTCTTCATCCTCTGAGAGGCCAGGAATTTCATCATACTCATCATCTTCCTCCTGGTCATCATCATCATCATCATCGTCGTCGTCGTCATCGTCGTCATCATCATGATCTTCCTCTTCATTCTTGCCCCGAGTGTTTTCCATTTCCTTGTCATCCACAAATGCCGCATTCTCAAAGCTATAAAACGTCGGAGATGCTTGACGAAATTCCTCCTCGTCCTCCTGCTCACTCTCCACCTCTTCTTCCTCCTCTTCATCACGCCGCCTGAAGCTCTCCTCTTTAGACGGCTCTGTCCTCAATCCCTCCACGCGTTCCTCGGGTGCATGCCATGTGTCCTCCAGATTCCTGGCCTCAGCGTCCTTCTCTAGGACGTCCTGAGGCGCCAGGATCGACGGGGCTCTGCTCCCAAATTCCTGGGGAGCATCAGCGCTCTCCAGGACTGCGTCCTCGAATACGTCGCTGTCTGCCCCATCCTCGTCACTCTCCGAGGACTCGTTCTGGACCACCACCAGCTCCGCCCGGACCACCCCTGCCCGCCCAGAGCTCGGGCTCGCCGGCTGCTCCAAAAGCATCCTGTCCATGGACAGAGGCTGCGCAACCTCTGGCTCACTCTTTGCCAGATCAGGGCCCACGACCCTGTTGTAACAACTGCCGACAAAAAACAAAGGCTTCTGATCCCCAGGACTGGCAGGTTCTTTTTCCTCACCACGCGCACATGGTTTGACACTAGCACTGCTCAAGGACGAAGACGAAGATCTGAACAGGTCACAGGGAGAGTGGGTCTCACTGCAGCCTTTAGCAGCAGGGGAGACGGGTTTGTACGGCACTGGAGATACCGGTGAGCCTAATTTTAATTCAACATCATTGGCCGGTGAAGGTGACTTGGGTGGGGAGTCAAATAATTTAGAATCTTTATTAGGGGAAGCTGGTGTTTGCAAGTGGTCTCTAAAAGGTGAGGCTGGTTTGGGAATGCTACTGCGACCAGGTACTGGTGGAGCTGATCTTTCTACAGGGCTACACACCTTTTCCGGTGTTTTAGACGAAGTTTTTACTGACTCTTCCGCATCACTGTCCACCATGAAGCTCTCCAGCCTGCGAGATATGGGGCCTGCATTTAGTGATATTTTAGTGACCGATTTGGAGCCCTCACCCTCCTTCTCTTCCAGTAGCCCTTGGTCCAGTGAGGCAGAGCGCCCATCTGCTTTACTAACGCTGTGGTTGCTATTTTCGGGAGGTGAGACGTACCTCCTGCCTCTCTTTTCCTCACTCAAACTCCCTTGGGGCAGGCGTCCGGAGGCCCTGCCAGGGGGCAACCACTCTACCGCGGGCTGCTCCTTTATCCCTCTCTCAAAGAGCTTTCTAGTCACCGAAAACTTCTCAGCCAAGGCTGCTTTGTCTATTTCTGCATCGTCCCCCTTCGGGGTTCGTTCCAAGCTTGGCGGCTCTGGGCTGACAGGGCTGCTCACGCTACTTTTGTGCGTGCTGACTGGGAATTTTGGCAGCGAAGAGACCTGAGACGCATCCGTTTTCAAAGCGGGTTTCGCCTCCGAACTCTCCTGGTGTTGCTGGCCGTCCAACTGCAGGAAAATGTTTTTTATCTTGTTCACCCGGTTACCAAACGGTCGCCCCCTCGTGTCCTCCCGGGGGTCAGGCGAACCATTAGCATATGACTTAGAGGCGCTCTCGGTCTTAGTCCCATCAAAGGAGCACTTAATGGCGTGGAAGTCTGACTTGTATGCGTTTCTATGAGGAGACGCACTCCTCAGGGTTCTCTCACTTTTGCCCTCCGCATTGATCATTTTCACACACTTTCGCTGAGATCTTAAAACACGGGAAGGCGGTTTTGGCTCCAAATCCGGATTTTGAGATCCGCACTGTAGCTATCTGTAGCCGTACTTAATCCTAATCGCACGATGCCACAAACCCTGGGAATCTTCTTCGATACATTATTTCAGACCAAGCAGGCAGCAGACATCTGTAAAACAAACGCATTCCTTTGTAGATGGGTGCTATATAATTTGCGTATTTGCTGCCCATTTTGAACCAACATCACATTAGGTACTCGTACTTTGCCGATACACTATAGTATAGCTATGCTAGGTTAGCTACCTAGCTAGCCAAGTTACCTTATCTCTAAGGAGGGCTGGACTAGTTTAGGCAGGCATAAATGAAGTTCGATACTTTGATATTTCGAGGAAAAAACTCCAATTGATTTCACCTCATTGCAGTTATTACCTAGCGGCAAAACATGTTACTGTTTAAGAATGAACTCCCGTAGATTAGCTAGCTATGAATAAAATGTGATTTAGACAAGATTAGGCTGAGTGCTTCACATCAAAAACTGACGAAATCAGCGATAAAACTAAACATCGAAAGTTCGCACTCTTCCATTGACAAATCAATCAGACAACAATAAATGTTTATGAAAATGAAGTCACAGTGGCAAATATTTTATTAACCAGTGTAAATAGCCAAAGTAGCTAACTAACCTAACTAAGTTTCTGGAATCGAGTCGTATATGAACGGCAAGACGAAATCTCCAACAACCACACGGGCCTATACTCTTACCTTAACTAAAGTTCCACTGTTACCGAGTGGCAATCAACTTCCCGGTATTCTCGAAATAATACACACTTGTAGACTTGTCATTTCTTCACCGCCATCATTCTTCCCTGTCCTGCGTTTCTCTCTCCTTGAAAACTCACAAACCTGTCGCACCGCCGCTCGTCCCCGTGTGGCGCGCAACACGATCAGACAAGAGCAAGCGCGCGCACTCGATCGCATTCCAGGGCTGCTAACCCCAACCCCCTTCCTGACTATGGGTACGCAGACGGAGGAAAGACCGGGAATGGCGTGGGAAAAGACCCCCGTCCCACGGAGCAATTCTCACCTACCGCATCACCAGTGATCCTGTTTTATGAGCGATAAGCGTCTTATTATACCTATTTTTTTTTTCAAATGACTCCCTTTGAATTTCCCCCAAATAAACTAAGAGTAATAGAGTTAAAAGTGAGGAAACAGAAGCTAACTATGCAACTGAAAAAGTTTCCCTGTTTCTATTTTTGCTTTTGTCATTTTTAGCGTTTTTTCTAGGAATCTTAAACAATTACAATTTTAAAAAATTTAATTCTTTACATTCTTCACGTTCCATGTTCTTTAAAATTCGTCAACAGAGTTCAGTTGCGCTCATTTTCGCAGCAGTGACATTGAGGAAACTATCTTAGCCAATTAGCCCTGTCTCCGAGGAAAGAAAAGCAGACTTAATAAAAATCAGTGTTTTCTTGAAAATTAATGTCAAGTTTTCTGTTTATCATTCTTTGCAAACATATTTTTAGTTAACCCGACAAAGAGTAACTGACGGCAAAAAATAGTTTCACAGATGCGACATATAACATAATGATTAATATATCAGTCCGTATTGTGCTTCAACTGGCAGAGTAGCAAAACAGCGGTTAAAAAGCGATTTGCGAAATGACGCCTTGTGTGGCCTGGCATTTGCGTCGACGGTGATGAACACCGAGTTGCGTGTATTGTACTAAACACAGCGGCTCACTATGGGTGTGCCTCAACGTCTCCTGAGGACAGAGTAAGTGGGTCACAGTCGCGGGGTGATGTGGTTCTCGGAGCCAACTGCCAGCCCTGCGCTCGCGCATGCCTACCTTTTATTTCTAACAGACCTCTGCTCTGGAAGATAGTTACTGGCAGCCTCGTCCAGTTATTGAAGTTAAATGCTTATGTAACAGCTTCTCTGTTGGGTTACCGTGTAATGACAACCGAAAACTATACAATGGAGGTATGAAATTGTGGAGAAAAATACACGCCATTGCCCCTTCATCAAAAACGTATCGGACGAAATGAAAGCGTGGACCTATTTCTTTGGCATAGTTTACAGAGTAGATAACAGAGTTGACAACGACGCTTGATGTGTGTTTAGATTACGAGTTCCGTTGGCTGCATGTCATGTCTTCCTCGCACAGTTGAAGATTATCCAAAGTGCACACAAATCTATGAGTAATAAGAACACGTTATATACCTTTATTTCCCATTCGTCTATTTTAAAACATCTTGTAACGGCCTCGGATCTAAATTAGTGGCAATAATATGGACACAGACTAAAGTACCGATATAACAGTAACAAATCCTTTTGGTGTATGTTGCAAAGATTCACTTATCACTTGTTGAACAAGCAGGAAATGTTTTGCTTACATTCTTGCATTCTTGCATTCATTTTGGTGTCTATTTGTGAGTTTAAAGCTGTATTGTGTTTAAAATCTTGTGTGGAATATCTTCTGTTTTCTGATCCTCCGATATTGTAATGTTGCCTGTTTTAATGTATTACAGTTTGCAGCAAAGACTTTTGCAGTGGTTGGATGGTCTTTGCATATAAAATAATATGCAAATAAATTTCATAAGGGCTTGAATTGGTAAACAAACTAGCCAGATTAACCACAAATGTTAAAGATTAAACGTGTTGTGAAGTGCACAGCAGTAAATAAACATGGGTATAGCATAGTCACGTGGTTCTTCGATTCCCGAAGCTCCAGTCTTGCTCTTTTTAATAAAGATGTATTTGCAGACTGAGCCTTGGCAAACAGTGTTGGGGCAGATGAGCTTTTCACTCGTTCATGTTTTCTCTACTAAGACACTCAAAGCAGACTCCAGTGTATATATTTAACCATATGCTCTGTGAAAAAATAACCACAATTAATACTAACAAGGAGAAAGGACAAGGTTTTTAGAAGTTGAGCAACAACTATGAATTGCAAATCTATAGGACTCACTCACTCACCCATAGGTCAGACATCCATTTAAAAAGCTCAAAAAGTTCTCTTTCTCTAGTGGGACTCCTGTAATATTTATATTTTATGTTTTGCTGTTACTGTTTCAAAGGCACAGATAGGATTATATATGTCCAATGGCATCAGATTTCTTCTCTATTTCCTCCTTTCTGATTGGAGCTTGGCTGATGAGTGGGGTTATCTGATGAGCATCTTAAAAATGGCCATTCACTTCTCCTCAAGTAAACAGCTGATGCAATCACGTCCCTCCACAGACAGGCCCCTTCGACAGGCCTCGTCTCCAGCTGTCAGACAATTACATCGGTGGGCAACGTGACTTTACTTTTGTTTGTGAATGTGTTTTTATTTATGAATAGGATGACACAGCTGTATGAGCATGAGTCCTACCAACAGTGACATTTATGGCTGACCATCTATTATAAACACAAAATGAATTCTAAACATTTACTGACCAAGAATGTAATTGAACTTACATTTAATGTAATCACCAAGATGTGGGCGTCTTCTGTGAAAACATACAGTTCAAGTATTGTGGTCTTAAAGCAGCTAAAAGGTCAATACGGCAATAGCCCTACGTTTCCTTCAACTGAAACGTCTTGTTCTTGGCTGTTGAATCAAATTAGGAAAGAAGGCCATTTTTGATTTGGAATCAAAACCAAACCTCCTATTAGTTTCAAAACTAAAACCCTGACTAACATTTATTGCACTCATAAATAAATCTTGGCAAGTGGCAGAATGAGACTCCTTCCTCTTCTTAGGAGAACATGCCTGGCTGGCCATTGCAACCTACGTGCACGAGGCCAGCCCGTGTGCACCAACCGCTGCATGCCTCCTGCCCCATCTCCTAGTAACCAGGAGGCCTGAAAGGCCTGAAAACGCAGACAGGCGATTACTAAGGGCAGCTCTTCTATCTTCCGTCATTCCCCTGGTGTGGAGCTGCTTTGTTAAGCACACCGTTGTCAGGCCAACCCTAGCCCCCTCCCACTGCAGTGTACTGTATCTGCGACTCCAAAGATCGGCAAAATTCCGGCTAGGATTCTGCCAAGGTTTGTGTTGAGCTGCTGAAGGCAGTGGATTAGCATGGCATGTTTATGTGGCACTGAAGTGCAACTCTGGACATTATACCTCACATGGGATCCACCTCTATGACATATTAAAGTCTTTTTTTTTTTTTTACTGCATCATTGAATATGAAGAATCATTGTGCAATGTATTGTAGCCACTCAGAGCATATGTCTTTATAATGCTTATTGATCTTCAGGGTACATTGAAGGGACTAAGATGAAATCCTAGATTTCCTCTCTGGATTTAAACTCTGTTGTCTCCAACTTGCCAGATTACAATGTAAATCTTGGAAAAAATAATAAAAAATAACCTTCACCTTTACCTCCCTCCATCCTCACAGCCCACAAGCCTCTCAGATGGAGTTCAACTTTATTCTTATCTTTAGTGTTCAACATTACCAGTTGATAAGATCTTGTCTTTATAGTGTTGGGCAAATACCAGTAAATATGATGATCCTTATCTTTAGAACAAAGAATACGTTTTTGCTGTAACTCTAAGGGTGGTTGAATGGTTGAATACTTTCCTGAGTTGTTTGGAATTCTCAGGTGGCATAGATATAAGAGTTCTAAAACAGTATCATACACTGTAAAACAGCAGAAATATTATCATACAACATAAGTACACTGTAAACCAGCAGAAATATTATCAAACAACATAAGTACACTGTAAACCAGCATAAATATTATCATACAATATAACTACACTGTAAACTAGCAGAAATATTATCATACAATATAACTACACTGTAAACTCGCAGAAATATCACAGTATAAGTACACTGTAAACTAGCAGAATGCCATATCCTGCTTTCTTTGGAACAACCACAGAATAGTGAACCCAGTGTCTTCACACACACACACACAGACACACACACAGGGACGTAGCAAACTGGGTGGGGGTGGGAGGGGATCTATGTTTCAACACCCACACTTTTGCTGAAACACGATTCCATCCACCCACTTTTGTCAGATTAAAGCGACACTTTCAGAGGGGATTTTACTTCCCCTTCCCTGAACACCCCTACTTTTGAAAACGCTTGATATACTCCTGCATACACACACACACACACACATACACACACAAACTCATCAAACTAATCATCTTTGTGTGAAAATATTATTGTTGAAAAATGACAGACCTCTTCATAACTGCTTCCAGAATCACACAGTATGGTAGCCTGACCAGCGTGTTCATTACTGACCAATCTAGTGCTGATATTACTTTGTGCTATGCTTCTATTGTGCTTCCATGTACAACAACAAGGATAAATGATTTCCAAGTAGACATCAATGCACTCCTTTAAATTGTCTGGATAACAGTGTTGGCCAAACGCGGTATAAACACAGCTGTCACCATCCCTCCCCTTTCATTATAATTTTTTTGTGTTTAAGTGATTTATTATTTAGTTGCATTATCATCATCTCCTCCTGCAGCCATTTATGTAAGTCGTATATAATAATTCTCATACATTTTACAAAATCATGGGATTTGTATCCTTAAAGAATTACTCAGGCACAATAAATGATTGGTTCAGAAAGTTCAGGAGGAGGTTAATAACCTTATTCCAACCTACTTTGGGATGACCTATGTAAATATATGACAATTTAGTTTTTTTAGCATATTATATCTTTATTTAAAACATGTGTAAAGACATTTATGCTGTGATTATTCTTCCATGAGTCTGTGTTCTATTTTGTCACTGCATTTCTTATGTTGCTTTTTTTGAACATGCATATAACAAAACAAAAGTGTTTCTACCTGAAAGTTATTTGTTTAGTCAAAACTACCAACTGAATAACTTCTATATGAAATACACTATATTGCCAAAAGTATTCACTCACCTTCCTTGACTCACGTATGATCTTAAGTGACATCCCATTCCTAATCCATAGGGTTCAATATGACGTTGGTCCAACCTTTGCAGCTAGAACAGCTTCAACTCTTCTGGGAAGGCTGTCCACAAGGTTTAGTAGTGTGTTTATGGGGATTTTTGACCATTCTTCCAGAAACGCATTTGTGAGGTCACATACTGATGTTAGACGAGAAGGCCTGGCTCTCAGTCTCCGCTCTAATTCATCCCAAAGGTGTTCTATCGGGTTGAGGTCAGGACTCTGTGCAGGCCAGTCAAGTTCAGACTCTGCCATCCATGTCTCTATGGACCTTGCTTTGTGCACTGGTGCACAGTCATTTGGATGGGTGAGCGAATACTTTTGGCAATATAGTCTATGTTACTGCACTATTTAACTTTATTTTTTCAGCTCAGCTGACACTTCAAGAATGTTAAAGAACTTTCACTGAAGAGTAGCTGGTATAGTAGTGGAACATATTTAGGCTTTTTCTGCACTGGGGCTTTCTTAATTCACATAAACCTATGTACAGGCAGGCAGACAGACACATTCAGTCAGTTCCCTCGCATTGTTAGAGGCTGGCCATGTACGTTAAGAATATTAGAATGTCGCCCCCTTCTGGTGAACCTATACTTTGCGTAACGGTTCATTTTTTCCACTGTAAATCCATCACGAGACGTACAAGCAGTGGGTGACATGATTGCATTCATATTCAGTATATTGGCTTATAAGTAGAGGATGTGGAGCAGATAAATGTATGTCAACACCGAAAAACATTGGATTTGGGAATTGTAACAGACCTTGACAGAAACTGGTTTGACAAAGCCTTTCATTCTCTATCTGTTACCTTGGAAACAGTAGGAAAAATGCTTATATCATTAGAGTCACGATGCTACTGCGTTTCACTACCGGTGATACTGTTGCCTTTCACTAGTGCCTGTGTTCATTTTGTTAAGCAGTGAGTGTTAAGGTCAAACGACCAATTTAAAACTTGTGGTATAGTAATTAATGTAGCTGTCTGTCCCTTAATAAATCTATATCACAATATGTCTTCTGTTTATATGGAATAAGAAAGTCGAATAGCCATTACAAGGTTTATTGACAGTATACATGTAACATAAAACTTTATTGAACTGTCAGTTAAAAATCATACACGACAGAAAAATTCTAAGAGCAAATGTGAATTTGGTGTGACAAAGTACGTACTATAGGGTCGATTTATTTTAGTTTGTGA
Source organism: Tenebrosternarchus preto (assembly GCA_025802075.1). Classification (NCBI taxonomy): domain Eukaryota; kingdom Metazoa; phylum Chordata; class Actinopteri; order Gymnotiformes; family Apteronotidae; genus Tenebrosternarchus; species Tenebrosternarchus preto. Next base: position 28,127,303 of record JAOYMR010000006.1, on the reverse strand, counting down.
AACCAAAAAAAGGTTCAAACTTTGTTGTCCAGAGAAATCAGCAATATACTGTAGCTTACCCTCTCTCTCTCTCTCTCTCTCTCTCTCTCTCTCTCTCTCTCTCTCTCTCTCTCTCTCTCTCTCTTTCTTTCTCCCTCTCTTGTTCTCTCTGTAAGACTGAATTCCTGAGTTGCTGAGTGAACACTTTAATAATGAAACTTGGTGCCACAGATGTTCAGCTTGCCTGTGTGTGAAGCTTAGGCAGAAGAGAACAGAATGAAACGGTTCAGCTGTGATCTGTGACGACACGTTCAGATCCGACAGAGAGGATGTGAAGGGCATTATGCTTCCCGAGCACCACAGTCTCACAGAGACTCAGAACATAGCCATATCCTGAACCCAAAACTTTGTTATAGTTTTGTTCTTTGGTCCGTTTGAAACGCTTTTTGGTGGTGGCAATAGCGGTTATTATCAGAGATGATGCTAAAAGCAAACATGCTGTTATAAAATGATGCTGTGATGTTTCTAATTAAGTTCTACATTAGGTTTCCTTAAATCATGTGTGATTATGTGATAGTTAGAATATCACACATCAGCTCTCCTATAGCAATGTATTTGCTTAATTTGCAGTATTTTGAATATACAAGTAGAACTCCATTTGTGGCGAGTAGAGGTGTAAAGTTTAAACAATTAAAGAGCAACTAAGGTAACTTCCATATATTGGCAGAACTCTGATTACTGATGCTTTATTTGAGCGACTGTCTTCCACAACAAATCATCAAAAGGAGCTCCAAGTTGCACCAAAAGCACTACATCAACAACGCCAGAACCTGTGGCATTTAGTGATGTTCGCCAGTCAGAGTGCCATCCTCGTTAGGGTGCAGCGTATGAAAGGAATACGAAAATCAGCACGTGCTAGAAAAGGAACGGGATTTGATAGGTAGCTTGGTAATTTGGGTAATGAGTGTGTCACAGCAAGGATGAAACTGTGAGCTGCGGTGGACCTCCAGGGCTGGTGCTGCAAGTATCGGAAAAGCAGAGGTATTGGAGTATGCTGCTTTGATGTGGTGTGTGTCTGTGTGCGCGCGTGTATGTGTGAGTGTGTTTGTGTGTGTGCGCGCGCGCTCGCGTGTGTGATGAAATGTGTCTATTGCAATAAGTATGATAATGCTGCTATATGGCAGTGTATAATGGACTGCAGCAGGCCGGTTATTTCCTCCCTCCCACGCAGTACGCAACAAGGCTGTCACCTAAGTCATAACTTCGTGCGGCAGTGTTGCAGTGCAGGTCGTGGCATTGAGGTAATTGACGCTGACCAGGAAAGGCATAGTATTCCTCTTCAACTGAGTTTTAATTTGATATCGTTGTTTGAACAGAAGCCAAAAACGAGCTATTGATCAGAATAGGCACATTAATTTTTCTCTATTACTGTTTCATTCATTGCATACTTAAGGCAGAAAATGGTCAAACAAAAAGTATTGAATTAGCCAATAAAGTTGAATAAAGACAGGTCAGAAAGCACTATCGCTTTCTTAATTTTTCTTTGTTTATTTATTTATTCACATTTCCTCCTGACCAGATCTTAGGTCTGACAAAGCACGAGAGTGGCGCATTGCATTAACCACAGCCAGTTGGGATGTCTCAAAGTAAACTCGCCCGTTAACAAGTGCCGACGATGCAAATTGTCTTTCCGAGTCCATGATACCGTCAAAGATGGTAGCAGCTCACACTTCTGCCCACTCTTCACCATCAACCGAATGGATAGTCTGTCTCGATAAACGGTAAGTTGATTTTTCAAAGATAAGTAATGTTCGCTATGTATAATTATTTGTCTCACATTTGACTCAGTTCATTTGTGTTAGGAATGTCGGTCAAATAGCCCTTACGCTACCAACGGTAGCAACCGTGTTTGAAGAAAAAAGGTAACCAAATAAACAGGTAAATTATGCGATACGTTATTTGTTAGAAACAGCCTACTAATACTAAGGGCTTTGAAGGCTATGCCAGATTAATACATTCTTCTAAAACAGTGTGTCACTTTCGATTATGTCATCGCAAATCTCATGCGTTATGATTTACCTCAAGGTCTGGGGTAAGCACCGCACGTGTTCTCAATTTTTACTTACGTGTTGTTAATAAATGGCAGATTATAATTTGCAAAGAGCCGCGTGTCACGCGTAACACCTAAGCAGCGGAACCGCAGAGCCTGTTACTGCAGACTCATTCAGAAACGGGTTTTCTCTCCTGTGTGGCGCCTAAGGCGGGTGTGCATACTTAGTGAGGAAGACTATTCAGCTAGGTTTCTCGAATCTTTCTACCCGCCCCTCCATTCAGTAGTAATGGCAAATAATTAACCCAGCACGAATCTGTAGGTCTTATCTGTGTCATCAATCTGAGTTTTCTCCCCTTTATCTTTAGTCTTTTCACACAAATGTGGTTTTCCATCATGTATTCCGGCTACACCAGCTGGATACAGTGTTACGAAGACCTTTTTTTTATTATGTGATCATCAACTCCAGTCCCTTTCATAATGTGTTTATGAGACCACAGTGCCAGTTTAATGAGTTTTCTATCCAAGATTAATGGCTCCATCAAATCAATATATGCACAGTTTACCGTCCTCGGTTGGGGAAAAATGTGGAGACAGAGTGGCCTTTGACAAACGTCTTCGTCACATGTCATGCCAGATTGCTGTGCGTGTTGCCGAAGGTGGTGATATACAAATTCAGGTGGAAAACAACAGCCTGGCTCCATGTTCAGCAATCTTTGAATACAGTCTCATATAGAAATGACCATAAATCAGTGACCTACACACACTCAGCGTTTTTTACTGTATGATCTTGACTATACTGTGTCAATCAAATTCTTCAAATGTTTTCGTTTGAAGACACGAGGATGTCTTCATTGGCCCTGGACAGATTTGGACATATACACAAGCAAGATGCCCATGTTAACTTGTGGATGTAATTTTTTTTTTTTTTACATTTTGTTACATACATATATTGTTACATACATGTTGATATAACACACAGGACAGTGATGAAAGCTCATAAATACTCCTGTACTCTACAGTGTGTCTCTGGCTTACACATTCAGTTCTGTACTGCAGAAATGAGTCTAAATTGGGATTTAGAAAAACAAACAGCACTTGAACTCTACAAATTTGCAATACAATGTATTCATCATCTATCTAATCTATCTATCTAATTTTCACCAGTTGATTTTGTACTGATTTTAAAATAGCTGCAGGCATGTGCTTGTCTGAACAATAGGCTTTGCTGGTTCTGGGCCTAATATGTGTTGCTCTGTTTTAAATACAGTCACACTCACTGTCAGTCTAAGGCCACACCCACTGTCAGTCTAAGGCCACACCCACTGTCTGTCTAAGGCCACACCCACTGTCAGTCTGAGGCCACATGTTCTAGTTATTCACATAAACCTCTGCTTTCATATATATCCATTCATACAAACCTCTGTCTGCTTTAAATTTAGGCAACTACACATCTGTATTGGATGAACCTTGGATAAAACTTTAAAATTGATAGATCTTTTAGTTGTACATAAACATATGTAAAAATAGAGGGTCTAGAAATAATTATAAAGGATTTGCAATCTAAATGATTTGATGATTTCATTATATTGTGCATACGATTACATAAAATATTGAGAATTGAATCCCATCTTGACCTCAAATGAATAAAATCGTATTGAACCTTAAAATGTGTGTATACACTCCCAGCCCTTCTGTCATGGGGTGCAAGGATTTAATTTTGCTATTGCTAAGCTTACCAGTGCATTCGTACTTAACAATGTACCATTTAGATACACTGATTTTCAGCCTTGTTGACAAGCATCTTTACTGGCACTGACACCTAATTGGCATTGGTTTCATGTTGAGATTGAAAAAAACAGCAACAAATACCAAAACCACATCTAGATTCAACTGTGGACCTTTTGTGAGCTCACAGTGCAATAATGAAGCAGAGACATCCTGCTAGCCAGACAAACCGAGCAGCCAAATGTGCAAATACTTTTGGAAACCTAATTAGGAAGGCTGTGTATAAAAAGGACTTTCACTCCTGCGCAGTATACCTGATTTGGCTGTACGCACATTCCAACCCTGTATTCATTTATTATTATTATTTTCAATCCAGTATGTTGGAGTGGAGAGCCAGAACAACAACTGAAGAGCAGCTGCGTTTTGAACCGCCCCTTATCTATGTGTCTGAAACTGAGAATACATGTTAATACACATGGCTGGTGCTGAAGGAAGCAGAAAATGTTTGGTTGCTAATTGTTTGGATTCTGGAGTAGGTTTACTGGTCTGCAACTGTTTTTCTGACAGTGACTGATGTGAATAAAGGAGCTGAAATGTCAAGGTTTCTTTTTCCTCTTGTCTTCATCTTCAGTGATGCTCAATCTTAAGACTGTTCCTAGTGTAATGTTTAAAGACAGGTAGCGTTATATTCTGAAAGGAAGCTGTTTGGGAATCAGGGTTAAATGTGTGCCAGGTTAGTGTGTGTTAGTGTACCAGATGTGTTTGCATAGTAAATGGCCTCTTGGTTGCTCTTTAACAAACACACACTCTCTCTCTTACACACACACACACACACACACATACACACATACGTGCACACACACACATAGGTAAATGGATGACAGTTGGCAGTTTATACAGGTGTGTCTCACCTGAAAGTCCCCACTGGAATAAACAATATAACTATAACTAGGCAGAATATTTTCCACCTGTTCTTAAAAACAGGTACTGTAAAAATTGTAGTATGATGTTTGTTCAGAGGTTATAATACAGGAGATGATAAACCCATATGCTACTCTGTTACTGAACATTCTAGAAATAAACATTATTTCAGGGTTTCCACAAATTTTCTTGTGTTTTTTAATCATTACTAAATACTAAAGATTGAGTCAGCGTAGATGAACGTGGTAAACCCATATGCAAATACAGTTACACTTACTAGTACTAACACCATTTGTTTTGTATTAGTACTGAGGTGGACAAAAAATGAATTGTTTAGCAAATGCATTTAAATGCATTTCTTTTCACCATAAGAATGTATATCTAAATGTGTTTGGATGGGCTCTGTGTGCAGAGCCGATCTTCTAGCCATTTTATTGGATTCTGCTAAAAGGTGAGTCAAGCACCACCTAAAATGACTCCCAGTTAACAGAAGAAATACAAAATCTTAAAGTAACTACTTCAGCATTATTATTGTAACCTCTCGCTGACACTGTACTTTCAGTATTGCACTTTATTGTTTTTGGATAATGATGTTTTTTGGGGGGTTTTTTTGGTTCCCGTGTTTTTTGGTCCTTGAGGTGGTGGCAGTTGGACGTTTGTCTTGGACATTACATTTACATTTATGGCATTTAGCTGACGCTTTTATCCAAAGCGACTTACAATTGTAACTGAATACATCTTGAGCAGTTGAGGGTTAAGGGCCTTGCTCAGGGGCCCAACAGTGCCAACTTGGACATCCAGGTCCATCAAGCTACCATCCAAAACCATTATGTCCAACAGCCACACACACGCACACACACACATACACCCTCACACTCACACACACATACACCCTCACACACATGAACACGCACACAAACACACACCAATGACAGCTGGTAAACTTTGACATAGGGGAGGCACAGTTTAGGCCTACATCATAAAATGAGTCAGTTATTATAATTTTAGGTGTTTATATATGGAACAGTCTATTACCCTGTTATACCAGAAAGAATTCTTTTCCAGGGACTTGACCAGGTTCCTCTCAATGGCCAGCAGAGCAACGTTGCTCAGACTCTGTAGGTCCATTGTGTTGCTATATGACTTCACTTGTTAACCTGGAGAAGCTGTTTCTTCCCTGTTTATTGCTGATAAATCTGCTCACTAATATGGCCATGTACAGATTTCTGTAACACTCCTGGCGGTCCTGCAAATGTGACAGACCCTGACACTTTCTCCAAGCATTTCATTTTGATTCGTTTTGCAGATTGTGAGATTTGCTCCTTTTGCGTGTACAGCTTTTGAAAGGCACCTCTGACCTCTGACCTCTGATTCTGTTTGCAGATGAGGACACCAACAGTCCTCTGCTGCACAATGTCAAAGACCACGCCAGTTCCTGAGATCTTTTCTTAAGACCTTAACATAAAAACAAACGCAAGATCCTGCATTGTCCTGATGAAGGCTTTCTCAACATTGAGTGCGTCCTCCTCTACTGTGATCTCCACATCTAAAATGCTTTCAAAAGTCTGCAGGAGCGCATCACAGGTGTTGACCTTAGTGCTTATGTGACCCATAATGTAAGGTTCCACTGAGCAGTGTTTCTAGGCAACCGTGAACATCCTGCAGACTCAGGAAAGGCCACCCTCTTAGTGCAAGGAGCAAAAAAAAAGGGCAAACCTAGACAGTGTTGCAAGAAACACTCTGGATTCAGGCATTTTGCCCACTTGGATAACACAAGGTTTGTGCAAATCAGTGCATAACCATTGCATTTGTGGCGATTTCTCTTAAACTCTGCTTTCAAAGAGGAAGTCATGACAGCAGTTTCATCATGTCTTCCATTTAACCACAGACAGTGGCTGTGATAATAATTTAAATAATTCTGAATAGAATGAGACCATGCCAGAAAACAGATGACGAAGTGAGTCGCTAACACATCATCATACTTGGCTAACATCTCAGTGAATTCTCTGTAATTCCCCTTTTTAGCTGACTCACTACCCTCAACGTGGCTTATGAAAGTTTGCTCTTGACGAGCAAGCAGTGAACTGACATCATTTAGCAATGTTGCCAACTAGATTTATATTTTATAAAGGCTTTTCTGACCTTTTTAGAGACTTTTTTTTCCTGTTTTCAAAAAAGCAGTTAGCGACAAATCCTAGCGACTCTCGGGACAGATCTAAATGAGCTGTTAGCAATTTTCCATGGAAGAGAATCGCCAGTACTGGCCCTCCTCGCGTCTCCTTGCGTCTCCTCTTTTCAGTGAGTGCCAGAGAGGAGGTTAGCACGTCATGTTCAGTCCGCACAGCAGTTATTATGGATATTATAAGAAGGTATATTACAATGAATATATTCTGTCACTTCTACCTGTTACTAGTGATCAATTTACATGTAAATATGGTCAAAATCACAGGGCAGCCATTGTCTCTAAAATACTTGTATGATGATTTTGTCGGACGACATCGTTTTAGCAGAATTTTAGCAGTGCAGAGCAACAGCATGGAAATGGCTTGGAAATGCCTGCTGGATGAGGTAGTTACTGGGCCGCGTTTCAGTCACTATGTCATTCTCGTCTGTGCAATAAGTGTATGTGAGAAAAGGCAGTAGGAGAGAAGCACCAGAGATAAAGGGCTGGACATCACCTACGATATAGAGAAATTCGAACCAAACTAAAATGCAGCCATGAACTCATCACAGAAACATGTAGCTGCAAGACACAAGCAAGGAAACGCTTGAATTGAATTGTCATGAAAAGTTCTAAGATTCTTTGCACTGATTTAAGGTCACTTGACCTCCAAAAAACTGTATGTGTGAAACTCTGTTTAATGAATGAGGTGTTGAATTCGTGTCAAAAACTGGATGCAAAGCGCCTTGAAATACAGTCAACTTGGCACTATGCTGCATTCCACTGTTTGCTGCTGTGAACATGATTAAACAAGACACATTTCAGCCAAGAGCAGTGTAGTATTCGTGCCACAATGAAATATACTCACTGTCCAATCACAGCCTGATGCCAAATTGAGGCCATGGGCCACGTCAAAGAAAATCTGGCTGGCAGACTTGTTGTGAAAGCCCAACCACATGATGTAGTCGTCCGACTACTTGATGTGCTATGCTGACTACATTATGTACTTGAATGATTACATGATGTACTAGACTACGATGTGTTACACTGACTGTATGATGCATTATACCTGCTACACGATGCTTTATACTGACTATATGATACATTATACTGACTACATGTTGCGGTAAACCAACTACAAGTTGCGTTATAGCAACTACATGATGCGTTAAACCAACTATATGATTCCCTAAACTCACTACACATATGCTAGGCAGACTATATGATACCATGCTCTCTTTTACAAGACTTTTTACAAGACTTGCTGTTACGAAGCAACTTTACAAAAGTATGGCTCCAGATCCCTGGTGAGAAAACCGAGGGTGACAGTGGCAAGGAAAAAACTCCCTGATTGAATAGGAAGAAACCTTGGGAAGACCAAGGCTCAAAACAGATCCCATCTTCCACTGAATGGCCTAACCATTTATGTTTTATTGCATTATTTTTAATCCAATGTAGTGCTTGTTTTTCTCCAAGGAAAGACAGCATATACATTTTGACCGTTCTACATCAAATGTTTTGACTCTTCAGTGTTAAATTCCCTGGTGTTTTGAACATTCCGGGTTAATTCCCTGCATCTGACCGTTCTACCCTGATTGTATTGTATTGGAAGTACAATACTCTGACTTCATTTGACAAGAGAAAAGTAAAAAAATGTGTTCAGGCATAGCTGCTGTTGTTCTTTCCCCTTTCTTTGTTCTGAAGAATATTTGCACAGGTGAAAAGATCAGTCGGAGGTCACTTAAATATTTAAGATCTCTCCTCCCTCCTTCAGTGCAGGTAGATACATGTGCCATACAGATGCAGGTTTAAATGCTGTGCGAGGAACCAAATCACAGCCATGTAAGAAAACATGACAGGGGCAGCTCAGGAAACACAGAGGAGTGGTTTGATGACTTATTCCGCACTGGCTTGTAATATAATAGACAAATACGTAATTTCAGAATTCTTTTGTGCGTGTGCGTGTGTGTGTGTGTGTGTGTGTATACACACTTAGACCAGCAGAGCGCTCTGGAGAAGACGTGGACATTATCATGGCCAGGCTGAAGAGTGTGAAAGCATTTGAGAAGTTCCACCCCAACCTGCTGCAGAAGATCTGCATGTGTGGCTTCTATGAGTGTCTGGAGAAAGGCATAACATGTTCGTCATACCACACACACACACACACACACACACAGACAAATCCAACAAGCACACAAGAATATGTGCCCAGGCATACAAACAAACCCCAGCACACACCCACACACTGACAAATCCTTCCACTAGAAGATGTAGACTAAAATTTTCCCCTTCTGAATATAAAGCTAATATATATTATTTGTTTGCTCTATTGTTCTTTGTCTTGTCTTGTTTTTTTTTGTTGTCTTACTGGAACAGTGTACAGACAGGGCGATATTGGCACCAGCTGGTATGCAGTCCTCTCTGGCTCACTTGATGTTAAAGTCTCTGAAACAGCAAACCATCAGGTAAAATCTTACATGTATCCCTCTAATTTTTTATTTTTTTTAGCTGTCAGTTATTGTCTAGTTTTCTCAGCACTTTCAGCAAATAACTAGCATCTATAAAGTGGACAATCATCTATAGCTTTTCATTTCTAGGTGATTTTTTCCTGTAAGTTCAGTAGTAAAGTATATTTTATGTTGCTGTGCTTTCAGCTTTTCTCTAATGACTGAAGCAAAGTGATTTTTCCCCAGTTAATGACATGAATTGAAAAAGATTAAACTACATTTCAATGGAAAAGTACATGCTGTCATACTCTTAGGCATAAATAATTAATAGATTTATGCTGGTGCAAAATATGCCTCCCACTCTAGTCTGGCAGATATTATTTAACTCATAAAGCTTATTTTAGACTTTATTTCAGAAGTTCCAAAAAACCTTAAAAGATCCTCTGAATGATTGAACTTGAACTATTTAGACCTGAAGCCAGAGTTTCTCCATCTTGTGCTCTCTCTCTCTCTCTCTCTCTCTCTCTCTCTCTCTCTCTCTCTCTCCCTCTATTTTCCTCTATCTCACTCCCTATGCATCTCCCAGGCAGCTGAATGTCACATTAACACTTCTCAAGGTTTCATGAGTATAAATTATATGAGGTATACAGTCTGTGTCTCTCTCTGCTCTGGCCCCTCTCGACTGATGCACTTCAAGGATGCAGTCACCATTTGCACCCTGGGCATTGGCACGGCGTTTGGGGAGTCTATTTTGGACAACACACCACGTCATGCCACCATCGTAACGCGAGAGTTCAGTGAACTTCTACGTATTGAGAGGAAGGAGTTTAGGACCCTGTGGGAGGTATGGGAACCCTCACTAAAGTTTCAGTGCTACGGACACTAGCTAAATTAAATGCCTTCAATGCCTAATTCATGCATGTGCAGACATTGGTTTTAGTATTATTTGTTATATAAATATATTTGTTATGAATTTTAATTAGGCAAGGCAGTATTTTGCTCAGTTGTTAGTAGTTTTTGTGAGTTGCCTTGCCTACTGTAACCAGCAGGGGGAACTGTTATATAAAAGAAGTTTGTCAATTACTCCAGCAGTGTTTACTGAAGTAAATAATTACACTGTACTGCATAACAGTAGCAGCCCAGATTTTCTTCACAAGTTTACCAAAGCGCATACTCTTGTCTGGATACTAATATTACCTACATTTGTTTGCCCAAATACTTCACATTGAAAAATAAGTGTTTATATCTGTACTATGGAGGTGGAAATTTGCCCTGCCAACAGTACTATGACTGAGATTATGGAGAGAGAGAAGGAGAGAGAAGGAGAGAGAGGGAGAGACAGAGAGAAAGAGAGAGAGAGATCCTCTGGGCTTGTGAGCGTCTCTCGGCAGACACTGTCACTGTCAGTAATGTGGGTCATAGTGTTGTTCATTTTGGCTCTGAGTGTGTGTGTGTGGGGGGGAGGGATGCATGCTGTGGACAACAGTAAAGGGAAAATGAAGAGCAACTCTTTGACACCTTTGTGTGAGGTGAAACCTTTTCAAAGTTATTCTGTTTTCTCTCCCCCTTCTGTCTTTTATATAACGCCTATATACTGTTCAGCTGTGCTCTTAAGAAGCTTGAGTTGTGGGTGAATAGTGTGATTAGGCATCAGGGAAAGTGAATAAGTGGCAGAATTGTGGGAGATGAGGCCATATTGTCATTCTGAGTCCACAGTTCATGACTCTCCTGGATTAAGCTCTGGTATAGCTCACCAAAATGATATATAAATCCTTCACCATTTATATAAAAGTCAGTGAGGAATGTCTGATTCTGTCACAGTAAGGAAGGCAATGTTGCAGTTTTTTTATGTGGGAGAACTGCTGAACTGTGGTGAGGCTCTCTCCCTCTCTTTCTGCTCTGTGAACTACATAGAAGCTTCTCAGAGGTGTGCATGAACTCCCCATAACAGCTCTCAGAAACATTTAGCTAATGATTGCCATCTAGCCGCACTGCCTCTCTTAGTCTTCCTCCGTCTGTCTTTGTCTCTCTTTCTCTCTTTCTCACACACACACACACACACACACACACACACACACACACACACACACACACAGACATGCATACATCACGATTGGCTTGCCTTGTTTCTCACAAAGCCAGTGCAGTGTTCAGGTCAGTTGAGGTTTCATGTTAGAACATAGACTCATTTACTGTTTATACTGTTTGTCATGAATTTGCAAATCCAGGTCTTCCTCAGTTGGTTATGGTGTGACATGTGCTTTGTGTGTGTGTGTGTGTGTGTTTGTATGGGTGTGTGTTTTCTAAACTGAGCCGACAATGATTAATGATTAATCAATGATTATTGGACAGACCTTTTACAGATCTTTCACAGGATTTCCGTCTGTATCTCATATCTGTTCCCTATACAGTTTCTCAAGAGAAGAAGGCTTCCAATTGATCATGAAATGCATGATGCCATTTTGAGCCAAATGTAAAGAAGAATGTGCTTAGATGGAGACACTTCATGACACTGCGTTCTAGAGAGAGTGGTCAAAAGTGTGCAGCTCAACCCCACAAAGGCTGTGGAGATGCTACAGTTAACCATAGAGCCTTAAGGAGAAAAAGCAAACATTTAACTTCCACAACACACACACACACACACAAGGTACACACTTGTCGTATGGACCACTGTTCATACACACAGATGTACACATAGTTAACATGTATGTGTGTGATGGTTAAGTGGAGTGGTAATAGAGGTGTTTCAGGAAAAGCTGACTAATGGAAACTGAAAGAGATGTTTGTATCTATGCGCTGGATCGTTATTATCACCAGTCATCACACACACACACACACACACACACACACACTTTTTATACCAACACAGGCTCCTGTAACAACAACACATTGATCATCACTTATCTTCACTTGCAGTGATAACGGAGCGCCAGAGCCAGAGTCACTGGTTTCTTTCATAAGAGATCAGCTAAATGTGGCTGCTTCCTGTATGCTTGCTGACGTGTGACTTTTAAACAGGGTTGTTATCAGATCCCATAGACGCTTGTGGGAAGCGAGCAGGATCCTGAGTGACACCAAACAAAGCATAGATGAGAACAGCTGGTTGTACTAGCCTGTGTGAGTACTTTATTCCCAAGCATGAGGTCTGGAATGAGGTTGAGGGAGAACAGAGGTCAGGAGGAGTGGTCAGGGTTCTTCATGTTGACGAGATTCTTCTCCTCGCTGTCTCGTTCCATGGCAACAAGAGAAAGATAAATATTGCATACAAGATTATCGCGGTGAAGTCATAGGTGGTCATAGATGGAGTTGTGGCACTGGGTTTGATGCCAGTTGGAGTCCGGTGATTGTGCGCAGGTGGACGCTCTTTCTCGGTCCAGCCCACCAACATGCTGCTTCTTCTGTCCAAAACAAGGGGGCTGGAGCTTGTTTCTCAACTGACTAGCACCTTGGATATCGATTGATTAAGGTGGAGACGGTTTAGCCCACCACAAAGAGCCGTGCAAAAGCTGAGGTTGAGGTCTCGTCTGGACAGGGTTTCTGCTGTACGAGAGGACTGGGGAGGCCTTGGGTCAGGCTTCCCCACTGCCCAGCATCTATGTATGTGTGTGTGTGTGTGTGTGTGTGTGTGTGTGTGAGAGAGAGAGAGAGAGAGAGAGAGAGAGAGAGAGAGAGAAAAATGACCACACACTGCGTTAGCGCAGTCATGGGTGGAATCATGGTGAAACAGCGTTTTTATGATAGTTGGTGGAGTTATGGGTCGGTTATGGGTCATCAGCCGCGCTGTCTTTCCTGGCCCCGCCTACCACTGTGCTGCTCCTGTTATCTGAAACAAAGGAACCGGAGCTTTCTTCTGGTGGGCACTGTGGACAACTGCCAGCTGCTGTGGAGACTCCCAAAACAACAGATTTATAATGAGAGACACAAGAGATATAGTACCACACTGCTCAGGTCCACACTAATGAAGTGAATTACTGTATCATAGGTTTGCTTTTCACCTTTACTAACTGAAGTAGATATTATCCTTAGTGCTTCTGTTGAGGTATGGAAATGAAAACAATGCATTTAATACATTTTCAACAGCAGCGTAACCAGCTTAGAGTCCCTGTGCTTGTTATGTGAATAAAACTGTGGACCACATCTGGGAATTAAAAAGCTATTTAGCGGTGTTATATAATCAATTTGAGTATTTTTTCAAAGAAGGATATTGGACTTCTAAGCTCTAAACCCATGTGACTTAAACATCTGTTTTTTTTTCTCCGCTCTTCAGATGAAACAATATTGAGAGCATCCAGAGGAGCTCTGTGCAATTAGCACTTCTAATTCCACTCGAAAACTGTGTGCAAAATCAGTTCCAATTTAATTGAATATTCCGTCATGCCCCTGAGTGAAATTCAAAAAAGAACCGTTACTCACCGGTCTTTGTATTGAAGGAAGGCTTTCCATGCTAATGGAGTATTAGTGTGGATATGAATTCTTTTGTTGCGATACATTGTGTGGCGAGCTCTGTTACACTGCATGGTTGTGCGTTGGTGGTCTGCGCTGTGTTGATATGTTTGTATGAATTATGAAAGAGTGTGTTGTATAGAATGTGCTTTATAACGCATTTGGAGTGAACTTGGCTTCAGTGCAGCCATATTAACATCTTCAGCATTATACTGTACAGATGAGTGTGTACAGATACAAGCACAAACATGAGCAGCTATACACAACCCCCCCTACAGTGTTACTCTGCATAATTGGGGGATATTGTACGATGTCCCCAGTTATCCCAGTTATGCCTGTTTTTGTCAGACACAGAAACAGGCGTAAGAGAAACGCTGCTCATGCCACGAAATATGACCAACTGCACCTGTTTGTGTGTGGAATGACTCATTTCTATTTCAAAGCCAGCAGCACTGTATTGGTGATTATGCCGTCGGCTTTGAACAGGAGCTCTCCCTTTTGAAGCCGTGCAATTCTGTGGCCGACGAATCTTTTGTAGAGGCAGAGTGAAGCTTTAATGTAAGCGCATGGCATGGAGCTAGTGGGGCGTGTGGAGCTAGCGTTTGTGGTGAGGCTAGTGGTGTGTGGAGCTAGCATGTGTGGTGAAGCTAGTGGCGTGTGGAGCTATTGTTTGTGGTGAGGCTAGTGACGTGTGGAGCTAGTATGTGGTGTGGATAGTGGAGTGTGGAGTTAGCATGTGTGGTGAAGCGAGTGGCGTCTGGAGCTAGCTTTTGTGGTGAGGCTAGTGACGCATGGAGCTAGCGTGTGGTGAGGCTAGTGGTGTGTGGAGTTAGCGTGTGTGGTAAGGCTAGTCACGTGTGGTGCTAGCGTGTGGTGAGGCTTGTAGCATGTGGAGCTAGTGGGTGCATGGGGATAGTGGATGTAGCAGGAATAGTGGGCATGTATGCAGCAGAGATGGTGAGCATGTGTGGCCATGTGTGGTAGAGATAGTGAGCATGTGGAGGTAGTGAGCATGCAGAACAAATGGTATGCGATGGAGTTAGCTGCTGTGTGGAGTTAGCGTGTGGCAGAACTAGTGGGCGTGTCCTCCTAGTGTGTATGGAGTGGAGCTAGTGGGCGTGTCCAACTAGCATGTGTGGTGCAGCTAGTAGGCGTGTCCGGCTAGCATGTATGGTGGAGCTAGTGGCTGTGTCCAGCTAGCACATGTGGTAGAGCTAATGGCCGTGTTCAACTAGCATGTCTGGTGGAGCTAGTGGGCGTGTCCAGCTAGCATGTGCAGCAGAGCTAGTGGGAGTGCCTAGCTAGCGTGGAGCTAATGTACGTCACAGCAGAAAGTTGGTCGTTTGATGGTCAATTGTCATTTGAGTTGAGATGAACGAGTGGAACAGTTTTCAAAATTATGGGAAAAATCTTCAAACATTTATAAACATCAGTGAATAATCAATGAAGATAATCAACAAAGATCAGTACTTACTAGCCATTATACATTTCATACATGTAATAAAATTAAAAAATTTTGATAATCTGTGATGTATTTGTGATGGTGCTTTTAAAAAAAAAAAATTATCCACAAATGTTTCTGCTCTGCAGTAATCGGAGACAACCAACTACACCATATGGACTCTAGATATAAATTACATTTAGTAAATGCTTCCCTCTGGACCAACTTATATTTATGAGCTTGGCAGTATTGTGTTCTTCCTAAGAATCAGACCCACGACCTTGCCGTCATGAGTGCCTTCCTCAGCTTGTACTGTCAGGTGAGCTACAAGAAGTTGAATTCTAATATTGAACCAACACTAAAACGGTATCCGTCCATCCATCCACCCTCCACCCATCCATCCGGGTCTGGGTCACAGGGGCAGCAGCTCAAGCAAAGCTTAGCAATTAGCAATACTAATTAGCAGTAGATATAGCATCCATTTGTACCAATCGTGTTTGGAGAACGCATGTTCTAAATGTTTTAACATATCAGCCCATATAGTAAATGGGATGTTATAAGCTTATTTATAAGAAGGTTGAGCACTGGATAGATGGAGCTATTCTGAACTAATCCTGACCATAACTTTGAAAACAGTGGCGCATCTCAGATTAGTGGTAAAGGGCAGTTTCCCTCTTGAGTGTCTGAAATGGTTGCTAGGCGATTGGAATACTCCAATCATCACTATCCTCTGATGGGTACTTGTTCTCCACAGCGCTGAGCGAGACCACTCTACGCAGGCAAACGTGCGGCGGCGTGCTCAGGACTCCGCGGGACGCAGGGAACAGGACCCACGGCAGGTCGCACGCTCGCAGGAAGCACCCTGCCAGCCTCCCGTCTCGCTGTTTGTCCCGCGTGCCGAGGGAGGGAGCAGGGAGAGGCAGGGGGAAACGAGGAGAAGGAGGGAGAGGCAGGGAGAGGCAGAAAGTGGTGGGAGTGAGATGTGCCCGTTCACTCTGTGATAGGGACTGAGAACAGGGGAGGTGTGTGTGAAGAGACAGCACAGGCACTGCCTCCCTCGGCAAACCGCCGGTCATGGGGCAGACTTTACTGTAGGTATGTTTTTGCTCTCTCCATTCTCTCTCTTTCTCTCTCTCTCTTTCTCTCTCTCTCTCTCTCTCTCTCTCTCTCTCTCTCTTTCTCTCTCTCTCCTCTTTCTCTTGTGCTAGCTTTTGGATTTCAACCTATTTCCACATACAGGGAATTTTTTTTTTCAGGCAAGAGTGCTTAGTCATTGTAGCTTTTACTTGTGTAGGACCTGAATCTCTTTCACTCTTTGTAGTGAAATGCTTATCGTAACTGGAAGTATATATGTGAGTGGTGTGATGACTGAGTTAAGGCTGTAGATCGTGGAAAGGAGTCTGTGTGTGTGTGTGTGTGTGTGTCTGGGTGGGTGTGTATGTGATTGTGTGGATTGTTCTTAAGAGAGAGTAAGAGAAAGAGAGTAAATATGTTAAAGTACTGTATATTCATTTTCTTAAACTAAATTTCCAGTATTGTACTTTGCAGTCATGGCAATAAAGTCGTCTTTGCTTGACCTGGGTGAGAGAGGGAGTGAGTGAATGAGTGAGCGAATGAGTGAATGAGTGAGTGAATGAGTGAATGAGTGAGTGAGTCAGTAAATGTAAATATAATTTTGGTGTAATTTACCTCTAGATTTAATTCTGCGTACGTGAGAGAAGTTGTAGCTAATATTTCACATACGAGTACATATTCTTGTCCAGAAAGAATGTATTTAATTACACAACAGGTTGTTTTGAAGGAAGAACTTACAATGCACAGTGATTAAAATCATTCAGCTATTGTTCCAGTAGTGCTCAAGCTTGTCTGAAAGTGGGTCATAATTATAAAAAGGCTACCAAAATGAAATCATGCAATAATTGTTTTATTACAGTTCAGGATGTAGTTCTTAACTGCATTATGAAGGAGTCCAATTTTGAAAAGAAAATAGCTATCAGCTAGTTCCCATTTAGGCTCCCTTCTCTTATTTACCACTGCCTGTAGTTGTGTTGTTTGGCTGAGCTATTTCTGCAGGACTCGTTGCTCTGCTGGGTATGTATGTGGTAGACCATTTCCTACTGTCTGAAACCTCTGATTATAACCTGTGGGACCTGAAAGATGTTGTTTTATAGTTCAATAAGTGTTTTAACACTGAGAGGGATCTGGTTGTCATGGAGATCCGGAGCTATGGAACTATTGTTAATTTATGTTTCTCAGTCCAGTGTTCCTCCACAGATGGTTTTTAGTCCATCAGTGTAGACTTTGGTGTGTGTGTGTGTGTGTGTGTGTGTGTGTGTATTCCCTTGTACTTTTAAGACTCTCTTAACATTTGGCATTGCCTCTCCCCAGAGAGATCTAAAATCAAGAAATGCACAGATAACCGATTTAAGTGACAGTGACTGATGACCTCCTGAGCCTCCAGCGATGAGGGGATTACATACTGTTTATTTTCTGGGTAGCGAGCAGATGCAGATGTGGTGTTCTCTACAGGAGCCTCTCTTTCAGATTCACCTATGAGCCTTTCAGACAGACAAAATTGTGTAAAAACGACAATCTGGTGTTAGGTAATATTATTCGTACACAGTACAGTATAATAACTACCGTGTGGTTAACAGCCATCAGTGTACTGACCAACCACTAACGAATATATACATCGACAATGAAGAAATTAACATAGTGATAAAACATGGTCAACGGCAGTCTCTGCTTGTGTGGAAGCAATATCGATTTCGTTTTCTATATACAGTAAATTCCGGAAGCGGTTTATCGCCGTGGGTCTGAGGGCCCTTTTCTGCCAGAATTCTCTCCTCTCAGTTCTTTGTAGTTCTTCCCACCAGCTGACATTACAGACACCCCCGAAGCAGGATGCAGCGTGTGGGGTTTGTGTGAGAAAGCAGTAGCTGAGGTCCTGAGCATTTACACACACAGTGAATACTTCTCAGATGGTATCACCATGTGGCAGTGCCCGGCATATATAGGAATCACTATTTTATA
>JAOYMR010000006.1:28075766-28079143 GCA_025802075.1 Tenebrosternarchus preto | reverse complement strand
CTTCTGCCTCCCCCTCCTCCCTCCCTCCCCCCTTCTTCTCCTTGTCTTGGGCCTCCTCCCCTAGCGGTGGCTGAGGTGCTTCTGGAAGTACTGCAGTGCCATGGCATCCCTGGGCGCCTCCTTCGTTCGGATCAGATTCGACGACATCTGCTTCTACGAGAACTGTGGTGGCGGGAGCTTCGGCAGTGTGTACCGCGCCCGCTGGATCTCTCAGGACAAAGAGGTGGCGGTGAAAAAGCTTCTGAAGATCGAAAAAGAGGTGGGGGGGAGCATAATTGCCCGAGCTTTTCGCGCGTGTGTTTTAATTGTCAGTGTGATAATCATTTTAATTGCCTCTCCGCATGGAGCGCCTGGCGCCGACTTTTGTACCCGCCAGCCTCGATTATGCCCCCCCAACCCCACCCCCCGCGCTGAAGAGGCCATGTAGGACGCTGAGGGCTCCACTTGCGATCGTAGAAATTCACGCGCTGTCTCTTTAAGAGAAAATTATCACATAATTAAATCATATTAGTCTCAGGTGAGCACTGTGTTTGGCTCTGAATTACTTTGAAGTGATGGATTTGTCATTTTGCCGTTTCGTTTTTTGTATGATGTAATTTTAGCTCAGAAGTAAGACTTTTTTCCCGTGATTTTACAATCTCGAGTCTTAATAAACATGGATTTGTATGGTGGGACAAGTCTCCCAAAGTGGAATTTTGATCTTGTGATACAAGTCATCACCCTAAAACCGACCTGAAAGTAATTGCACTGATAATGCATCCCACGCACCTCTACCAGGGTAATCAACATGTGGTGATCATGTTACATACTAAAACGACTGCAATCTAGAGTGTTGATATGGAACCAAAGGCCATCAGAAAGTGCAGAGTGGTGTCACAGGGCTGCAAGAATCTGCCTCGATACAGTCATGCACGAAAGGCTGGTGCGATGCTCTGCCGAGGTGCGTTTTATTGTCGGTCACCGTCTCTCTCTCTCTCTCCGTTCTCTGCAGGCCGAGATATTGAGTGTCCTCAGCCACCGCAACATCATCCAGTTTTATGGCGCAATTCTCGAGGCTCCCAACTACGGCATCGTCACAGGTTTGTTTCCACGGTGCCTCTGGCTTCAGGCTCTTCTCTCATCTGTTCACTGACTTGTTTACTATCTCGATGACTCTTTTCTAATGCTTTCTTTACTTCTGGTTAATAAACCAGTGACAGTGTACGACTATCAATATTTGCTTGGCCATCTTCATCAATAGTTTATTACAGTCATCCAGGAAATCAGCAGCTGTTCTGACAGCACGTTTTGTTGTATCCATCAATAGTTGACGTGTCATCGAACATATGTAAGTTTATTAAAGAGCCAGTCCAGTCCTTCTGTTCACTGAAAATCAGATTTACCTTTATTAGGGCAGAAAAGGTGTACCCTTTTCTGAAAGGCTTACAGAAGAACTGTAACCTTTATTTACCTTTCAGTGACCTGCACTGGATATCGCCATGGAGAACATTGTAAAAAAAAACTGCAGCTAGGGTTAGCAAAGCTCTGGTATGTTCAGGCTACCATCCATGAATCAGTCAATGCTTCTAAACATCCATCACTTCTCCTAACCACTTCTGTTATGAAACGTTTGGTCTCCACGCTGACATTCGGACGAGATTAAGTTCTGCTCGGGTGGCAACGGTTAGTTCTGCCGTGTCAACCGTAAACCTCCAGAGCCTGGAGAAAACGTATCTCCCGAGTTCAGCCGTTCCACCGAGTGACTGTGACGTATTCTCCTTTTTTTCCATCTGCTGTGTTCAGTCTTGCCTTCCTCGCCTTCGCAGACAATCTTCACAGCGTTTAGAAGATACAAATAGCTTTGAGGAGCTCTAAGAGAACGATTCGAATAATATTCGAAGCGTTGCTGTCTAAATGCTTCCTTGCCAGGTCAGTGGCGCAGTGGGAAGGCGGGGAGAGATGGAGTGTGTGTTGTCAGGGAGCTGTCGTCTCTATTTATCAAAGGCAGTTTTAATTAGCACCAGGTAAAGGAGAGACATTTACAGCCAGCTCGGCTCTGGGGCTCCCACCTTTATCAACGCGGCGATAAATCTCACTCGTCACGTCGTATTTCATTAGCCGAGAAGCAGCGGACGTGTGTTTAATAGACAATGTATCTCATTCTCTCAATTCTGTGTAACCTATGACCTCTATGTGAGATGGGCCTTAGTGACTTCACAAATTTCATTCATTTGAAGTCAGAAATTCTAGCACAGTGAGAAACCCCCAAACTGTACTTACATATTCATGAGGACTGTTAGTTACTGGTTACTGCAGCAATACCTGGAATTATGGGACTTTGCAATTGTGTGATAGCTGTGTTATAACAGCAGTCAGCTGCATTGCTGGTCTGATAACACACCAAAAGGAGTTCCCAGAGAAAGTAATGGGAATGTCCTATCGGAAGTTTGGTGGAATGGAATGTTGCTTCATAATCCTGGGTGTGTCTCACGAGTGAATACAAAGTCCAGAGCTGAGAAGAATGGATTGGCCTGTTTATTTTACAGTTATTCCTAATTTATAGCTCACATTAGCTAATGTATGACTTTTGGTGATATTTACATTTAAAGTCTGTATTTAAAGAAAACTGATGTATAGCTTTCGTTTGACAATAATGGCCAATTTTTATGAGCAGTGTATGATTTCTTTCATTGCTTATTTTGCTTATGTATTATCAGATAATATATACTGTACATACTGACTCTGTTTCTGTGTCCTTGTGTATGGGTACTGTGTTGTGTTTTCCTCAGGCTGTTGTTATGGATGGTTATAGCGGGTTGGGGATACAGGACAACAGATACACTGTCCTCAGAGAGAGAGAGAGAGGGAGAGGATGAAACAGAGTGATAGAGAAAATGACAGCAAGTGGGAGAGAGAGAGAGAGAGAGGGAGAGAGATGATGTCCTCTTATAGAGGGAGAGCTGGGTAACACCATTTTTCGCATGTTGCATTTAAACCCGTCTCGTTATCTGTGTTGTCTGTGTCTATATGTGTTGAGGGCAAAGCCACTGGCAGGGGAGTGGACAGTAGAGGCCGCTCTCCCTCCTTCATGGAGTGATACATTAAACCAAGCACGGTGCCTGTTTAGGTGCGTCACGAAGCTGAGTGATTTGGGTTCTCCTCAGAGAACAGTGAGGCATTTCACAGTGCTGCAGTTAGCCAGGTATCGCAAGGCTACTAAAGCACAGTTACACTGGAAAAATCGATCCCGCAAAGTTTTAATAGGTTTTAATAGGTTTAGCTAATTTATGTTTATGAATGGGCTGGGTTCTCGAAAATCGTATTGTATGCTCCAATTTCACCTTTATTTTATCACGTTTGATCTAATATTTGCCTTTTTATATTGGTTGCCCGAGGGA
>JAOYMR010000006.1:28028266-28070766 GCA_025802075.1 Tenebrosternarchus preto | reverse complement strand
CTCTCTCTCTCTCTCTCTCAACCAATCATCTCATGTTTCCTTTCTTCCCATTCTGTTCTTTTTTCCTTGCCTTTTCGCTCGCAGCTCTTTGCCCCCCTGGCCACTAAGATAAATTCGGAGGCGTTTTTTGAGTCTAAGACGGAGGAGTTGAACAGCTCGGAGCTCTCGTGTCAGATAAGGGGCGGCTGTAACGGAGAGCTTGGTGGTCTGGCCCTGGAGGCCGTGATGAGGGGCTTCGAGGACATGCTGTCCCTGGACCTGCCGTCCCGGCCGGTGCTCCAATCCGGCATGTGCATCAGCATGCGTGCCACGCAGAACTCCACCAGGACCTGCTCCGCCCGAGAGGGACGCAAAATCGCCACGGCCACGGGCTTAGCCGCCTTCGGCTGGTCCGACGACAGCGACAGCGATTGGGAATAGCACTCACCTGGAAGAGGGAGGGTTTAGGCGTCAGCCCATTTGCCTGCCTCAAAACTGCGTTTCTAGCAGGTTTCCAACACAGACACAAGAGATGCAGCGAAGATATTATTTCGCAGTAGTCATGTGGTAAAAACAAGTGGTTTATGGAGCTTTCAATAATGTTAGATTGATATGTAATGCTTAGATGGATGCAGTTATTACACATTTTTGTGGGTTTTCTAATATTAACAATATTTATTTTCAACACACAAAATTTACATGAAAGAGCTTTTAATATGGAAACGTCCTGTCGAGCTCTGAGGTCAAAGCAGCGTGTCTGGCTCCTCCTGTACACGGACTGCATTAGCCCTGGCAGTCAGGCGCCTGTGGACTCCTTATGGATGTCATTTCTGGCAGGTGAAACGAACGTATAGCTGCCACCCGCTGGGAATCGGGCCCCGAGCGTCTGGGGCCCGCGGCGAGGACGCAACGCTCTTCCAATGAAGTGACATTTCCCTGACATTAAGATTGGCCAATTTGAGCGGCGTGGAAAAGCACTGTGAGAGAGAGAGAGAAAGGGAGAGACAGAGAGCGAGAGAGAGGTTCCCTTCTGTAAAAGTCAGTGAAGCTCAGCTAAGGACCAGGCTTTTATGAAAGCTGCTGTCTGTGGTTGTTGTGCATTGCCGTTCAGTGTGCCATCCTCCCTGCTCCTGCTGGAACGAAACCCAACGCCTGAACTTTTCTTGTATACTACCCACCAAAAAATGAAATGTTATACTGGTAATAAATTTTGCACAAGCAGATATATTTGTTTCTGAAATATTTACACAGTTTTGGTAGTTTTAGATGATGAACATATTTGACTTGACTTTAATTTAACTGAATTTATCTTCTTTGTTTGTTGTTGAGAAACGTAGTGGTTTAACAGGGTAAATATTTCATGTAAAAACTATACCCACAAGAGGTGTTCACTGTTTTGTTTTGATTGGTTAAACATGTAATGAAAAGTTCACATTCTAATATTTATTTTATTGAGTTTATATTTCTAGTGCCTTCTCTTGAAATATGTAGTACTGAACTTACCCTTTTTCAGACTCGGCGTCAAAAAAAGCATCACATTTTTGCTTTTGAATTAAAACAAATTAACTTCAATTAACAGCGTATAAAAACCAGAAGTGTTTGCACGTTGCTTTGACGACCACTGGACTCAAACCCAGTGGTTTTCGTGAAATAACTCTGTACTGTCTGAATATCTACTTTTTGTTTGTTTGCTTCTCTCATTCTCCTTTTCTCTTTTGCAATAAAGTTAGTCAGAAATAATCCTCATAGCTCACTCACAGACTCCTCTTCTTTCATCTGTGCATCTCTTCAACGGTGCCCTTGTTGTGTCAGTTTTGTGCCGTTCCCCAGGACATCCTCATCATTTGCTCTCTGACCCCAGAAGCCTCACCGAGTTCCAGGACAAAACGGTTAAGATTCTGTCCTTTTCCATTAGATGAATCTCCTGGCTTCTTGGCCTATGACTCGGTGTAGAGCAGATCACTTAGAACCCACCGCTTCCCAGTGCCCTTCAGTCGATTTATAAACGTGCCCGTGGCCGCACATGCCCATAATTAAGCACAATCAAGCGTTACTTTATGAACTGGGATTTTTCAAAGGGCAGGGAACGTTAAAATCGTTTTTCCCCGCCGAACTGATAGGCCTCAAAGAAACCTATAGCTTCAAGGCGGCCTCTGGAAGTGCCACGGCGTGTTTTAATGGGAAGCGGGTCAGAAAGGGGCGGCCTTCACCCAGCTAGCACAAGGACGGACGCCGGGTGGTGCTGTGGTGATCTCTGCTGAGGTGGTGGAGGAATTTCAATTGCTCAGTAGTTTGTGCTGACGCCCCTCTCCGTGCCTCCTGCGTGGCCTCTCCTCCCTGTCAACGGTCTGCTTTCCTGTTTCATAAAACAGCGCGAACGATTTGCAAAATACAAGATGGCAATTCGAAAAGCGCTTTTATAACAATGTAATTAGGCAAATGCATGTAATGGAACGTTGACTTATTTTTTTTTTAAAAAAGCACTAATTTGTTCACTTCCTCTGATACCAGTCCTGCACAGGCAGAATTCAGGACCCCTCTCTCGCGCTCTCTCTCTCTCTCTTTCCCCCTCCGATCCCTTCACTCTTTTCATCTTTCTCCCTCTCACCTTCTCAAAATGAACACCATCCCCTGTATTAAGAGGTTTGATATGCTTTACACAGGGACTCCTTTTTGCTTTCTCTGCCATATTTCTCCATATCCATATTCTTATATATAATATTACATGCTAATAATGCAGTTTGTGTTTTGACTGACATTTGCCTGTTAACACGAATGTCCCCCTGGTGTTTGTTAGGACATTTCACACAAAAGTGCTGCCTTTTTTATCACACAGCACAGCAAAGGAGTCAGATTTCACAGTGTTTAACATGCACTGCACTTCCATATAGAAGCTTTAGTATATTATTGTACTGCAGAACAATACTGTACTACAACTGCAGAAATTGTATTATCTGAAATAAAAGGGGTTCCACACTGTAATGTACGTTGACTGCATATATTACTCTCTCTCTCTCTCTCTCTCTCTGTCTCTCTATAGCTGCTCCCTAACCTGGACATCTACACTTGGACAGAGGAACATGTGGTCAGTATCCCTGTGTGTGAGCTCTGTGTGTTCGTGTGTCCAGCCTCCCCTCTGGTCCGGTTTTAACAACTTTAACCGTCTCTTCAGTCAAGATGGATTTACTTAACCACATTTCTCAATTTCACATTTTACAGCACTTCTGGATGTCACAGATTTTTAGTACGGGTGAGAACTTCCCATATGAATTAGATGTTGGGTTTTTACACTTATGTGTACGCATTTACCTTTTGGCTTCACAACTGCTTCCGCAGTATTATTATGCAGCAGTGAGGTGGTGGTTCATGCAGTCTGATACACTCGTGTGTGTTTGTGTGCACTTGTGTGTGTGTGTTGGTGTGCGTTTGAGTATGCGCACCTGTGTGTCTGTGTGTGTGTGTGTCTGTGCGTGGATGTATGCGTGTGCACGTGTGTGTGTGTGCACGTGTGTGTAGGAGAGTCCGGGAGTGAGATGCAGCCCTATGCTGACATCTTCAAGCAGAATCACATCACCGGCCAGCGGCTGCTCCTCCTCTCCGAGGCAGATATGAGGGACATGGGCATCACCTCCAAAGGGCACATCATGCACCTAAAGGTAGAGGAGCAAACACATTCACAGAGGATTCCAGAGAGAAGCACAGTAAACACTGCTTTCTGAGCCTAACGTTTGGTCAGCACTGGGCCTAAAATATGCAAAGGTCTGTCTGAATTTGCTTAAGCCTGCTCGACACAGTCCTAAACGTGCTTTAAGTACTCATCCTGGTACATGTAGACCATAATTGGCCTACAGGTCATCCAAACATTAGCTACTCCTGATCTGATCAAAACTGAGAGGTTTCTGAGAGGTAATATTATTACTGATATCATGATTATTAATTGAATCTAATAATATTGATCCTTTATTTTTAGGCTGGAATTGAAAAACTGACGCTTGAATACCTGGGATTGTTCCATTTCCCACCATTAACGAAGGTATGGCTAGAGATCTCCTCAAGAGCAACATTCATCTAATTTCTTTCACTTGGTTTTGGATATTGTGATTATTTTAAAGAACAGATTAGTGAACATCTATTTTTTTCTTTTACTGCAAGTGTAGTCGACTAAGACATGATTAGTGTCCAAATATTCCTTCTTTAGTTTGTAGTTGTAGCAACAATGCTAAAGACGCTAAAGGCTAAGGAAAGTTGTTGCCTACCGATTAGCATCTTGAAAACTGGAAGATGTAATGATCACACACTTGCTTCAGGCCGCATTTGGTTTAGGACACGGTATACAATTGTATGTGACACAGTATGATGTACTCTGCTGATGTCAGCCCGTACAGTTTGCTCCATATAAAATAAACTGTATTCAAGAATGGATAGAGAGATATGGCCACATAAAGGTGTATATGGGATATCTAGCCTAATATGGTTATATATTAAAGACTGTTTAATTATCATAAAAAGTTCCATCACACTCAGATTTGATTCTTCCTTCGTTTTACTGTGGCGACTTGGTTATGCACTGAGACTCTTTCCGCTTGTATACACAAATACAGCCACACACAGCAAACGAGTGGAGTCACCAGGGAGCCATTTGCTAGAACAGGGGGAAAAAAGATCTTGCCTAATAATGCGCTCGTCAGCCATGGGAGCAAATTTATGTTTCCGTGTTCTTTCTGGAAAAGCGTTGGTTTTTTTGTTTGTTTGTTTTTTGCGTGAGGAGGGTGTGACTCAAAAATGGCCTTTACTGGGACAGGTCACATCGAGGGAGTAACTTGCTCAAAAACATGGTGCTGAGCAGCGAGTGTTTGGCTCTTGGAGATGATCACCCTGCCTATGAAATTGCTGACAGTTTCTCTGCTTATCTGATATCTTGATGCAGTTTGAGTTACCTGTGATGATTTCAGAATTCGGTTGTTGGATATTAATGATGTTAACAGATAGACCTTGTCTTCCCTTAACTACACCTGCCTCTTATGTCCAGTTAAAAGATAATGAAACTAATTTTAGTCAAGTATGTCGACTACATTTGGGGTAAGAAAGAAAATGGAAATTATTTATTATTCTTATTATTAGGAATTATTATAAGTCTGTTTCTGTTGTGATATATTGCATTTATATTTAGTGTTCATTTTCGTAGTGTAATGATACTTTCTCCTGGCTCAGTATGGCGAGCACGGCCTGCTCTGGTGTGTGGAGTGTGTAGTGTGGAGTGTTGCTGTAATTTGCTCTGCTTCCTCTCTCAGGAGGAGTGGGCCCAGGAGGAGGAGCGTCAACGTGGGTGGAGTAAGACCGTCTCTCTGGAGCTGGTGTTCGGCTATCACTGGAAAGCAGGAACAGGGCCAAAGGTGCTGACCAAAGGGACCCTTTCAACATTTATCGGGGGATCTCTGCCTACAGCTTCTGCAGAGTACGGCCCTTTACCACAGATGGGAATCGATGTGTTTTGTGTAAACTTGGTGGTGGGGAGACTTGTATTAGAAGCTCAAAGGCATTTGTAGTCTTTCTCGTTATGAATGTGTCTTGAGTCAACAGGTTTTCTCATCCTTTCTGTTACTGTCGTAGTAATCGCTCATACGCTACAGAGCTGTAAATAGAGATTGGAAATGAGCAACACAGGGACTTCTACTAACGAACACACATCTTGCATTACCTTGCAAAATTGCGCTTTGTCCTTAGAACAATACTTAGAACTATTTAGATTATTCTTTTCTAATAATAATATATAATAATTGTTTGTTTGTTTGTTTAGATGGCTCAGGAGTCATTACGTTTGGTATTTGGTGACATTACTCCTTTTGGGTGTATTTGGCGACGTCGTCCAGGATGAAAATAATTATTGTTCCTGCTAAAGCAGAACCTTAAAAAACTTCCAGACAGGGGCTGGCTTCTTCTTCAAAACCTCCTCAGCTCTACTTTAGAGTTTTCAAATGGCTGCTGGTTCTCCCAGGAAAATATTTTTCCATGATTCATATTCATAATTAATTTATTTTTCACCTCATGTGACAAATAGTTTGTGGTGGGTTTTTTTTTCCCCCCAGTCATTACTTTGTAAAGTTATCTGCTGGCAGTGAGGGCTTTTGTTTGGTGGGTGATGACTTGTCATGAGTGTATAGAACTGTGACTCTTCAGGATGACAAGATGGCGATACTCTTTGACTTGGAGTTGCAATTTCCTTAAGTAAAGACGCCTGTTATTCTCCCATCAGCTATTGACCACCAACTCACTAAGCACATTTTCTGTTCACAAGATTGATTTTCCCCCTTCTCTCCTTTAAAAATAAACAGAAAAAGATAAATAAATCTTTCATCTAAAGCGATACGTGGCATCCACCCCCTCTTGCTCGTGAAGGCTTTGTTCGCGACTCAAAGAGCGGAGAAAGGCCGCTTCTCCACTTGGCGCTCGAATTTAATCAAAAATGGCCCATTTAGCCAGAAGTCATTTTCTTTTTAAAAGGCAAATGTTATTTAATCTTTCAGCTGTTCATTGTCCCATCATAAATAGTCCCCTTTCAGTGCGTGCGGCAGGGCTGAAGCGAGGCTGCTAATTGCCTCCCATTTCTCCTGACATGTGGTGGTTTAGTGAGGAGGAAACTCAGCAGGGAGAAGGAAACAGGAGGCTGAGAAAATGAGAGCTAATTATTTTCCCCTGCCTGGTGTCAGGCTCCGTGTCAGCCTTGTTTTTACAAACTGGAAGGTTTTTTTGCACTAAATAAAACAAACCCGCTCTGCGCACTTTTCTCCTTGCTCACTCCCTCTTTCTCTCTCTCTCTTTCTCTCTCCCTCTCTCTGTCACCCCCAACCTTTCTCTCTCACTTGCTCTCTCTCTCTCTTCCCCATCCCTGTCTTTCTCTTTGCTCTCTCTCCCTCTCTCCCCCCTCTTTTCCCTCTCTCTCTCTCCCCTCCCCCCCCCCTTCCCTCTCTCTCTCTTTCTCTCTCTCTCTCTCACACCCCTCTTTCCCTCTCTCTCTCTCCCCTCTCCCTCTTTCCTGGCGGTGTCATGGTAGCAGCTGCACTCCTCAAAGCCTAAATAAGGGGCCTGCGATTGTGCACTGGCCATCTGACAGGCAGCAAGTGCTGCTGGTAATGAGGATATCAGCACTGAGTCGAGGGAAAGGTGCTGAATTATGCATGAGGCGTCATTAGACGCTTGCTGTGCTGGCCGCCATCACAGCACATTGTTTCTGCCGGCGTGATTAGAGCGGGTCCAACAGCAGGCCAGCGTTGAGCCAACGTGCACACAGCCTGTTCCAGCGAGGAGGAGTCTGGCACCTTTACAGGGAGACGGGGGGCTTCTGACATCGCCGCTTTGAGGACCTCCGACACAGGAGCTTTGAGATCCATCCAGCAAACACACACACACACACACACACACACACACACACTTGCACTCATACATACAAAACACATCCTCGGCAGACCACACACACTCATCCATCTATCTGCGCCTCGCACACACTCGCCCTTTCAACTTTCAGCATTGCCCACTGTCCCAAGCACGGCGCAAACGAGTGTGTGTGCGTATGTGTGCATGTGAGAGTGTGTGTGTGCGTGTGTGTGTGCGTGTGCGTAACCGCACGCCTGCGCGTGTGTTTTAGTGCCTCTCCTGTGATGTGTCCCTCTCTGATCTCCGCCCACACTAGATCGGCTTGACATGGAGACAGTGCGCTTTGAGTAATGACCAGTGACTGGCATTCACGGGTGGGGCAGCGGAAGCATCGTTACTGCCCTGTCAGCATGCATGGCATTCCCACTGCATGGCATTCCCGCTGAGTGGCATTCCCACTGAGTGGCATTCCCGCTGCCAGCCGAAGGCCCAGCAGGCCTTCTGACAAAGGCCTGCATCTCCACTGCTTGTGCGGAGTGCAGCTGTTTCATGGCCTCACAGGCACACATTTCCATAAGGGCTGTCTTGATTGTAATCTGGTTTTTTTTGTTTTTGTTTATTGGTTTGTTTGTTTATTTGTATCTGTGTGCGAGTGCGTTGGGTGGGAGATTTTGTTTACTACGTTAGCTCTTGATGATGTTGCCTGATGTCTTATGTAAGCTGGGGTTAATGTGTAATTGGCTTGATGGAACTGACCTACACAGTGAACACTCCCCTTTTATCTTGGCTGATTAGGTATGCGCTCAGAAAAGTGTGAGAGAAGTGGGAGTTGCATAACCGTGGTAAGGAGTGGGCGGGGTTTCACCAAGTGCTTTTCTCAAGGATACACCAGCAGTGCGTGGAGCACTGAAGACTGCACTTCTACATTGCCAGCTTTAGTTGGGGACCAAGCACATGCAAAATGCAAATTCTATGTGTCGAAATGCAAAAGCTAAAGGACACGAGAGACTGCTGGGGGCGGCGTTATATGTATTATGAGACCCCTGATGGCCATTTTGGTGTTTATTAAAGTGCTCACCTGCTGACATCTTGCATTCATTCCTCTCTCCTTGATCCACCTTCATGTAGGACTGCAAATGGAAAATGTTCCTGGAGCTTGATGGTGACGATGTGGCCATGACCTACATCAAGGACGTCACATTCAACACTGACAGACCAGATGTAGAAGTGTTAAGGATGACCAAGGCATTTGACCACTTTGGTTATAAAGGTTTTTCAGCATTTTTTTTTTGGTTATAAAGTTTCTAAAATATTCAAATATTTAAATTTTTTCTCAGCCACCATTTGTGATGGACAAGTGGATCGTTGGCATATCTGACAAACAGAGTGTTGAATGCATTATAAATTATGAGGTAATTGAAACTCACAAAAACATAAACACAGCACAAAGCGTACAGGCAGCTAATAACCTGGATTTTATCAATCTCTACATGCTATGTGCTTTTCAGATGCGTAGTCATACAGTCAAAATTCTTTGCTATGTTGGAGTTAATGTATAACAGACTGGGTGTACGTTGTAATAAACTGTAAGATCACGGGTATAATATGGTAGTAAAACAGATACGGAAGGCTTCCTTTTTTACTTGGTCTCTGTCCAGAATCCCCCCCCCCTCCCTCATCCACTCCTCACTCAGTAGATTGTAAATGAAATGTTTGGTTCAAACAATTACACCCACCACTAGTCCAGCCAGCTAGAATGCAGTATGGACGCTTTCCATTATTTCCAGCCAGCTAAGCCAGCTCTGCTGGGGCCGGCGGTGCTGATTGGGCCCTGCTCATCACTCACCCGGTGCTTGTTGCCTCCTCAGAGCGATGTCAGGTCTCCGAAGAGCACGAGGCATGTGCACACGCTGCGGTGGAACCCAGCCAGCACGGAAAACGAAATCAAAGCTGTCGAGCTGATCATAGAAACAGTGCAACGGGAAGCGGAGAGGAACCACGGGAGCCGCTCCAACTCCGGTAAGGACCACCGCCGTGTGCTGTGGGCGTCGTAAATGTAAAGAATTCACAGGTGATGCTGTTTTTTTGCTGACTAATATGAGCATTGTTGGGTTTTTTTTTTGGTCATGGCTGAGTGTAAGGCAATCTTGAAATGAACCAACAAATAACGCAGTTAAAAAGAAATGAAATTAATTGAGTTGTTTAAGGACAGCCTGTAGAGAAAAAAAAAGATTTTTTTGCTTGAATGATTTGGGAATTGTCCAAAGTAGTTTCCTGTCATTACCGTTCATTTACATTTATGGCATTTGGCACATGGTCTTATCAAGAGTGACTTAAATATTTACCAGCGTGCAATGCTCAAACCCATGACCTTGGCATTACTGACACCACTCTAAGAGGACATTGGCATTAGTTTTTATGGTCTTGCCTTGTCAGGTGTTGATCCCCAATGGATCCTCAGTCTGAGGAATAAGCAGATGAGGGAGAATCTGTCACAGGAGCATAACCACAACACGTCCAACAGCCGCCCAGACGCCATGACCCTCCCCCAGTTCCTGTCCGCAGTCGGGAGCCAGACGTCATACGCGGCCGCGTTGCGACGGTCGCCCAGCCGCAGCGCTGGGTCGATTTCGACATGGGCCGATTCCCGCAGCTCCTCCCCTACGCTCTCCACCAAGCTCTCCTCTCTCCAACTAAGTTCAAAGGGCAGCAGCCCATCCAGCACGACCTCAGAAAGTGCATCGGAGAGGGAGCGCCCTCGTAGTGCTGCCGCTCGATATGGCTCCCACCAAAAGAACCCGAACGGCAGCAGTCTAGCTGGGGCTAGAGGAGGGGTCAGGAGGGCGCTGAAAGGAGACAACCACGTGATGCACGGTGGACGATACCGGACCGGCGGATCCGCAGGACCACAGAACCACCCGTTCCACCAACGGGAGGTCCGCCCGCGGGAGATCCCAGGGATGGCAACAGTAAAAGCAGACGAAAAGCGGCTAGAGGAGGCCAAAGCCAGCGAGGGGGGGTGGACAAAAGTTGAACGCAAAAAGCCCCCTAAGCAGCAGGACCAGAGACAGCTCAGGGGTCGATCACGCAGAGGTGGACGAGGGGGTCGTGGGCGGAGCTAAGAGTTTTTACGCTACACGTGCAGGCTGAGGAATTGGTTTAATGATTACATCAGCACTACCAAAAAGTACTAAAAAAACATGTCACCTTTACAGAGGGTAGACAGATAGTGGAAATAGTAGATGAAAAGAAGACATTGTTTTAATGCTAACTATTTTGAACACTATTATAAACACATTTTAAGGATTTTTTAAAAGTAATGCAAAATAAGATAAATATAAAGATTTTTAAAAACACATTTTTAGCCATATGAGACGTATAACAAATTGCGTGAGGTAATGTATAGTTTGGTGGTCAAACTGTAGGTGTGACAGTCTTGCAAACTGTATGGAAGTATAAAAATTCTAAATGTCTCAAACAGGAAAAGAGGAAGAGCAGCTGCGAGCTCTCGGTGTACTTTAATGTAATGCAGACATTCAGCAAAACAACAAAAGTTTTAAATGAACACACAAGACTGAGGTAAAAACACTCAGACCAGGTCTGTGAGACACAAAAGGAAGATTCCATCCCATCATTCAAATGGGTTCGCCCAAAAGCACTGTGATATCTGAAAATGGTTTGGTTCTAGGATTCCTGTAGAGATTAAATTATTATTATACTGATATATTGTTTTCGAATGTCCTCATATATGTGCTGTTATGTCCTCATCTGTGTGTCTATGCCTGGACAGTTTGATTTGCATTAGGCAAGATACATTTGTGATGTTTTATTTGTGTCAAGTTTAAGAGTTTTATATTGACATGGTTTGTAAACATAAAAGGTATAAAAATAGAAGAAAGCTATCAAATAGGTCCGTCGTCCACTGTTAAAAAACGCCCCGTATGCAAATACTGTGGACATTTGGCGCCACCGCTTCAGGTCCTAATAAAATCACATACACGAAACAATGTTTTTCGTTTCAGTCTGTCATATTCTCTTAATCATATACATTTACATTAACTGTATAATACTTTCTCACAGTGGAAGAATAGAAAACAAATTTCCTATCATTAACTGCACTATTAAAAAAAAAAAAAAATTAGGGACCTTGCGGGACTTCGCTGTGGCGCGGAATATTGCCACACCTCTCGAAAATTTCCCGCGAAGTTCTAGGGTATGCACTTTGAAGCAGACAATCGCCACCTCACACGCGCATTCTGTAGCACGACGGGCTGTTTGCAGAAACAAGACAATGCGAACCCGGGTATGCAAGCACATTTAGCTGCTATATTATCTATTTGTAATGATAAGCTTTTTTGCAGGAATGCATAAGTTTTAGTTAGTTTTGCAGGAATGCATTTTAGTTTTGTTAGCAAGGTTAAAACTTTGCATAATACGTATCTAAACTACTTTAATTAGCTACCTAAGTTTATTCTTGTAGCAAGTTACTTGTATAGGCTAACTAGTTAGCTAACTAGTCAGCTAGCTAGTGAATTGAAATGATTTAAAAATGTGTTGCCTGTCCTTCATAGATGTAAATTGCAGGCATGTAGCTAGCTAACAATGGAAAACAAGCTAAAACATCGAAGGGGTAACATTGGCTAATGTTAGGTAAAATGTTTTATTTTGCTGGATCTTTTCCAATGCTTATTTATTCTGTACACGTCTTTTAGTTGAGTTGGTAGCTAAGCATAAAATTTGGTTAGCTAACTTTAAACTGTTTTAAAACTGTTAACCTCACAACCGGTTTCTTGTTTGAAAGTTTAGTTCAGCGCCCACAGATGATGTTAGTAATGTTAGTTAGTCTTTATCACTACAGAGACAACAAGCTCCTCCTCCTCCTTCCACAAGAATGAACCTGAGGAGTTACCGGAACTCGTCTCTGGCTCCTATAGAGACCTCCTCTTCCTCAGATGACAGCTGTGACAGCTTTGGGTCCGACGGTTTTGCGACTACGGTACGCAGTACTATGCTCTCACCTCAAGACACTAACAAAAAATATATATCACAAAACTTATTGGACGCACTCTTCTTTAATGCCAACAGTGATTCAACATTACTTATTTTCATAAATATTGATTTCCCTAACCTAGAAGAGGCCTCTCAGACAGACAAGGAGCTCCGCTCAGAGCCGCAAAGCTTTAGCCCCCCCTGTATCGGAAGAGGAAACCTGTAGTAGCTTTGATGATGACTCCTTCAGTAAAGACATGAGTGCCATGGTGAGTTTGCAGCAAATCAAATAGTGCTGTTCGTTAGGTGTCATGATGGTATATGTTTATGATTTTTTTTTTCCCACCCCACTCATTCACATTGTTTGTTTTTGTCTCATTCAATCTCTTTTTTTTTGTCTCCCTGTCAGAAAATGGAATCGGACTCTGAGTCGTCAGAGTCACAGAAGAGACCTCGCCGCTCCTTCACCCTTAGAGTGGCTATGAAGTTCCCTACCAGAAAGGCCAGTCAGAAGTCATCAGCGGTCCCCAGTTCTGCTTCCAAAACCAAAGACTCAGCGTCGGACTCGGAGGAAGTGGAGGACTTCATCGCGAAGCGAGCTCTCAACATTAAAGAGAACAAAGCGATGGTAAACACACGCGTACCCGCTGTCTTTAGCTTTAGCTGTGTGATGGATATACATTTGGTGTCTTGCTCAACATCTCATTTGAACATGTGCATAAACAAATGCTAACATTCTTGTTAGCATGGGTGTTTGGTCTAATCACTGCTTACGGAATTCTGACTTTCTTGCTTTTGAAATTCCATACAGATTTTTTTTTTTTTTTTTACTGTGATATTTGAATTAACACAAGGAGTGCTTCATGGAGAAATGCTTCATGGAGAAGTTTCTGTTAAAAAAAAGTTTGGAAATGTTTACAGATCATTAAAGTTGATTTTTCACCTTTGTAGCTGGCAAAACTAATGGCAGAGCTGAACAAGGTCCCTGGGCTCATCCCTCGGAGAACGTCTCTAGCCATGACCAATTCTGTGAGTAGAGTAACGCCTCCTACAAGTTGTCTGTGTTTCGCTGCTTTGGAGAAAGGTGTTGAAGTGGAGGTTGATCTCTCTCTGCATGCAGCCTCGCCGTGGTACACGTCGGTCGCTGGCGGCCCCTGGGGTCCGCCGGAGGAACCCGGAGCGGTTGTCACGGCCCCACACCCGCTCCCGTTCCCTGGTGGAAGGTCCGCCCACTCCCCCGCCTGAGGAGGAGCCAGAGGACCGCTTCAACCTGGTGCGGAGGAGCAGATACAGTGATGACGATGACGAAGAACCGGTGAGCCGCAGGGCATTATGGGAAGGGTGACGGTAACATTGGAGGGCTCCGGAGGGAATGGAATTTTCTGTAGAGACGCAAGAATAGGTTTTATGTTTTTGTTTTTTCGTTTTTTGTTAGGAACCCCGTCGTCGACGCAGCTACAGCAGCATCCTCACCATCCCACACATGGTGAGGCCTGTAAGCGAGATCACCCAGGCAGAGCTGGATGACGTTTGCTTCAATGTCCGAGAGAAGGTCTACAATCGCACCACCGTAAGTCGCCGCCGGTGTCCAGGCATCGCGTTTGCCTGTCAGGAAAAACTTGGCCCTGTGGGGAGCCTCAGCTCACCAGTGTCATGAAAATTCGTTGAAAATTGAAGATGCAGGCGAACTTGATGCATGTGGGATGGTTTGCGAATGGTCCATGTCGAACATTTCTAGCACAGCTTCCCTTTGTTGAGGTTAATTACCACCAATCGTGGCACAATCACAGACCGCTAGTTATGGAAAGATGCTAATGTTACAAAACTAACAGGCAGGTTGTAGAACAGTTGCCGGGTACTCTGCATCAGAGCCAGGCTTGGCCATCATTACAACTATTCATCTGTATAGGTCTGAGCCAATGTCCAGGAGTTTAGTTCTCTTACCAACATTGTGTGATGTCTTACCGATATAGCTACCGAATGTCGTATCGTCGGCATTTAAACCACAAAATTAACGTTTGCTTTAAGAACCATGGAATATGTGGTCGATGTAACATAAGTAGTAAAGAGCAGCTGCTCATGCCTTGCTACCAATATTAATATATTAACTCTTTGTTACGTTCTTTTGTTGATTCATTGGTGTGAGCCCTTTTTGAACAACTGATGCTGCTTGGTTGTTATGGTTACCATTGCTGTCGAGCTTGGCATGTTGGAAGATGTCAGTCTGAAGTTGTTTGGGTCCTCCAGGGCACCACCTGTCACCAGTGTCGGCAGAAGACCATCGACACCAAGACGAACTGCCGCAACCCAGAGTGTGTGGGAGTTAGGGGGCAGTTCTGCGGCCCGTGTCTGAGGAACCGCTACGGGGAGGACGTCCGCGACGCACTTCTGGACTCCGTGAGTGCTTGAGACTTTCAGTCAGGCTAAACTCTGTGTACACCTTCATAGCGATTTGCTCAAATTGCTCTAAAAGGGGAAAACCAAAACACCGACTGGCTGCCTTAAGCAAGGAAGTTTCTATACAAGCAGGTGGTCTTCAGTTATTTTTGAATGTGCACAGAGAAGAGTAGGGTAGGCTAAGCTTAAGTGTACTTCCTGCCCAGTGTGTGTGGTTTTTTTTGTTTGTTTGTTTTTTTCCATTTTTCTGTGGCTCTGTGGCTACGCACGGTTTGTGCTACTGATTGTGAGACAAACGTGCACAGCTGAGGGGGTGGTGGTGTGTTGCAGGAATGGCGATGCCCCCCGTGCCGGGGAATCTGTAACTGCAGCTTCTGCAGGGCCAGAGAGGGTCACTGTGCCACAGGTGTGCTGGTCTACCTGGCCAAGTACCACGGCTACAGCAACGTCCACGCCTACTTGAAAAGGTAAGAATTTGATTCATTTCACCGTAGTCTTCCGCACTTCGTGTTGGGAGGAGGCAGGGGGGGATGTTCACTGTGATGCTGCTTGGAGTTTGAGATTTTAACCTTCTGATCTTTTTTTAGTTTGAGGAAGGAGCTGGAGGAGGAGAACAAGTGAGCAGAACGAGGGGAGTTATCTCTGCCTTCAAGTTTGGCTGTTTTTAACCTTTTAGAAATTGAGTTTTATTACAAGTTCAAGTGCCTGTAGTGTAGACAATTGACTGGTCTACCTGAAACGTTAAAATGTACATTGTTTTAAATGTATAAAATTACCAAGTTGTAGTTCACTTAGTGACATTTTGAAATCCAGAAAGGATGTACTATCATTTTGAATACTGTAAAACTGACGGCATGTTTTGTCATTTTAACCAAAACGAACATTTTGTGAAAGTGTTGATACGAGTAGATTTCATTTCACGTGACTCATGAGTTGTTTAAAAAGCCATTTCAGAGAATTGAATTTTTGTTATTGCTTCTTTGTATTTTATTTGACTTGTGGTCAAATAAAGAGGAAACGCTGAGGACGAGTTATTGTTTGATTTAGCATCTTTCACAAACTTTCGTGCGTTAAATGCATTCGAAATCCCATCCTTACCAGTGCTGTGCAGTGTCCAAGTTTGTTTCAACTCGTCATGCTGAAGGAAATGTCCCTTTTAACAGAAGTGTATATGCATTTCCCGGGGCGTTTACGCTCTCCGAGAAGTTTACGTTAGCGACTGGCGGGAGGCGGCGTGCCTTGCTCCGTGCGTCTTGTCGCGTCTGCGACGGTGGTGGCAGGTGGGGTGGGCCTTCCATCTCTCCTGTCCTGCTTTTACTACAGCGGCCTGGCGTACTGCATCGCCTTCTCCGAGTCCTCATTAGAGAGCTGCCGTTAATGGTGCGGAAATAATTAGCAGACTCTAATGGGAAATCTTCTACCTGTAAATCATTTTTCCTATTAACGCATGCTAGATCTCTCTCTCTCTCTCTCTTTCTCTTCCCCGCTCCGTGTGTGCTCAGTTGCAGATCTCTACACTTGCTTTTGTCACATTCAGCTGAGTGCTTGAGACAAAAGGACAAATCAGATGAATTAATTTAAGGTGCATGAAAAAACAGGTTAAGTATGGGATTAAACCAGTACGTCACACCACGACTGAGGTGTCTGTCAAGTGCTGTGTTAAATTCTCTACTGTTGCGTAGTAATCTATCACTCAGGCTTTGTGAAAGGGTGCCTAGTAGGCGGTTCAGGATTATCTCTGTGTCCTCCAAACTCTTCCCAGTGCACAAGAATGCGGGTCACTAAAGAATTCCCTATTTTTATTTCCTTTTGTGAGTCTTTTTTTTTTTGGTTCTGCAGGAAACCAGCGCTTCAAAAAGTATTTGCATAATAAAGATGCACTTGAAAATACTGGTATTAAATACCAATGATCATCCACTTTAGGGTGATGAATATTTAGGGAAATAATTGTTTACGACGCTCGAGCATTGAGCTGATCTGGTAATCAGGCTATGAAATACAATATTTATTCATTAGAGCGGACTTAATGAGGCCTCGCGGCGCTAATTATGAAAACCAGCGTAGCGCTAAATGAGGATCGCACGACAGCGGAGTACAGGCTAGCCTACCTGTTAGGAAGGGTGGAGGAGGGCTGGAGGATGGTGGGGTGGGGGGAGTTTCTGGTGACAAGAGTCATGGTTTGCTAAACCACCTCGCCCGGGGTCGCTGACCACTACTGGGCGCTGTATAATTATTTTATGGCGCTATAACATATTACTGCGGGACGCGTTGGCAGTGGCGGCGGTGGTCATGAAGGCTGTTATATCCGTGATTAATAATTATGAGCAGTCCTATATTAAGAGGCCCTTTTAATCACGCGCTCTGTTCAGATGTGCTCATTTTGCCTGCTGAGTTAGGACAATGAAAGCTATTTGCTTACAGAATTTCCTGCCGATGAATATAGATTGACATGGAACGCAAGTGAAAGAGTAGACAACTGGATTTTACCGGGTAGGACAAATGAAAAGTGAATTGCAATTTTTTTCTTCCTTGCAGAAAGGGACCTTTTTCTTCCTTGCAGCACCTGTCTGCTGCTGAGGTGCTGTGAATAGCTGAGGGGGACATGATTCTCATGTCAGGCCACCTCCGGTTGTGGCCGGGGGGCTCCGAAGCAGCAGTGGTTTGGTCCTCATGTCAGAAGCATTATCGGGGGGAGGGGGTGTTCAAAAATAGCGGCCGTCTGCAGTTGTTCCATCTCACAGGAAATTGCCAACTCACCCTAACAAAGGAAAGCATAAGTGCACTCACAGTATGGCCCCCAAAGCAAGCCCAGGAAGATCGCCTTATAAATAGTGAATTTCCTTTCTGATGAGACATGGAAAAAGAGAAAGATCTGGAAGCTGAATGTCACTGCTCCCTTATGTTCATCTTTTTCTTTATGTCTTCTACAAAAAGTAACCGCCCCCCCCCCCCAAGACCAGATGTAATGAGGAATTTGAGTGCCACTTGTGTGCATTGACAGAGTCACTGCGTCGGCATTTCCCTATGTACTGTGAGATTGGTTTGAGAGTTTTTTTCCTCACACCGAATAAAAATGAGCAGACAAAACCAGAGGATAATTGTAATCAATGGCATACTTTCAGCTTTTGCAGTGCGACAATTAACATCGTACTTTTTCATTCAAACTTAAATTAATATTTAATGTTCCGTTTACAGAATCTAGTTCTTCGGGTATTGTTTTCCTTGTGAAAATAAGTGACAGTACTGCTTAGCTCCTGAGGAGGGAGCTCTAATACAGGCATCATAAATTGCATCTGGCCTATGTGCACCTGAGCGACTGAGAGCATGTGGCGTAACCATTAAAAGGTCTTATTGTCTAAATTGGTAGACAGTTGCTGACCATGACTGTCATGGCCGCCAAAGAGGTAAAGGGACTCAATTGAAGAGATTAATCTATTAAGGACAGGGTAAGTTAAAAATAACAGCACTTCTCAGGTAATGTAAAATCCATTAACTGCTTTTAATAGAGTTCAAAGTTTGATATGACACAAAGCTTAGGATGAAAAGTTTATTTTTAACAACAGGTGATTATTTGAGACAGCATGAGTGTTGCCGCACTGGGTTTCAGTCTTCTCTTCTTTCTCCTGTGTGTGTGTGTGTGTGTGTACTTGAAAATAATGTATTATCAACTCATAAGATCATGTATACACAGGGTCAAAATATTCTGACCTAAAAAAATCGCACTAATGTATGAATTTATGAAACAATAAAGCATATAACTTTTTAAAACATACTTTATTCCAGGCCTGGTGCTCAAACATAAGATACATCGCATTGTGCATTGTACATCACATTGTGTAATTGTATTGAAATCCATGAACTCGAATACTGGAGGAAGATCCTTGTGTCAGCAGTTATAGTTGGAAGTCTTTATTGCTGCTTCTATTTCAACTTTGTCCGTGGCCTTTCTTACGTGTCAGATTTTGATTTCATTTATCTTGAAAACTTTTGAAATTCTATGCTCTTGGCCAGTTCTTAGACAAAGTTTTTAACATTTGCCCCAAACTCTGGATGGGATTCACATGGGTCCTTCACTTTGCCATGCTGGACCACTGGTGTTTGTCTTTTATACTTTGCCTTAGGCTTTAGACCTAAATTTGCATTTTTGCCTTGAAAATTTGTTTTAACCCTAACCCTAGTTTTAAGTCTTTAGCAGACTGTATGCAAGTTTTCTTGTCTTCTTGTAATACGTGCTGGTGCTCAGTGTTGTAATACGTTTTCTATCATGTTCTGCTAAGAAGGTTGACTCTTCCTCCACCATGCTTCACACCTGGCATTTAAACCGCTATGTTCTTTTTTGACCCCAACATCTTTTGCTGCATTTTTGACAAAAGTTGCAAGGTCTTGTGGGATTAAGGGTAGTGAGTGTTTTCATGAAGCAGAGTCTTCCGTCTTACTACCAGGAAGCAGAGTCCAGCTTTGTGCCTTTGGTATCTTGACATTTTCTCTAATTTCAGGCTTTTAAAGTTGCTGCTAGCTACACATTATCAATGTCATCCCTTACCAGTCTCTTTAACTGTATTCTGCTCCAAAATTAATGAACTATTACCATGGTGTCTGAATGTCTTTGCAATTGTCATATTTTAGCTTTTATTGTGCCTTATTTTACCCATGGAAAACTTTAGTGTGTATGTCACGTTTGAGTAAAAAAAAAAAAAAGTACATTTCATTTAGTACCTTTCTATGGGCCATCATAGGGTCTTAATTATTTAGCATAACAATCTTCATTTACTCAAGCTATAACATAAGCTACACTATACTGTCTTTCTTCTGAGCTTGGTGCTGTCTGTGGAGATTCTGGCCCTCTCTGGGGTATTCTGCACTCTTCATGGGACGTTCTGCACTCTTAACCAGAAGAGCCAACCAAGAGTGACTTTGTATATTTTGTACATATGTCTTGTACATTGTGACCTGAGTGTGACTGGAACTTGGGTCAGTCTAATTAAAAGCCATACAGGAGCTGGGCTATAACGTGTACATTTAATCTGACTGCAGTAGTGAACTGTTGGAATGGACTGGTTTTATGGAGATCATACATTACGAGGAGAGTGTGTGAGGATCTCTCAACTGCGATGTGCTGGTACTCATAAGCTTCATCAGTTTTTACCTCATTACCTCGCTCCCTCATAACCCACGATGCACTATTCTCCGGCCCTTCTCTGAGATTCCTGGAGGATTCATACAACAAAATTTTATTCATGTTATTTTACAGAGACATGCTGATATACAAAAAAATGGAAACAAATTTGATTCGGGCAGTTCAGCAGTTATTGGACAAACCAGAAGCATGCTTCATAAAAAGTGTATATGGACAAAATTTGTGAATAAAACTGAATACATTAAAAGCAAAAGCTTATATTATGTTATTTTGTTTCATTTTCAGAACTAATACCTTAAGATGCTGATAGTAGTACTGTATAATAGAAGTTTCTGTGCCCTTGATTGCAGACAATGGAAACATAATTTTAAGCTTATAATGCTAATTGTTCATAATTGTTTGTGAAAGGCAAACATACACTCAACGGACACTGGGGACAATATTTTGCTTAAATACAGTCAGGGTTCATGAAAAGCATAAAACAAGCTTTATTTTGTGAACAACGAGCCAAAGGAAATTTGCTTCCTGGTATGTTGACACTTACATGATCATATCCTGTTGAAGAGCTATTCACCTTTGATCAATGAATGCAGTGTTTACAGGTTGTTGTTCCAAACCTGCACGGTGCAACCAAATGTCCCTAATGAGCTCCCATCCTTATGACAAAAAAAAAAGGCAACCTAATTAGTGAAACCAGGTCTGCTGTACATGATCAGAACGAATACATGCAGATCTGTGGGCACAATGGTCAGAGCTGAACACCTAGGCCCTGAATTATGGTCAGAGCTGAACACCTAGGCCCTAAATTATGGTCAGCCTAATGGTTGCAATGTAACATAAGCCACGTTATATTGTTGATTTGTTTGTTTAATAACTATTTATATATGGAGACTCGGCTAAGTTCAGTTTCCTGGACGAACCCCCTCCCCACATCTCAGCTAAATTCAATTTCCTGGGGGGCACCACCCCCCAGTCTTCCTACCCTCCCAGGCATGAGTGTGTTCTTGAATTACACATCCTCAGTACAGGTAAACCACTCCAACACACCTCCAAGCTGGTTCTAACAGGAAAGACATGTTTGTAACCGTTCAGGGAGCATTTATTACTGCTGAAACATCCATACCATGCCAATTGGTCACCATCATAATCGGTGATTGAGCCTCGGCTTCCCAGCCACCCCTAGTCCTCTGTGCATGTGCACATATCCTGGTATATCCTGCTCCCTTAACCTGAAGAGCAAACGAACATGTCCCTTACTCAGTAGAGCTTCTGAAATAGACATCAGCATTGACGATGCCTCCTACAGTTCTATGGACCATTCGTTTAATACTGTGCCATAAGCCCACAGTGTCCATCATCGGTAATGGAGGTCCTCGTGCACACTCCCGTGCCTCCAGCCCCTGGTCGTCTTCCTTACCACCGACTTCCATTCAACAGTCTTTAGTGAGGAGTTTATTTATTTTTTATAATAAATAAGAAATCGTTTGTGTTTTTCCACGATATGTAATTCACCCTGAATTTGACCAAAGAAAGTGTTCCTGCACATAATGGACACTTTATACAATACTTTAACTATGAATTGATCTAAAATGGCATGGTGATTAAGTACCAGTTTGAGTAGGAAAATGTTTGTTGCATTTTTATACAAACGAGATGAAAAACAAATGGTCAGAAATCTTTATTTAATAAGCACATATAAGAAAGCTTATAAACCTTCTTAGCGTTGTATTGCTCAATATTTGCCTAAGGTATACAGTACTCTCCAAACCATTCTACGTGTTCAGCTACATCACCGTTTAACACAACAGTTAGTCTCCATGGAATTATGAACACAGAGATCTGACTCAATTCGACCCTGCATTCCCCCAAATCCCAAAAGCAATGTATTGTTTAAAAACCCTAAAATATCCCAAAGCTAAGATAATTTAAATAATACATTAAAACTTGTCCCATGAAAAAAAAAATGTAATTGCAAAATATGAAATTAAACCCTGGAGCTTGGTTCCTTAACCAAACATGCTGTGGATGGTTAGGTTCAGTGCAGAGGAGAGCTCTGGCACACAGATTAATTTCCTCTCTCTGTGGAGTCAGAGGCAGGAAAACAATTAGGGACTAAAATGCATTTCAGTGTGTGCCACTTGATACAGCTTTACACATCACATAGGACCAATTGTCTACAAAGAGGTCAGAGATAGTTATGACTTCCAGTGGCTCAGAGAGATGCCATAGTAAGTCTCACCATTCCAGAACATTTCAATTAAGAGTGACAGTGCAGTAATAAACATAATGGTATAAGAGTCCCATTGTTGTGTTTCCTGCTGTCACATCCTAGTAGAGGTGGTAACTGCCTGGAGGCCAGAGGTGGCTTGTGTGTGTGTGTGTGCACATACAGGGGCTATTGCTCCCCTACCCCTTAACCCTCTTTTCTGACCCCAATCTCTTAATTTAGTCACCCTCACTCAAAACAAAGTAAAATACATAAAGCTGTAGTGATCAAACAGCCATACTACTGGTGTGTGTGTGTGTGTGTGTGTGTGTGGTGACAGGGGCAGTGCATACAGATCTTCTTTAATTGTGCTAGGCCTCGCTGCCCCTGCCTGTCAATCTTGGAGCTTTGAATTCAGGGGAATTTGCTCTGCTCACACCGTTAAATGATGTACCCAATTAAAAGCGTTAGAATTCATGATCTTCAGTCAAGGTTAAATGAAAGCGCTCAGTCCTGTCACTGGGGGTGATTAAACGCTGCCTACGTCAGGCACATCCTGTGGAAAAATTAAAAATTTGGGTCTAAAGCTCGAATCTTTATTCATTATCCCAAAGCCTCACTGTCCAAATTCTGTGCACATTGACTCTTAATCACTGCGTTTATTTTAAACCTGCCTGCTG
This sequence comes from Tenebrosternarchus preto, assembly GCA_025802075.1. Classification (NCBI taxonomy): domain Eukaryota; kingdom Metazoa; phylum Chordata; class Actinopteri; order Gymnotiformes; family Apteronotidae; genus Tenebrosternarchus; species Tenebrosternarchus preto. The sequence goes on along the minus strand of JAOYMR010000006.1, from coordinate 28,048,007 downwards.
TTGCCACACTAAAAAGGATTAAAACCTTGAAATGACAGCATTTTAGACACACTCACAGAAGGGACTAAAAAGTGAACTCGGACTGATTTTCAAAGGTTCTTTTTTAAATGTGGAACGACAGGTTTTGTTTTGTCTCAGCTGATGGCACCTTTAGTTTACCTGAGATGACGAACAAACTCGACAGGCCATTAGTGAATTGAAAAGGGACTTTGTAAGATGCTAAGAGGTGGGTTGTTATTATAATTAAGCCCTTCCAACAGCAAACCATACATCAGAGGTTTACCCTTTTTTTTAATCAGTTATTTTCATTTTTTATCTTTAGTACAACATTTAAAATGGTAAAATATGCTTTATTTAAACTTCCCTTACTTCAATCATGTAGGCATTTAAAAACGTTTACAACAAGGATGATGACACTCCTGTTTGGACACTGCTGCATAAATTAGGCTTTTTTGATTTTCTGTCACACATCTTCTACAGGGAACGTATTTAAAAATGACATTTTTCTGCAAATCTTTATGAACAATACATATATATTGCTGAATTTGGTGGACAATTTAAACATTAGATATTTGTTAGAGCCATAGATTAAAATTCAGTGCTGTTCATTGACACTAATTGCATATGAGACCGCTATTTTGATAAAGTTGGTTCAGCCCGAACTGTATGTAATGATGCATTTTGACCATTAATTTCAGTTTGTTATTTTTTGTTGAGGAAACTGAATGTTAAAAAGGAACTTATTAGCACAGAGCAACAATGTTTTGACCATACCTGTGGACCATACCTTTTATTTCAGAGGATTTTGATAATAGCGGGTCTTTTTTCATTAGTTATTTTTACATTAACAAGTTACAACTCAAACACTCATTCCAATAAAACATGCAATCTAGAATACCACAATCTCGACAAAGAGATTCCCAACATTATGGGAAATTTAAATCTAGTAGCATGTTGGTCTTCCTTTGGCTTTAAGAACCACAGCAATTTGTTCTGCAGGAATCTTAAAATAATTCTGCAGGAATCTTGCAGGACGATAGCGTCTCACATTTTCTGCCAATTATATGGAGGTACCGATGAGCTCTGAACAGTTCCACGGACAAACCCATGACTATACGACCCTTGTGTCCTGTTGAAAGTGACTTTCGGCCATAGGGTAAAACCGCCATAAAGGGATGAACTTAGTCGGCCACAATGCATAAGTAAACCCAACTCTCCAAACATCCACCCACAGGCGTCGAAGGACCCAGAAAATGCTTTCGCCCATCTAGGCAAAGGAAGGACAAGTTGTGAATTCAGACACATTAGTTGGAGTACCGGCATTTTATTCGACTGCAGTTCATTTGACTGCACAAGCTGTAGGTCAAGTTGTTTGACAAGTTGTTTACATCCGCAGGATCCCCTTTAGCTGGATGTTTTAAGTCATTCACACTTGATTCTCATTACACTCTTGACGCCATTGCACAAGAAAACACCATGAGGTTGGTAGTTTTTGAAATACTGGGCCCCGGCTTAAGTCTAGTACCAATGACCAATGCCTCATTCAAAGTTGCTCAGTATTCCCATTCTAATACAGATTCATTCTAAAACTTATCCATGGAAAACTCATCTGATTTCTAATTTCCATACTGGGAAGCTCCAGTTATGAAAGGGCAGGTGTCTCTAATAATTTGGCCATTCAGTGTATAATGTCTATGCAACTAATATGTAGCTATACTGTGAGGTAATGTGTGAATCTGTACTCCACTGGGTCTATTAGAGGACAGTTTGGGAGTAGTCTAAAATCACCACACTTCATCTGCATGACTTTGAATGGGTTTTGTGGTCTTGCTTGTTTGATCTCGGTAACATCAGAAGGTGTACAGCGTAGAAGTGGTAACACTGAGGGGGAAAAAAAAAAAACTTCTGTTTGGATAAAGTAATGCTCTGAGATGAGCACCGACACTAGGTTTCACATGCACCAGTAGCTGTTTATGAGAAGCCTGCACTCTTTTGATACATGCAGTTGAGGAAATTTAGTCTGAACTGACATATAAACAGCCAGTAACCTCCACAGATCCTCTGTGTGCAATATCCAAACACACACACTTTGTTCCCAGATCCAGCTGCCGCCGTACAAGATGTTCGAATGGGTTAGACTGTATGTATAATGACTCCTTGTACATCACTGGACATCATATGGCAATTGCTGTTGACTTTAGTCTACTCTGTATCAGTCTTTAGTTGTGTTAAGGACCTTTCAGCCTTCCAATGGTGCGGTTCACCTTTTCCTTTCCTCTTCAGATGCTGCCATTGATAATTTCATGAAAAATGAGATCAGGACACAAGCGGTTTACACAACCTTTCCTCAGTAACCTACACAAACGGTGAAGAAAATCTATAGGTTAAATATATAATAATGATCTTTGCTGCCTGATGTAGCTGTAAGAGACTATAATTTGAAATACTGACTCTCCTGCTTGTTGACTGTAACATAAGAAATGTATGTTTTCTGGGCTATATTTTGCTTGGAATGTCTTCGCTTCAACTTGGTACTATAATACAAGTGGTACTGATGTTTAATAGAAATGTACTTAATATAAAAAGTGTAAATCCTAATATAAAAAACAACTTTATCTCAAGCCTCTTTATTTTACAGCTCAGAGCCCTAAACTTGGCAAAGCAATCCCATTAATCTATTACAGTAATACAATATTCCAGAATCTTCTGTGCAAGATTGCCAATGTAACTTGAATAACTTTTATTTTACAGCGTATTTACTGTGTTAGCGTTATCAGCAAAGTCTTCAACCAGGACTACGTTGCTCACCGGTCAATGCTGGAGAGAATGAAAACTTGTTGTCTTTCCTATAATGATTCCTGGGGTCTTCATAAGGTTCAGTTGGTTCTTTAAATAGCAGTTAGCACAACAAAATTCCTTTCCGTGTAGCAAAAGAGAATGTTAGCCTAGCACACTGTCTCAGTAGATCAAACCACTAGATTGAACAACCGATCAGAAACCCAACTGACGGCCGACCGCTAACAATCGGTCAAACAACGCTGACGATGAGCAGCAACAGCCAACTGTGCGAAGCACACATCACCCTTAACACCCTTAACATTTCCTTAGGGTCGGTTCTTTGTCAATGTATGGTTTCAATGTATTTTCATTGCGCGGGTCTAACTTTCCCATGTGTTTATTTTTATCTTCTGTTTTTCACTTCAGCCGCTCTCAGTAGTAGTCACGTGAGTATGTCCTTACCTCTTTAGAAGCCTTAAGCACATATGCAAACGTATTTAAATCTGTGATAAATGACTGATGGACTTCAACTCTGCAATACATGTGGTCACCTTGGCTCAGGGATGGAGTCAGGGTTTACTACGCTGAACTACTGCATTATTGCAGAGCAAGTGAACCACATAACAAATGTCAAAATGTAAAGATGCTTTAAGATAATGTAAGCAAGGCCTTGTAACTGAACATCAAAAAGGTTCTTATTTTAAACGGAGATGTTTTATGTTGGTGAATGTGGTGGTGTGCAAGAATATTAAACATTTCACAAGGCAGAAGAATTAAAACGGACAAAAAGAACCACAGCACAGTGTGATGTAAATTAATTCACAGCTGTAAGATGAATAGTTAGTGGCTTATTAGCATGCATATATGTTTAGTGAGTAAGTTTTGAGTTCGATGTGATGAATGAGAAGGACGCATGGAGGACATTTATGAATAATGACCTCATAATAGAACAGAAAGGGCTGTACCCCCTTTCTCACTCTCCTTTTCTTTCTCACACACACGCGCGCGCTCGCCACCACCAGCACTAACCCCAACACCACCAGCAAATCAGTCTTACACCATGCTTGTAGACTGAAATTGAACAGGCCAATCAAAGCGCTGCTTAGCTTAATCTCCCGACAGATTCACGAAGACCTACTGGAGTATTTCATTAGTCATGATGGAAATGCTGCTACAGTTGCTGATTTAGAGCAGAACGCCTGCCTACATTGCGTCTTTTGAGTTGGCTGAATCGGATCTGCTTAATGCCTCTTTGGAATCAAATCAAACGCTCCAAATCAAAGACGCGTTTAAACGCTTTAATTTTCGAATCTTGATCCATTCTTTTGTAGATCACCTGATACAGCAAAACTGAATAAGGCGATAGTGTACGCAAGTTTACTGCTTATTTCCACTTGCGACGTTGCAGTTGCGGAACCTTATCACTTGAACGACTGCCAGACTGCCTGCTCAAGGGCGCAACATTCATAAATAAGATTTTGGATAACTAGAAGCGCAGCACAGCACAGCTCGGCAGAGCAACAAAGCGAGCGCTCAGCCGCACGACAGCACCCTGAGGACAGCGGCGCAAAGCGCGCGCCAGCGGTGGGTCTCATTTAAACAAGTCTGAGAGAGAAGGAGGAAATAAATAAGGCCGCAGGCTCTTCTTCCCTTTAATGTATTCAATTAAGCTGCTTCCCTCTGGAGACGGGCGACACACACGTACACAGACACACGTACGCACGCACGCACACACACGCGTGGGCACAAATACACTGGTGTGAAGAGACACGATCGCCTGGAGAAGAATGCTCTGAATACTCTCATTCTCAGCCCGCTGATTAGAAATCTTTCTCAACAGGTCCTTTCTTAATTAAACTTTCCAAGAGTAGATAGACTCTCACTTTAACCATGATGGAAAATTGAAAATAAATAAATAAAAACTTTTTCAATAACATTTTACTTTTAAAGAGAAAAGTTAGCATGGAATAGCTTGAAGTTGTTGTGAAATTACTTAAAAGTGTATAGAAGATTTTAAAGTTTATATCATGATAACAGAATGTGGATAAAAAAAATTTCATATATCCATAATCAGTCAACTAGAAAAAATAAAGAAAAAAACTGCACAAAGAGCATGCAGCTATTCACCATGAACAGAGAAAACATAATTATAAACCTCAGAGTAACACTCCCTGAAAATGTGTTCTTCGGAGAATTAAATATGTCAGTAAACTGTAACTTTGCCTTAAGTTATTCATGACAAAAGCCTGAACTGCACCCTGAAGTTCCCTTACGACCCCCCGCATCAAAATTCTGTCTGTCGTAAACGGCAGGTATACAGAGTAATGAGACTCGTTGGCGCAATTATGAAAAATATGTCTGTGAAAGAATTAATTTGGTGTCCCTTTGTACTTGCCGCTAATTTTCCATGCAGTCCCATTGTGTTCCAAAACCCCACTGAATTTGTATCTATTAAAATGAATCTCTTATTACATTGCCTACATCGTCCCTTTGCTCTCTCATTTTTTTCCATAACAAATCAACTTAATCAAGCTCATTAAGTGTCATTATTAACCATTTATTGTTATCTTTCCCAGTGCTCTACTGACAGGCAGTCTCCACCCACTCGTGTCCTCCTGGCACTGCGGGCATCACTGGGCCTTGACACACACACACACACACACACTCTCATACATGCGCACATACATGCACACGCACTGTGTCTAGCACCCTGTGTCTTCCGCTTTATCTTGTGTTGTTTAGTATGTTATGCCATCAAGGTTCATATCTGTACAATAATAACAGGAAGTAGCAAACGCTGTGCCCCTTTGCTTTTACCTCAAGCGCGATATTTTGCACTGCGTCCTAAAACATATAGAAGGTTTGGTAAACCCTCAGGTTGGAAGTGAAGTTTATTGTCGTGTTGATTTTTTTTTCTTTTTGATGAAACAAATCGGCATGGGCATTTCTCTCCTGCTTACAGATACACATACACACACACACACACACACACACAGTCAGACACACATAGATACACAAATGTGCGTGGGCACACACACACACACACGTCTATGGCCAAGAGCAGCTGGTTAATTAGAGTCATTTCTCCTGTTATGTGTTATTTAGCCTAAGTGTAACTGATCATTGCTGATGGCACTTATAGTCTGCCAAACTCCTACTTAAAGAGTCCCCATGAGTTCATGTCTTCCCATGGGTTTTAGTACGTGTGCGTGCGTGTGTGTGTGTGTGTGTGTGTGTGTGTGTGTGTGTTTGTGTTTGTGTGCATTTTCATAAGCTAGTGGTAAATCAAACAACTGATAAATCTGTCAGGACCGCTATATGTTGAAATTGGTAAGATGACCCTGACTATGAAGTGATGTCATAATTGCACATTTATAAGAATATGCACAAGATATTTCATATGAAAAGTTCTAAAAGGCAGAGGATTCTGGGTACTGCATTCACACTTTGCTTGCTCTGTACGAAGCCCAGTGATATCACTTCTACTCATCCTAATTAGATAGATCTGTTACATCTTCTGCAAATCACAATGCCCTGATTGACTCTGTACATACATTCTGTAATAAAGAGTGATTGTAACTTTGGTGACAACGAACCTCTTTAAAAAGTTATTCGTTATTGTTGCATATAAGATAAACAAACCTAGTTATACCATGACAGTATTTTAACACATTCAATGTAAAAAATTTATTATAATAAAGAATATATATAAATATCTTGCTATTTTATGCTAACATTTCTACTTAATTGCATTTTCTTATGCAATTTGTTTACAAAGTGTTGAGCTTAATTGCATTACTATCTGGTAGGCAGAAATATGCAGAGTGGGGGGGGGGGGGAAACCAACGTATGGTAGTGTGAGCAAAATGCTAATGAGACAGATATTTATTCCTCATTAACAAAGCAACAGAAGGCAAAACCAAAGCTGATAGCAAAGTTGCAAACTTTAACCCCCACTTATCTTCTTGACTCTGAGCTGAAATACAGACAGACTCGAATATTATTCTCTTTTTAAATAACCGTCTCTTAAAAATAACTAGTTACCTTTGAGAACCTGGAAGGGGCAGGAATCGTTCAAGAGCGTAACCACGTAATGCTATACGTTGTGTATATACCACATAAGCGGTGTTGGCCAATTAAAAAAAAAAGTTGTGGTACTGACTTTTAATTTTAGTCATTTCTTGCCTAATAGACCCGTTATAGTTCAGTATTCTTTTACATGAATGAGTGCTGATCAGCAGTTAAAGACTAAAGTGAACAACTTCTACCCAAACCTGTAGATTGATTTTCATCTCGGCACACTCTCTTCTACAATCAAAAGAAAAGTACGGCAATTAAAGAACCCACATAAATTGCATGATTTTTGTCCAAAAAGTGAAATTAAGATTCGGGTCAATACAATAATAAATACACTTTTTTTTAATAATAAAAAATATATATCATACAATATGTGCGCTAGGAGACCAGCCATTTCCCTCTCAGCAAGACTGGCTAAACTGTTTCATTCTCATCTCAGCATTTCAAACTTTAATCAGACTTTAACTGCAGCACTATGAAAGTGTCTTAAACAAAGGCCTTGGCTCCACAATAACACTTAAAAAGGTCCTTTGTGGGGCTTTTTTTCCCCCCCTGCGAACAATAGCAAATTATATCGGGGTGTGAAATCTTTTATAATGAATCACACATTTGCTGATTGCAAATAATTGCGTCAAGGCGTGTAATATTGGCGGGGTCGCCGGGGTGACTGCGCTGCCGCTAATATGAGGATTTGATCTGTGGCCCTCGCTGATGAGGTCTATTCACAGTGTTGCTGACCTACACCCACCCTCACCGGCTCCCCTTCTCCCTAGCGCAGCCACTTCAGTGTGATCAGGAGAGTGTTACTTAAAGTTTGAAGCCAGGTACGATTAGAACAGAGGCCTCCCTCAGCCTTATATCACCCCCCCCTCCACACACACTTCAACCACCACCTGCTTCTACTTTTTTTCTAATACCTGAGCCTGCTGGTTTCAGACTTGGCCATTACGCTGTGGACGTGTGCATTAGGAGGAAGCTGTGTGTCGATGTTCTGTTTAGTGAAGGGAGCAGAGAGAGACCTGTTGCACTTCACAACAGTCTGCGTTAGCAGTTCACAAACGCCAGGAAATATGGGTGCCAGGGAATTCAGAACAGTACCCAAACATTTATAGCAGCTGGCAAAAACTCTTAATTGCTCATCTAACCGATGAGAGTGTGTTGGTTAAATGTTAATACAATAAGAACTGGGTGCTAATAAACCAATAACTGAGTTGTTCATTCTCTGCTGAAGAAAAGCTTAAAAGGAAATGGGGAGATTCTAATATTTAAGAAATGTAAAACTTGTTTTACTTTTTAATAATATTTCCCCTACTTTTTAAAAGTAGTCAAACTATCCAAACCTACTTCAAAATATAGTTCATATTTTGAAATGTACTGAACTAGGCTCAGAGAATGGTATGTACTGAACTAGGTTCAGAGAATGGTATGTACTGAAGTAGGCTCAGAGAATGGTATGTACTGAACTAGGCTCAGAGAATGGTATGTACTGAATTAGGCTCAGAGAATGGTATGTACTGAACTAGGCTCATTCAACTACCGGTTGAATAAACTGAGAACTTAAAGGAGCATAAAATGAAACCACATTGTTCTACTCTGTAGAGTCTCTAGTATATGTATGAATTCATGGTTAATGGTTTGATATCCGCAGCTCTCATTCGGTAAAATAATGCCTTGACACACTTTGTATACAACCTTATATCATGTGCCAGCATTGTATGATATATTCAGTGTTCCGTTTTTGTTAAACTTAAGGGTTCATTGAACAGGATTCTGTACAGGATGTGAAATACATTTTCTTCTATGTTAACTCAAACAGTACCCTGTCATTCAGCTCTGCTCATTCAGTTTCCAACTTGCGTTAATAGACACACATGGCTTATTTACAGCGTCTGCTGTGACAATGAGCGTAAACAAACAATCGAGTCATTGAGCACATTGTTCTGGTTTTGAAAAGAAACATCATGGGAAATCATCAAACACACAAAAACATACATTTCAAATGAATTCTTCTGTAATTACTTTGGGGTTCTGAAATTCTCTCATGAACTATTTCTGAAGCACTGGTGTCTGAGGTTTGCAATGCAGAATCTGCCGTGGCAGAGCAATATAAAAGCACCAGAGACAGGATAAACACCTTGCTGCTTTCTCAGTCACACAGGCCCTCGGGGGCCCCACTAATACACACGCAGCCAGGGCAAGTCAGTACCTTGGGACCTGGCAAGCAGAACTTTCAGAGTGGCCTTGCAAGAGCACAGCCCCAGAGAGACGTTATGCACAGCATGCCAACACATTCAGAGCACTTCATACAACTACGGACAAAACGCCAAACAGATTAGAGAATGACACACAACTCTGCTGTAGATCTGTGACGGACACACACAGCGTACATTTAACACTGTGGCCAAGCAAAGTAGAGCAATACACTGAGACTCTGTCTCTGATTCTGTGATAATTCAAAACTGTGCACCATGATTTATTTATTAATTTTTTTAATTATAGGATCAAACTGATTATTTCTACTCTGATCATGTGTGAAGACATTTTAGAAAAGTGAAATTCAAGAAATTACTGATTATTTGTAAACAATTTAACACAGACTTAATGGAATAATTTTTATACAAGAAATGAATGAATCTCAAATTCATAATGCTAAAGTTACACAAGTGTACTAGCATGTTTGTGTAAATATTTCACATAGAATCTTCTCAGCTGATTGAAATAATGGGCAGAAGTCTAGTGAAACATTTTTCAGTTAATGAGCAGTTTGTGTATATTATCAATAAAGATGTTTAGAATGTGTTGTGTGTGTGTGTGTGTGTGTGTGTGTATCCATGTGTGCCTGTATGCTTGGGTGCCTATGCACATATGTGTGTCCATGTCCAACTTTGGAGGTCATATTTAAAGAGCATAAAAGTAATAAGGCTTGACTGCAAATCAAAGCTGGTGAAGGTCATGTGAGCCAAGAAACAAGAGCACTAGCAAAATCAATAGATGAGTCCCAGTCTTATGATAATGCTGTTTGAATGTTAGCTCCCTAATTTAATATATTATATAAAAGAGCAGTAACATTATTTAGAGAGCTATGGATAGTGGACATTGATAACATATAAGAAACTGATTAAAACCTAAAGGTTTCCCAGCAGTGGATTAAGCCTAGTCTTGGTCTAAACTCCAGTGTCAGTGGTGAATGGTTTATTCTCAAACGCCTAACAAAGTTGAATTTGAATTTCCAAAACAAAGCATACACAACAAAGCATACAAAGCATTCAAAGATAACAATTAATACATGTGACAAATTGAAAAATTTGCATGTTTTTGTTTTAATCACATTAACACTTGCTAATATAATAAAAAAACTACATTTCCCTGTTCATCTTACCAAGTCTCTTGGATCTCCATTGTTACTACAGAGATTGAAAAGAGATTTTATGAGGGTAAAATCACACTCTACAGTATTTTATACAGGCTTTAACTCCTGCGTTCAGTGCATGTTTCAATTCGCCAGTATCTTTGGAAATCTTACATCAGGCCAAACTACATGACTAACGTTAGCACTAAAGTTAGCACTTTTAGAACTGTATGTTTTGCTTTCCTTTGATAAACACCTCTATAACCTAAAAAGTAAAACTTTATAGCATGCATGTATAGTTGATTGTATTTCTCGGTTTTATTATAACCAAAACAATCTTAACACAGTTATTGGTGATTGGTAGTCATTTATTTTTGCTGAATATTTTTACTGTGATTTTGAGTTGAACACAACAGTGCATGTTTTTTTTTTCAGTTACATGGTTAAGAGATGTATGAAAATATAGGAAACAATACCTGTAATATGTCAAGTTTCATTGAAAGGTTGCAAAGGGTGAACATGAACTAATTATGGTGAGTCACAGCAACCAGTGTGATGGTTAAAAAATGACAGAAATCATATTCCTTTAGGCTGCCAAGACTATTCTTTACCTTGCCTTAGTTGTCTAAGTATTAACATTTGCCACCTATGAGGCCTAACACTGGAAGTGACTGATCTACTCCTCTGGTCCCACGCTTCAGATAAATATTAAACCATGAACTATAAATCTGTCTTGTTAAACAGAACAGAGTTAATGTAAAGGATTTTTTTTATTATGTTCTCTTATTAGGATTATTTTCTATGAACTCTGGGTCCAACGAAAAGAATTTTCAATTTGAAATAATTTTATCGTATATTTCGACATGTAAATCCATACATGATTAACAGCCTAATGGCAATCAGTCTCACATTCAGTGGAAAACATGACCTCTAGATCTGTCTTTGAATGAGAGTCAGCTAATGAGGAAAAATGAAAATATCATTATTCCCTCACTGATCATTGATTTCCACAATACGGTAGAAAATTAATCCAAGAAATCAATCCAGAAGCATTCAACGGAAACAAAAAGTGGTTTATAGGGTGAAGGAAAGGACGTCAATAAAAAGAAGAACAGGATTATCTAACAGATTAAAGTGCAGAGGCAAAGTGGGATGTCACAGAGTCACTTAAACCAAGGCGTTTGAGTGAAAACTTTGCCTTAGGAGTTTTAATAAGCAGACATAGTTTTACCACAGAAATGATTCCACATTTCAGACACATTTTAGTCTAGTACTCTTTCAACATACTTTCATATTGGATATTGGATATGAAACTATGAATATGAAAATCCCAACAAATGACTGGTCTGGAGCACAGTAAAAAGAAAAACTGGGGAATCTGGAAATCCTCTGTTGCATTATGCTGTGTCCATCTCCCCAGCCTATATCCACTCTTGCATCAAACTACTTTAGTGTCTGAAGCAGCTGGACATCTCATACGCAACTCATTCATCTAAACCAGTCCACTCTGTCCACTCCTGAGTGTGAATAAAACACTATTACAGCACACGATCCCCATCTCCTCCAAAACACCCTGTGCTGCAGACGTAACCCTTCTACAAACTGATTGAAATGCAATTTTTATGCATTAATACTTCAAAAACCACCTTCCCTTTCTCCTTGAAACATTTTTTTTAGACCAAACCAGCCTGACATGTGATTAGCGGTGAACTAAACAGTGCGCTCTCGATCCTGGCGCCTGTGGCTTCTCGCCGAGCCCCTGCAGCCTTTACCTAGCCCTGTCACGCAAGGCATGATGGAGGTGGCCGTGGACCTCCAGGAGCTAAATCGTAGCCAGCCGATGACGTTCTTTGATTTTTAACCATTACAGAGTTTTCACAGAGCTGCAGTCAATTTATTTTATTTATTCTAATGAGGAGCATTAGCGGTGGCGTGGGGAGCGGAGGCCCGGTCTTGTCGCTTCGTTAATCACACTTTGCAGACACTCGCAAATCAAGTTCTAACAGCAAAGCACTGAATCAAGCCCAATGGAGCGTGCACTCCTTCACAATTTATGATCTTTCAAATTGCATCTTTTCAACCATTAAATTGCAAGATACCATAAATTTTTATCTCTTCTACTTCGGTCCTGGTATTGATTCTGCTGTGTGAAAAATAGAAAAGCAGTAAATTCAGTGCAGTTAGAGGGAATTTAAGGCTTGTCTCCTGAAAGGAAACCCAATGGCAGGGTGAAGGCTGTTAATTTGCCATTGAGAACAAATACCAGGAGTGATAAAACATAAAGGCTCCACAGGGAGTTTAGCCCTGGCCTGGATGAGCGGCAGTCCTCTACAACCTTGAGTTACGCTTTACGTTTTCATCTGTGTGTGTGTGTGTGTGTGTGTGTGTAGCTGCTTAAAGATCACTTAGCTATCATCAGTGCAGATTAGGTAGATATGTAGTGAAATATGGTTCATTCCACTTGTAATACAGGGACAGAATGAAGAGAGGAGGAGGCCATTCACCCCACCCAATGACTCGAGAGAAATGGGGAAAAAGAGTCTGTCAAGATATGCGAGGCTTTGAAAATAAGTTGTGTGACTAATAGTGTCTCAAATAATATATATATCCCATTATACAGTAGTTCACATAACTCCATTATATGCAAGAAAAATAAGCATAACTTTGCAAAGTATGCTTGTGCTAAATGTTTGTTCGGGATGATCTCTCTATCACATGTAGTGCTTCCCAGCTTGTATCTAATGTTTGTTCGGGATGATCTCTCTATCACATTTAGTGCTTCCCAGCTTGTACCTAATGTAACTATCAATAAATAATGTTTGTTTGTATTTTAGATGAATAAACACTTGAACCCTTCTGTGTTCTCATGCTTTACTCTTTTCCCAGTCTCCTTCAGCATCATGAAGTGAATTAGCATAATTAGCATTAATCCTCTCAAAAACGAAACCATCCTTTCACGCGAAACAAAATGTTCTTTAGTGATGGCGAGTACAGGCTTATGGCTCGGACATTTGACCATACTGAAGATTATAGCAGACAATTCTGTGAGAAGATTAGAGCTTGTCCTCAGATAGCTGTTAACCTCACGCCACCAGCAATTAAAGCTACCTTTATTATACTTGGGAAACAGGAAAAGTTACTTCTAGCTCTTTTAAACATGGGTCACTGTGGTAGTATTGGTAGCTGAAACTCTAGACTTGTGACAAGTGACCAAGTTTTGGATCTCAATAGAACCAAATACCAAGAGTGAGTGTATATCAATCCTGGCAACACTGAAGGCCATGGAAACGGACTAGTGCAATTCACAAACTTTGACTAACTACCCTCGAAGTCTTAAAGTTCACTTTTAAGATGATGGCGATGGAAAGGCCATTGAATTTAACCTGAAGAAGGTGAAAAACACGGTACTTACCTGCACCATACCGTTCTGAGGGAATTGGCATAATTGTTTCAGATTACATCTCCATAGCTAGGAGCAGTAAGGAACACACTTGTCAAACAATATGGTCAGATTAGCCATTTCTGATTGGGTGTGTGGAGGAGCAATCTCACTCATTACACACCTAAGAAAAGAAACAAAAGCGTGGTTTAAAGTGACTCAATTACGCACATAAAGAGCAGAGTGACAAAGCCAGCTGCCGGGCTCCGAGTGGAGGGTTAACCCCTTCACTCCACTTAGACTCCCACTCGCAGTACCGTAACTGAGCTGCGGCTTGAGGAGGGGGGAAATGGTGGGGGGGAGGGGGGCAGAGACAGCCAACGTGTGGTGGTGTGATGAAAGAAAGTACAGCTGTAGCATACCTGAAAGCTAGAGCTAAAGACTTTCATCAAGTTCTACTAAAGTGCTGATTCAAGAGCATGTGCTGGACTGTGCTCGCCGCAGATGGAGCCGCCCTTTCTGATTGTAGGATTTGCGGTCAAAATTATTAACACTTATTAACTTCAGCGTGATTGGCTCCTAGTTGTGAATTAAGGGTTATTTGTACGAACAACTCAATGATAAAGTTCAGTGGAGGACAGCACAACAGATTCTAGGCTAGTTTTACACCTGGATAACTTCACGTTGTTTTGTAGAGTAAAAGTCATATTTTTAATAATCTGCAAAAAAAAAACAAACAAAAAAAACAACAAGAAAACTAAAAAAAAAAACTTAAATGCCAAACATGCAGTCATGTTCCCATTTTGAAAGCCCAGGACACGTGGCAAAGTGAATTACATTTCCATCACTGAGACAGGTGAACATGCCTTTACTTCAAAATGCAAAGCAATCTTATATCATGGCCAGGAAATGCATACCTGTGTATTAGGCTCATATTAACCTGTCAGGGTTTCCCAGAACTCATTATGTTTAAAAAGGGAACAAGAACATTCTAGACGGCATATTATTACTGCTGGGGATTTGATGAGGTAGACTACAAAATTGCTGCTGGAAAATAAATTTTGAGAATTTAGGGAATGCTAGTACGATGTGAAAGAGTACAAAGAAGAGAAACTAAAAGCTAAAGAGACTACTCCCCTCCAAAACACAAAATGTATTAAAGTATAGTATAGTGCACATAAACTTCACAGTCTACTCAGTAGAGACTACATAATTCTGCCAGATTAACATGAATCATAAAAAGTAAGACTTATACCACATTGCACAAATCCTGTGAGCCTGTTTAAACCAGTGGAGAACAAAAACTCTGCGTTACAAAGTGCACACACAAGCGCTGTATGTGCACACATTAGCCATATGTTCACATGGGTGGTGCTGGGATACTGTCCTCCAGGGTGGGCACTAAAAACCAGCCTGGCATGCCGGCCACTGTGTTTCAGTCACACATGCACACCTGGGCACACTGGCGTTTGTTTGAGTGTGTTTGTCTGTGTGACAACGTGTGACCAGTCTGTGTGTGTGTGTGTGTGTGTGTGTGTGTACGTGTGTGTGTGTGTGTGTGCGCGTACATGTGGGCACAGGAATGGCATTCAGACTCTGACTCCCCTGGGAAAAATGGTGGAATCCGCAGGCTGAGTAAAACACAAGCAAAACAAACCGTAATAAAAAGCATAAAAGTTCGCAAACATTGGACTGATCAGTCAATCGCAACCCATCTGGCTTGTTAAACTCAATCTGCTGGTCTTGCATACACACCCTTTTCCCCCCCTAGTTACTGATGCAAGGTTTTTCTACATCTGGGAACCAAGTATGAGCCCAGGTGAATGCTCATATATTACAGGTCCTTAATGGGAGGGCTGGCCCTTGCCAAACACACTCTCTCACTCTAATGTCTGTTGATATGTTGTAGATAAGAATGGAGAGCAGTGATGAAGCAGACGTCTTCGTTTCTGTATGCAGAAACCGAATATGTTTAGTTTGTGCACAAAGGAGGTGTACGCTGTTATTGTGAAGGCTCATGGAGGGAGATCTGGAGACCTCACCCAGCTCTGCTACACTAGAGCTAGTGCTTAAGCTAAGGCCAGTTTTCTCTCTTCCAGCATTTGATTCATTCCCTCTTTCCCAGTGCTTTCAGCTCGTAACCCAGGAGACATGTAGAGCTTCTACAGGTGTGTGTGGACATCCAAAATTCAGCTGTATAAAAGTTGTAATAGATATTACTACCCAATGTCCCCAAAAAGTGTAGCTCAGTAGTGCAAATGTGTTGAGAGCAAGATATGTTAGGCTAAGTGAAAGCATCATTAGCATCATTAACACGTTATCTTATTAACTTATTAACAACTGAAAATATACTTCAAATTTAACTGCTGAGTATCACACAAATTATCATTCCTTTATTTTGGGCTTTTTGACTCTTTTTAACTATTGGTAGAAAGGACAGTTTCATCTTTAAAAATACAAAATTAACTGTTGAACAGTTCCGTTCCACCATTCTTTTCTTACCAGGAAAAGAACAAAAGACGATGTTTTCTTCACAACTGTCATGTACGTCATGTACACACACAGCTTCTGCAAGCCAGAAGGAAAATTGAATCCAAAGGCATGTGAATGTTGAGGGAAACACGCAGGTAGATGGAAAAATTGAAGCTGACATGAATACAAAGGCCTTGCAGAGATCACAAAGATCTTTATCTTTTCATAAAGCAGGGAGTGAGGCATTTAAGTGCCGACTACACGCCGACTGTGTGTGTGCGTGTGTGTGTGTGTGAGATGTTTGCTGCAGCTGTGGTAGGTTGAGTAATTGTGTGATGACAGTTTCAGTGTATGCTGTGATCTCTGTGGTATTGTGATCATCTCTGACAGGTGATTCACTGGCAGCAGGAAACAGTTTTATCTTGTGGTGCTTCTTCATAAACTTCATAATACCTGCTGTCATACATGCACCGCACTTACTTCACACACATAAATGTTATGCGTGTGTAGGCATGCACACACACATACACACACACATACATGCACACACACACACACACACACAAAAAAAAACTCAGTCACAGAAGCATGACTTTCCAGTACTTCTGCACACAAGGTGGGTGTGTATGCACACACACATTTCCAAACTTACACACAGTCAGTCCCAACAGCACCTCTGATTCTCTTAGCCAATCAGATCACTGAAGCCAGCATAATATTAATAATTGGGTGGGGAAAACAGTCATAGGCTCAGATGAGGACAGAACTGGTCTTGAATCAAAACACACTGTCAAAGGCTAACATCACAAATACAGTTTGTTTGTTTTATTCTTTTTTGTTTTTAAGGGAAAGGGTTCTTACTATGATTTTGGCAAAATATGTAGTTACAATAACCAGCCAAGTCCATGATTTGGCCTGCCAGTTATACATCATACATTATACAGGCCTCTCTGATAGCCTTTATCAATTAATGCTAAATGTTGTTCAATCATTATTATTTCAACTCTATATTAGAAAGGTGTTCTAATTGGATTTGTACTCAGTTTTCAATTCTATGGCTGAACATTTTACATGCAAGTTTGAAAAAAACTAAACCATTGATTTTCTCTCTGGAAACCAAACAGTAATATCAGAAGCACCTGTAGCAGTTTGATGTTGTTCCAGTATCAGCTAACCATCCTCTGCTGAATTCTGCAGCATGGCTTATCACTCTCTGGCAAACACTGTACGCAATATCACAAAATTTCAGCGTTAACTGTTACAGTCCAGCCCTCCGTTAGGGATTCCCGGCTTTCTGCAGAGCATCAGCTGATGTGTGATCCATTAGCCAGACCACACAAACTGGGTTCGCTTCATAATCACAGTGCTTTGTCCTCCCTCCACAGTCCATTATCTTGTAGCAATTTTTCATTCGACTTGCCCGTATTGACGGGGACCCTTCAGCGGTACTGGAGATGTGTCTGATGCTCTTCCTCACATCGTACCATCCTCTCCTTTGACGCTGCTGCTCCGTGGCCCGAACGACGAGGATATGGGCGGCTACGCCTCCGACAGGAGACACCATCTTGGATGTCCGTTGCCGTCTCCGTTTACCGCTAATGACCATTTGGTTCGGGTCACAGGAGATGGTGTTCAAGGTTGTGGAGAGCAAAAACAGAATTAGCACAGTTTGGGAAAAATGTGTTTTCTCATTTAAGGGACTTGCTTAGAAACTTGGTGTGATCACTGTGAATAGAAAACAGTGTTCACAAAACATTCAGTTCAAAAGATACAAGAGATGAAATAATTACCTAAAATATATCATAATTCATAAAAATAGGAGCAAAATTTATTTTGAGACATCAGATAATTAGTTGTGACAACCTGAAAAATATGCCATGCAAATGTTTCACAAACCAAAAGTTAATTATGCTTAATATTTATTTATTTTTTTATCAGATTAGTATTTATTTTCCTGCTGAAGGAATCAAGCAAGTGGAAAACTTTTTGGAAAACAATCAAAGATCTTGATCATTTTTAGTATCACATATTATATTCCAATCAATCACAAGCAGTATCGGACTCATTGTGTGCGCATGTATTACAAAGTAATGTCAGTGTAGTTAATGAATTATATGCCCTAAGATTTAATACTAAATAACATGCCTGGACGTTTTCGAAGTTAAAGTTTATTTACGTTATTTACAGTACTTTGAGCAGTGTTTGTTTGTGTTATGTGGTGGTTTTATATGTAACTACAACACTTACTGAGCATATTTTTGCACCACCACTTTATAACGACCCAAGATCAAGGTACCAGGGCAAGGTTTTGTTGTATGGATATCTTGCATCCCCACCACCACCCCACTTCTCTTTCTTCCTGTATTCTAAAGTAATTGCATATTAACAAACCTTCTAGTCAGTGATCTGATCCGACTCCACCACTTCCCTATCGGGGAGGTGATTTGAGCGATAGAGAGAGGTTGTTCTGATCTCTTATGCGGCACCAGCACAGAGTGTATTTCCCCCGCACGTTAACAAACATGTAATTTCCATAAATGCGCTGCTGTAATTGACAGCTTGATTTGGGCTCATCTGCCGTGAGCAGCGAGCAGAAGGCCGAGGGGGCCTCTTGGCCCGGGCGTGCGGGACCAGGCATGCCGGAGGCGCCGCGGGCAAAGCTGGGATTACTGAGCGCGATGCGGGCTCCCTGCCTCGCCGCACCGAGCCTCGCCTCGCCGCACCGCACTCAGCCTCCCACTGCAGCCTCGGAGCTTCTAGCAGCTCGTAAACCCAGCACGTACCGGTCCGAGCACTTAACGTGAACGCGGCTTCTCTCGCAGTCTCTAAGGGACGCTGGTGATTGGGATGGCTTGCTTTGTATTCTGCAACCTAGCGACACGAAGGAATAAGGGAGAGCCGCCTATCGGCTCGGATCAATAGCGGCGTGAAATCGAGTTCTTACTTAATGAAAACGATGTGCTGAAAAGGCCATTGTATGTGTAAATGTTTTCTAGCTCTCTACAGAGAAACCCTTTATAGCTTCCGGTTTAAGAGCAAAAAATCTTCGAGTTTTTTCGAAATCTCTGCTGTTGTGCTATATCATTATTATAACCACAGCATAATGTAGTTTAATTACTTGTATAAGATGTCTCATAATACAGAATACACAGAGTATAATCTAACATGGTCAAACACTACTGAATACCTTCAAATCTAAAGCAAAGAAAACTAGCAATTGCTTTCTGTGTGAGATCCCCCCCCCCCTCCCCAACAAAAAAAAAGATTTCAGTTGTCACACCAGCTGACACAATGGTAAAAGAGTTAGAAAAGACCAAAATCGTACCATATCTATATAAATGTTGTTGAATGCTGTCTGAGGAGGGTCTTATACATATTTATGTTGACAGGAGAATTTGCAAGTGAATACAAAGGCGTGGGGATTAGACATAACTCCCCATAGAGAGGGCAGGAGGGAGCAGTGGCGGCCTGTCGCGGGACTAACGTTTATCTGATCTCTCTGCGAGCGAGAGAACTGCACACACTACAGCCTTATCTACAGTAGGCCTCTCGAAGAGGTTATAATTTCTTGCTTCGCTGAAGCCTGAGTAGAGCTTGTTAGTGGTACAAAGAGAGAGAGAGAGAGAGAGAGAGAGAGAGAGAGAGAGAGAGAGAGAGAGAGAGAGAGAGAGAGTGGGGGGGGGGGG